>OZ059848.1:6881080-7481080 GCA_964057195.1 Orthosia cruda | reverse complement strand
GGATATTGTAAGTCTCTACAGACATTATACATGCAGCAGCAATCATGGTTTGTTATTGGATTAAGTTAATTCTTGAAACGGTTGTGCAATGGGTAATCAATACTATTCTGATGATATTGAAAAAAGAAAGAAAAAAGCGGGAATCTAAATTATAATCAGATTGGAGGCTTACCGTCAGCCTCCCCTATAACATTTCATATTATTACTAAAAGCTAGCTAATGGTTCATATAATTATCTCGTGAGCAATAGAATAGAAAAAAGATATTTTTCTAAAAAAAAAAAACAATATTTCGAATGCCCTAAATAAGACACAATAAATTGATATAAAGGAAATGAAATATTGATGCGTGAATTAAACTTTGGAGTGCCTTTAGACGATTTGTGAGCGAAATTGCCAGTAAAAGAGATTTACGAGGCTTGTTCATACTGTAGCGTAACGTAAGCTCCGGAGAGCTAACGTTAGCCACGTCAATAAAAATTAAAGGGAATATAAATTAAAACTAAGAAAAAGGATAAAGATAATAAAAACTATGGTCCAGCTTCGCACAACGTGGGCAGCTAACCAGGCAGGAAGACGTGGTAGACCCTGGGTAGGCAGATGAGCAGGCACCACGACGGCAATCGGATAGGCAGGCTGTAGAGTAGGGCAGGCAATCGGATAGGCAGGATGTAGAGTAGACAGCAGGACGGATAGGCAGGCACACAGATAGATGGTCAAAGGCAGCTGAACTAATAGTCAGGCTAACGAGCAGGTAGGCAGTAGCACAGGTGCAGGCACATGCAGCAAGGGGTGCAGGCACAGGCAGCAATGGGTGTGGAGGCCGGGCTGTGGCTTCATACGCTGATCAAACGCCCCCTTTTAGATGAAACGGTGACCGACGAGGTTAATGACGCAGTAAAAATGCTCACATTTAAGTTTCACACTCAATAAAATATATTTAATGCTACCGATGGTCGTTTCGGCCAATGGCTTAATAGCCACGAGCCTCAACCTACACCTTAGGAGGCTCTCGTTAGGCGGCTGGGTCAGGGGCCTGATACAGAAAGCAGTACTGCTGGACACGGCTCGTATTGTTAGAAGGTTCCTCTCTCTGGAGCCCTGACCGCCGGTAGCTTGGACCATGTTCCCGATACCGGTGGGCCTCTATTTTTTATATTTATAAATGTTTTTTTTTAATGTGTTTTATAAAAATATTTAAAAAAGTAACAAATAAGAAAAAAAATAAAGGACAATAATATTTGAACAACCTGCGATAGCCTGGTCAAGTACAACTGACGAAGTGTACAATAGTCCAGGTTTAACTGCTGTTTGCGCCGTTTGTTCAAGTTTTGAATGTAAGCTTCTTTAGATTTCCATACTTGATCACAAATTGCAATAAAATCAAAACTTTACAAGAATTAAGTAAAAACTGATTTTAGGGGCCTTTGACAGCCCATATTTTTATGGATTTTCCAGGCAACGTTACTACTACCATAAAGTACATAATACCGGTGAAACTACTTAACTAGGCTTTTTCCGCAGATTGGCTTCTAATTAAAGTTATTTTCCTGGACTTATTTCATTCTTTTGTTTCAAACAAGATACCTTTAGAAATGACTGGCAAAATTTCTTACAAATTAAATTGACTCTGAAATACAAGAACGATTTTCCTTCAGATTCTTGTTTCCAAACGAGATATGTTTTCATTGGTTAGCTATCCATTTTAGTTTTTCAATTGTTGTGTGGGTTTGACAGGAGCCAACCAGCCAATACCTTCGTCAGTTGACTGGTGAAGTACCACCTAAAGTAAAGGAAATGAAAAACTTAAACCAGTTTAAGTTTAAGTTCCATTTGAGTTTGCGATTCCTAAAGATAATATAATTATTAATGACTAAAATAAACAAACAAGGTGCATTGTGGGCGCCTTATTGTGGAGGGTCATATATTTTTTGCTTACAAACCCATAGAGTTCATCGTCAAGATGAAGGTTTTTTTGTCGTGATGACGAAAATATAATCAAAGAAATTCGAATATATAAAGATCATTAAAAAGTTGAAAATAAAAAAAATAATTGATTACTTATGACGAAAGAATGTAAGAACTTTAAATAACACTAGCTGACCCTCGGGGCTTCGCTCCCGTCAACTGGCTACCTACCCTGGCTACCCTGCCTACCCTGCCTACCCTGCCTACCCTGCCTTTCCTGCCTTTCCTGCCTACCCTGCCTTTCCTGCCTACCCTGCCTATCTTGCCTACCCTGCCTACCCTGCCTACTCTGCTTACCCTGCCTACCCTACCTAACCTGCCTACCCTGCCTTTCCTGCCTACCCTGCCTATCCTGCCTACCCCGCCTACCCTGCCTATCCTGCCTACCCTGCCTTTCCTGCCTACCCTGCCTTTCCTGCCTACCCTGCCTTTCCTGCCTACCCTGCCTACTTTGCCTTTCCTGCCTTCCCTGTCTTTCCTGCCTACCCTGCCTATCTTGCCTACCCTGCCTACTCTGCTTACCCTGCCTACCCTGCCTAACCTGCCTTTCCTGCCTACCCTGCCTATCCTGCCCACCCTGCCTACCCTGCCTACCCTGCCTACCCTGCCTACTCTGCCTACTCTGCCTACTCTGCTCACCATGCCTACCCTGCCTACCCTGCCTACTCTGCTTACCCTGCCTATCCAGCCTACCCTGCCTACCCTACCTATCCTGCCTTTCCTGCCTACCCTGCCTATCCTGCCTACCCCGCCTACCCCGCCTACCCCGCCTACCCTGCCTACCCTGCCTTTCCTGCCTACCTTGCCTACCCTGCCTACTCTGCTTACCATGCCTACCCTGCCTACCCTGCCTACTCTGCTTACCCTGCCTAACCTGCCTACTCTGCCTACTCTGCCTACCCTGCCTAAACTGCCTATCCTACCTACCCTACCTACTAATTTGTATCTATCATCAATAGTTTTCTCAGCGCACGCCAAATAATGTATTTTACAGACAACATTTTGCTACCTTGGGTTACATTATTGCAATTTTCATAAGGATCTCTATTTTTTTTGAAAATATTTTATAGCCTATGACACTCAGGAATAATGTAGCTTTCTACCGGTGCAAGAATTTTCAAAATCGGTTCAGTAGATCCAGAGATTACCCCTTACAACGTCACAAACTCACAAACTCACAAACTTTACCTCTTTATAATATTAGTATAGATTAAAACATGTTGCTGTGTTATACTTCTCTGACCCTTTTTTTCGAATTAAGTTTCTGTTAAGAAGATTTCCGCGATAAATCAAAAAGCGAAGTTTGACCGCTCGTAACAAGTAAATTTGTTCTTCGCCAAAATGAGCACCTTGATCAAAAAAACTACACAATACTTGTTGCGTGTAATTTTTGCGACCAGGTCTATCGTAATTAAAATTACTAGTTTTGCACACTCACGGTCCATTCATTGTGAAGCTAACAGTAAAAATAATCGCTTTGCCGCTTTTTTATCGTCCATTAAGCTGTGCCGAGCGTTAGAGAGTGAAATGGACAATTTGTGTGCGTATAACAGACTGTTTTACTGGCATATTCTATTTATGATGAATGGGAAAGGAATTTTCATTTCCATTGAAAAAGTGTATTTGGTTAAAATGCGATAAAAAGTAGAAAACTGAAAAAATATCCAGTATAACATGGATTTTTGTATAGAAAATATCGAAGGTTCTTTATTTTGGGTCCTGTTGTATACAATATCATACCAAATAACATCACCAAGATAAAATCGCATATTTACGTAACTAAAACCATTTCAGTGAATCGAGGAAAAAGAGTAAAACAGCTGTCTTGCAAATCCATTTGACTGATAGTAGAATATGCCTCATAACACGTCACAAGGAACACATAAACGTGCCGCTAATATGATTGTTTCTATACCAAAACAAAAAATAAGTATCATTATCTCTTCAAAGTTAGAGTAAACAGGCTCCTTCTGGGTAAGCTTACTCCATTGTCGACTCTGTCTCTGTCACCTATGACTAAGACTAGAGTCAAGAGCAAACCAATATCAAAAAAAAAAAAAAAAAAAACATTTTATTTCCACATAAATTTTAATCCTGCTGTCATGTCGGTCGGTGGAACTGACAATTAAATATTCAATGATAGCGATGCGTGGGGCATGTTCACAGCTACGCTTCATTTACGTTGTGCACTGCTTTGAAATGAATAACAGTTCAATTAATAAATCGGCAAGTTTTTCTAATTCAAAAGCAATTCGGAATACTACATTCGGACACATAATTAAGTACCTATTTCACTAAATAAAGTTCATGCTTGTGGCATCACATAATAAACTTCATAACACCCTTCAACTGCATACATTATTAGCTCGGTTCACAATAATAAACGTTTGGTAGCATATAATTCATGGCATATTAGTAGTGAAATTACTCATTATTATGAACACTTAAAAGTAACTTACGTGAGAAATAATAAAAAAGACTTACCACCGATTTCTGAACTGAGAATATTACGTTGAGTATTTTTAAACTCTACTTTTGCTATTTCTATTCTTGTACCCCTTGAGTGCCCGAATCGTGTATACACGTGAGACATGGCATTTCTATTGTTTCGGTAATAAGGGGCATTCAACCGGTAATAATAGTGTTTGTCTGACCAATTTTGTCTCTGACAATGTTTGTTTGACCTAACAAGTGAAATTCAGAATATTCATGTTGTTGAATATACCAATAAATATCCAATGGCATAAATATTATTGAATTCAATATTATACTGCAATCGTGTAAGATTGAAAGATTTAATATCAAAGCTGTGCCATAAAACGTTATTCAGCGCACGTCCCGTTTTCATATAAGGGCTCAGTCACTTGTGCGTCACTGTTTATCATACAAACAACTTATTACATACTGTGTTGCATAACGTATATCCATTACTGTATCAAATACAAAAACCGAGGGTAGTGAAAACAAGGCTCTGAATAGCTAGGGAGATAGGCAGGACAATTTATACAATGTCTAAAACGCTTTAAAAAGGAAAATAAACAACTCCATAACAAATACCATAAAAATTTGCTTTATGAAGAACCTAGGTCTTTTGCCATAGAAAATATCCAAGGCAGTCTGTATTAAACCTTAAGCCCACTTCATCATGTACGGCGAATATGCTCGGAAGGTGCTGTGTGTCTACTATTAACTAGTCTAGTTTGAGTTTGTGTATCACGTTTGCGTATAGCTTCGGAATATTGATTGCGGAATAATGGAGCATATTAACCCTTCTTGATCATACTATAACACTTCATAAAAATGGAATCACGTTCCAGGTGGGTCTACCTTTGATCAACAAGCCGGTATTATTGTGCTAAATTAGTGAGATAATGTGGCTTTAATGTGATATACAAAACAAAACAATGGTTAGGTGAATTAATAAGTTAAACGTTGATATTTTCCTAATGTATATAATGCCTCATATTACAACATTTTTTGGATACCCACATATTAAAAATCTAGTGGGGTATTTTACTCATTAATCACACCTATTTAAACTCTACTAAGACAGAACAATGAAGTTATGATCACACTCCACTCCGCGTCAAAATCAGTAAACTTAAAAATACTGTATTCCTAAGCTCACAAATTAAACAATTGTTGTCTCAAGTGTTGCGACGACAGACAACCAGATTGTGGCTCGCAATCTCGTATTAGAATGTCAGAACAGCAATATCGGGTACACTAGTACTAGTTGAAAACAAGAATCGAGTCACACACGATTATCTACTGAATACGAAAGTGAACTGTTTAAATCGAGAGCAAAAGAAATAAAAGCCCAGTAATTGAGCTATTAATTCAGTGAAGGACGGTATTGTGCGGTAGTGTTATGTGGAGCAGTGATAACAAGCTATGGGGAGGCTTTAATGTGCGTGAGAGCCTTTCGATTAACACTCGCTATAAACTATTACAGCGTGAAAGTCATTTTCTTACATCGTTCCAGCGGCAGCCAAGATTTATGTTTCGGTTGAGTTTCTCATTTAATATTCATGAGGATGACGTGGCATTTTGGTTTACATTATCTATACCAATATTATAAAGAGGAAAGATTTTTTTGTTTGTTTGTACCGAATAGGCTCCAAAACTACTGGACTGATTTCAAAAATTATTTCACCGTTGGGAATCTACTCTATCCCCGGGTGACATAGGCTACTTTTTATCCCTGTATTCCCACGGGAACGAGAGCTACGCGGGTGAAACCGCGAGGTGTCCTCTAGTTTAAAAGTAAAAGGTTCAAGGGTGTATTTGGTCATTTGTTTCGAGAACTAATTAATGCTAGCATTAGCAGAATAAGGTTTTCACTGCTCGCAAAAAAAGAAAATTTAACTTCAATGAATTATATAGTAGACCCAAAACATTTGTAATACAATCAGCTTATCACTTTGAAAGTTCCCTATCAAAATACCTACTTTAAAGGTTAGGAAAATATTCCTGAGTAGACCACAGAATGTTTCCAGACCAGTGAAAACCGTGTGGGCGGATCAAAGGCCGAGTAAACACATAGTAGTTGTTAGGTTAGTCAAACAAAAACTGTTTAAGTAATACTTGAAAAGTTATTGTTTGAGTATCAACACAGTCTCTACCGATTGACGATTATCAGGAAATTGACATCTTTTGTTCGATGCTAGGATTACAATTTTACTTTGTACGCTAATTACTTCTTATACTATTATAATAATACTAAAAAAAACTTAACAGCAACGTCCCCGTAGATCGAAAAGTCACTGAGTTGAAAAACCCTGTTTTGTGATAATGGGATTAAACTATGGCATGCCACTATATATTTGGAATAAATTTAAGGGACGTCCACATGTGTGTTTATATTATGCCGGCCAGTTCTCTGCTCGTTATACATAATGAACGGTTAATCACCGACGGATATTCCAGTTCACCTTTGCTCCAACGCACCGGCTGCTATCAGGTATTACGTTAACAGAGCAGTAGCCGAAATGTATTATAATTTATTCGGAATTATTCTCTCTCTTATTTTAGAAGATTATTAATTCAAATGCAGAATGCTTTCGTTTTTGGTTACTTTCTTAGTTAACATAATTATGTTAAAATATAACTCCAAATCACAATTTACTTGAATTATTTCTTAGTTACGTACGTTACGTTACTTAATTGCGATACATTATGGGATGCTTCCAATTTAATATTTTTTATTTTTCGGGCTCGACCAATGTGGCGACGCCCAGAGGAAGCCTATGTCCAGCAGTAGACGTCTTTGGGATGAAATGATGATGATGATGGGATGCTTCCAATGACTGAAAAAGGCAAACACAATATAGGCTACAGGCTATTCGTTATCATAGAACACCTATTAATAGAACTTTTTACTATGTATACCAATTAGATGACACAGAAACAACTAAGTTTTTTCATATCACATATTATTTCGTAAATAGGTGATATAGAAATATCACTACGACTTTAACACTCTCGCTCGGAGCGAATCTAGTGTTGAATCTTATCATGAGCATCAACAAGACATGCAAAATGTAAGCTCCTTATTGTTTATCTTTATCTTTTTTTAGTAAATATAGCTGTAGCCTGTCACTCGGGTCTTAAACGAAAATGTTCATGTCTGAGATGATAGAAATTTAACGTGCTACTTCCAGAACAAATAGAAAGAAAATGGAATAGTAATCGTGAAAACGTAACATTCTGTGGAAATAAATAAGCGACTAACTGGAGCGTTTCACTGGATGTTACAGGCGTGACATCACATAGTGTCACGGACGTTTAACATCAATAATTTTGCGATAAAAAGTTTGAAAGTCCATTTTTAAGTGAAAAAGGACAACTGCAGACACAACAAAATGCTGACAATCTCATTTATTAACATGAACATCAGAATATGTTTGTACCCATTTTTGTACAATCTATTAATCATGTTTTTCAGGATTCCATACCTCGAAAGGAAAAAACCGAACCCTTATAGGATCACTTTGTTGTCCGTCCGTCAGTCTGTCTGTCAAGACCCTTTTTCTCAGGTCTAATGGTAAAGGTATCAAGCTGAAATTTATATCAAATACTCAGGTCTAATGTCCCTTAAAGTTGTGTAAAAATCAAACTTCTAAGCCAACGCAATCAAAAGATACAGCCGTTTATGTCGCAAATTTCCGCAAATTTTCGACACACAAGCAAGGGAATCAAAATCTACAGGGTACTTCCCGTGAGCTCAGAATCTTAAAATTTAGTACGAAGCAAGGTCTTGTAGCACAAATAAAGGAATAATTGCGAAAACCGTAAATTTTTAGTTACAAAATATAATAAAAATATTTTTAATAATTTTAAACTTACTACCCCTTTTCTCATGAACGCGTAGAGGTATTAAATTGAGATTCATATCAAATACTCAGGTCTATAATACCTTTAAGCTGAGGTTTGTACAGAACCCTCGGAGCGTGAGTCCGACTCGCACTTGGCCGGTTTTTTTTAATCTAAACTCACCAGTTTCACTCATTCCATTCATTCGTTATCATGATGTACTGTAAATAGTGTTTTTACGATGCAATTAATTTGAATTGCAGGATTTTGTCGCGCTTTTGAATTTTGGCCTACTATTTTATTCTAATGTGCATTTATATATGATTATATTAAGCTTCTAGCCAAGTGGATCGGTTAGTGTTTCTTATACATAAAAACACAATAAAAAACGCATGCACTTGTTACTTTTTGACTGACTGAAGGTCGTTACTTTTACTGAAGCAAATAAAAATTGTTCCCCGCACTACGTTTATCATTCATATCATCCCCAATAACGGATTATCGGATCAATTTCCTACTTCCGAACTCTGTCGTTCATTTTCACTTTTTATCCTTCTCTCATTTAAAAGTTGATCAACACTCCATTGTTCGTTGATTCACAGAATGATTAGATGTTCCTCAATTTGTGCAATAATGTGCAGTCACCTAATTAAAATAATGCTGGACCAGATGCCGCGCAAAAATACTCTTCATAAAAGCTGTGCGTCAACTACCAAAGCGAAAATGTTAATCGATTATTATTTCTCAAACGACCACTAATTAGACGAATAAACTGAATGTAGCCTCTAAAATAGATGAATGAATGAGATTCTGATTCAGATTCTTTATATGGAAAGTAATAAAGCATATTTCAATCATTATCTGGTGTGGAAAGCATCCACTCAGTCCACTCGTTCGGGCGTCGCGAGTGTGTGCACGTAGATCTATAATTATATACTCTCGATCTCGATAACTTATCTAGCGATGAAAGAAAATGTGGAGATGAAAACCGAACCGGAGGAGAAGAAATCAAGTCAAACCTACCAAAAACAAAACAGTTCAATATATCATAATCTCTCTACATGCTAGACGTGATCCATACGAGGCAATTTCCACGAGAACTCTGCTAATCTCAAAATGCAAAAACGGTGCAAGTTCCTTAAAATCACGTCAGAGGTAAAACTCGAGACCTGTGACATACGCGAGCTTTTAGTCATTCTCGTCAAATGGAATATCCAGCGTCCAGCTTGGTCTGAGTGAAAAATTGACATCATGAACGATGCAACCAGCAAGGGATAAAACAATTTATTAAGATTGATTTGAAATTGAGAAAATGGTAATTGGTTTCCTTTTAACGAATTCAAGGAAAACTTTGAATTCAAGGCAATGCTGATTTTATTTTAAAACTACCTGTAAAGGAAACAATGTTTCACAACGTCGCGTCCTACAGCAAAAGATGACTAAGTAGACACTGATTTAGAGCAACTAATGGCCACGTCACGTTCAAAAGTGCCGCTTTGTGGCCTAGTTGAAATAAAATATCTTTATCTTATCTTATCTTCATTGTTTTTGACTCTGAATGCTTTCATTAGATGCAAAATCATAAGGGCGGTTAAGCACTACATATCCGTATCTGTGATTTAAGTTCCGAGTTCAAAATATTCTGAATTATGACGGATTGCCTTCAAAATATAAGACAAGATAAGTCAGAACATTTATAATTCGGAACTCATATCACGGACACGGACGTGTAGTGCTTAGCCACCCTAAGACTTAGACATTGTGCCGGCATTTATATTTAAAAGCCGTGTGATCGAGATTTTGACGCATCGAGGCAGTGATCTGTCGCGTATATTAGTTGTTGATTTCTAGTATACTCGTAAAATCAAGCACATATATTTGAACATAAAAATTAAATATAGTTAATTTGTTATGGATTCTACACATAAAGTATCGACACAATCAAAGGAAGTGGAAAGTAAAACAAAACAATGTGTTTTAAGACATTTTCCTGTTTTTACTTTCATGCACTGGCAGTCGTGCTTTAAGATGGGAATAAATCTCCTATTGGCGGCAAGATTTCACCTCCCTCGATCTGGATGAGTTCGTCGAGTAAAACATTAATTTATACTAACTTCAACCACAAACTCATCAAGATCCATTATGTTTAATCATAAATTAGCTAAACAGTCAATCATATAAGTTATCATACCCACAGCAGCTAGCTTAGTTCATGTAGCTTACAGCAGACGAAGACTCATGCATGAAAGCCCTTTAAGATATGTGTGGCGCAAGGAATACTTATACCTATTTGATAATAATATATTTATCCGCTGTATCACAGATTGCAGTTCTTTAAAAAATCTATCTGAGTATTTATATGTTATGTCAAGCTAGCAAAGGTGGTGCGTTTAGCCAAGCTTACACATTCTAAGTCAACAAACTGTTTATGTAAAAGTAATAAACAGTGGCTTCCTTGCAAACTTTTAATTAATGTTTACATTTGGAGTATCGTTAGTTTATCTGCCGGTATAGGTGTGCATCATAGCACTAACTTGCAATTATAAGTTCTAACACTGTTGTGACCAGGGGAGCTCACTTAGCGGAAAGTCATTTATAGGAAACTAATTTACGGTGACAGAAGTTTAGTCTAGCTCAGAGCGAGATGACGGCACTTGCTTGTCATAGCCATCTTATCTCACTTGTGAGTACTTGAAGTCTTTTTTATTGTGAAATATTTTCATGGATGTCTTCCGTCTGGGAAACGGGGGTATATGTAGGACTCACACAGACAAAATCCCTACAGTTTCTACCACTACCATGAGTCAGGGGCATGGCCATGACTCGGGATACAATTAATTTTTGTGCGCACTCAAGTGTATGGGGTACTTAAGTCCGATTTTCTCTTCCAATTTGCAGCTGCCTAACTTAGCGTTATAAGGATAACTGACACCCTAGAATGAATAAGTTGCTACAGCCTAGGAAAAAATATGTATATATTATAGAAGTAAATAGAGCTTTATCTATTTGGTAACTTATTTTTCGGAAATCCAGTCACTTTGAGGCAAATTAATAAATTTTCTTGTTTCTGTTGTTTTTTTGTGATAAAAAATAACCACACAATCACGATAAAGAGTAAAATATAAAAGAAAATTTCTGAATTATTATTTACAAAACTCTTTACCTATACAGTGGAATAAAAATTCGGTGATGTAATGCGGGAACTCGTAGACTTCATTAATTGAATTGAAACCTCTTATTGGAATCTTTTATATCACACTTCCAATAACCTACATCACAGAGAATTTTTCTTTATACTTGTTTAAATAAGCTTTCCCCATTCAGTTAATTGTTTTCACTTTATTCGAGTCTCACCAACGTTCTCAGTGTCAAAGCTGGGAAGTTACACAATTATCTAGGTCGCATTAAATTGAACAGTTAGCTTTGTCAGGAATTTAATCGACTAGCAAACCGCGACACACCGCTCATTAATTATAATAAAATTGTCGTGTAGGGTTGTCAAAGTGAAACAGATTTATGGGTTACTGCAAGTTATTCATATTTGTAGTAAAAGTAGATCTATTCATTATATCCCGCCAAACAATCACAAAGATTGAATTGATAAATTATTTTCAAAAAGTTGTGCAGTCCCACCGCACTATTCGCAAACCACTGCAACTCCTGGAAGCCGGAATCAACCGTGGCGACCACCAGAGAAGCGCCGAGGCAATGAAGCTCGACGAAGTCCCAGAGAATTAATTTAATTATCTTGGATCCCACAACGAAATTAATAAGAAAATAATAAAGAAGGAGTAGGAAAAAATAAAAAAACAATCCACTTCCCTCCATATCAAGCAGGAGACAGAATAAAAAAGGCCAATAGGCACAAAGGTTGTCCAGTAAGTTTGTTTATTTTCAAGACAAAATAGCTTTTTCGAGAAAAATTTTACTTTATGGTAAATCACAGACTGCCTTTACGTGTGCCGCAGTGCATCGGGTCGGTGGCGGCAGTGGTTTACACAAATTAAAGGCTTTTATCAGGTCCACACAATGTATAATAAATACAAGTGCATAGTTGACAACGCTTGATAATGAGGTTTCGATGCCAAATGATAATGTGACTCGGGCAAGTTTCAAAGATAACATTTATTTATTTAAACTTCATGCACAAAGGTACAATGGCGGAGTTAATGCCTAAGGCATTCTCTACCAGTCAACCAAGGGTGGTGAAGAGATAACATTGCAATGCCAACAACAAAACAAAAATAACAATAATAAGCCGCTTAAATCATATTTTAGATATTTTACATATATATTTAAACATATTATAATATGTCATATTATTCACTTGGACATAAACAATTTCATTGCATCGCTTGAATTCAAAGTTCTATTTTTAGTTTGGTTTACTGGACAATTTAAAAACGACCAGCAAATCTGAAAACTCGGGTCTTATATTTTGCTCCGCAGGAAACGTCTTGATACAACTCTAAAGACCTATTAGAATTCTATCAAGCCCTTTCAAATTGTTAAACTATTTAAATGTTAGGCAATTTAGAGGTTCTAATCTAAATTAAATCAGCAAAATGCCGCAGTATAATGTTGTAAATCCCACAGACCTCATTGAATCAGTGAACCAAACAAGTTTACCTGTCGAAGTGGGACACCTACCTTTCTTACTTAAATTGTAAATGATCCAACGATAACCAAACGGTATAACGGTATCCAAATTCTGACGGTTGTTCGATAACATTCATCACTAATGCGGCAATGTAAAGCCTACCCTTTCAGTAGATTGTCATAATCGATTGTTCAGCTGTCTCAATAGACTTTACTATTACTCCCATTGTAAAATGAGCCTTATTTCCTACATGTAGAGTATAAAAGTAGTAGTACAAAATTGGCTATCGACAGTCTGTTTAAAGATCTTATCCAACGCAATGATGTCTTCGTTTTTATTTATTTATTTATTTTATATATAAGGTACTCCAATGACTTATTCACTAATACATTACATAAAAGAACTTATATATCTAATAGTATCGTGAATTTATCACTTAAAGAAGTACACAGCTTAAACATAAGTAAAAATACGTACAAGAGAACTTTTCAAAAGTGATTTAAAATAAACTAAACATACTCTTTGTTCCAATTAGATATTAGTATGAGCTATTTTACCCTAGGATGATAATGTAAAGAAAATACAACATGATTTACTTAATCAATAAATAAATAATAGATAAAATCAGTTTAATTTTATTGTGATTAACAGGTATACGTAAAACGACTGCAATAAACGTGATCAAAATGTTATGATGAATGGTTGGGGATCATAAGTTTATTACGAAATTGATTAAAAGTGTCAGCAAAGATGTCAATGTTGCTGCTATTGTGGATCATATTATAATTAATCATAAATCGCTTCATAGGCGCACTGCGACCAAGGTTTGTTCTTGCTGAGGACACAGCAAGTATATCTGTTCTGCGTACAGATCTTGTTATAGTGCGCCTAGGTACAGTGATATTAAGTTCAGATAATAGCTCTGAAACATCGGACCGATTACGAAAAATTTTGTATAGAAATATCAGATCGGAGAGACTTCTACGTTGTTTCAGAGAAATCATATTGAAATAGGTGAGTCTTTGAGGATAATCGGTGTCTCCATCGCAACTAGAACATCTGAAGCGCAGATACCTGGTGAAGGCCTTCTGTACACGTTCTATTCTATTGACATGGACGCGATATGTAAGATTCCATGCCGGAGATGCGTAATCCAGTATACTTCTAAGAAGCGTGCTGAAAAGAAATTTTAGGGTCGATATGGACCGAAACTCCGAGCAAGTTCTCTTAAAAAAGCCTGCCATTTTTGTCGCTTTTGATACGATTAGATCGATGTGGTTAATGAACGAAAGTTTACTGTCGAGCTGGACTCCTAAGTCACGGATGGTGCCAACACTTTGCAGAGAAACTCCATTTAATCTATAAGACGAAGGTACTATATTCTTGTTACGCGTAAACGTCATGTGATAGCACTTACTTACGTTAAGCTTCATCATGTTTAACCGACACCATTCATGTATCGCATCCAGATCCTTCTGAAGAAGTGATACGTCCAAGTCCGTTTTTATTTCTTTGTATAGTTTCAAATCATCTGCAAACATGGAACATTTGCTGTGTCGTACTGTGGAAACAATGTCATTTACAAATATAAGAAATAAGATCGGCCCCAGGTGCGATCCTTGTGGTACTCCGGAAGTGGAAGAGTAGAATAGTGATTTGTATCCTCTTACAACCACTCTCTGCTTCCGCCCCGTCAGGTAGGAAGCGAACCACCTGAGCAATTGACCGGCTATTCCAAAATGTTCCAGCTTCATTATAAGTATATTGTGATTAACTTTATCAAAAACACTGCTGAAATCTGTGGAAATAGAATCAACCTGTACACGGGAATCTAGAAATTTAGCAATGTGGTTGATGTAGTGAACCAAATTAGTGGTAGTAGATTTACGGGCTCAGAAGCCGTGCTGTTCAGAGGCGAATTGCGCATTAGTATGTAAAGACAGTACGGGACAAACCAACGCTTCAAACAGCTTTGCAAAGATAGAAAGAAGAGGTATGGGGCGATAATTAGAAGTATCGCTGGGTTCTCCCTTCTTACGTTAGCTATTTTCCACTCTGTGGGGAATTAAGATGTTTCGATAGAGCGATTGAAAATAAGTTTGAGTGGAAGAGCCAGATTGGATGCACATTTTTGGACAAATAGAGGGGGAAGGCCATCAGGTCCCGGACCTTTGGAGGGGTCAAGTTTCTTTGATTCTTTTGATACTTCTACTTCTGTGAACGCAATTCTGCTTAGAGCGAATTGAAAATAGTTATGATGCGAGTAAGAATCAGGAGCAGTCGACTTATTGGATGGTATGAAGTTGGATGAAAAATGTGTGGCAAATTGATTGCTTATTTCCTCACCAGAAGAAGCAGTATCGTTTCTCAAATGCATAGTAGTGGGTATGTCACTAGACTGTGATGTTTTGGCTTTCACGAATGACCAGAATAGTTTCGGGTTTAGCGCTATGTTTTTTTCAGTATTGCTTAAATAAGTTTTATAACAATTTTTGATCATTATTCTTGCGCGTCCGTCTAGCATTTTGTATTCGTAATTATCTCTAGGATTTTTGTAGTTTTATAGTGAATTCTATTTTTTTCCTTTCCGTTCAAAAGTTTAATTAACGGCCTAGAAAACCATCGCGGAAATGTATTATTGGGTAGTTTGGACCGAGGCACATGTTCTTTAATTAAAGTATTAATTTGATCGTACAACCAGTCAACCATCTCGTCAACATCAGTCATTTCGGCAAATATTTTAGTCCAATCTATTACTCTAAGTTTCGCCTTATTCGACGTATAGTCAGCGCGTTTGAAGTTATTTTGGTTTTTAACAGTGCTGGTGAACTATGACTGATAACAATTTCTAGGGTGATGAACCTCTACTTTGGACATCGGGTAATTGCATTCGCTTATACTTACAGATAAGTTTGATAGAATCAGGTCCAAGGTTTTATTGTAACAATTTTTCACAATATTAGCCTGCAACATATCGTTTACGGACATAAAGTCAACAAGAGAGTAACCAAACCTATTGGTGTAATTGGTGGGAATTGTACGTGGTATATTATTGTCTTAGCCAAAGTATTGTCTATGTTCCAACTTATGAAGCTAAGGTTGAAGTTTTCAGCAATAATTGTATCTTCATTTGTAGATTCTATCAGTGTAGATACTTTGTCCAGGAATGAGTCAAGTGTGATTTGTTGGGCCGGTGGGGGTAGATAAACAGAGCAGATGTTCAAATTACGATGGCTCTTACCCTTAGTAATTCTAAGCCTGACCCACAGATCTTCAATGTCAGATTCCCATTTTGGCATACGTACGGAATCAATGAGCCTAGATACAGCAATCAGAACACCACCACCCCTCTTGGTTCCCAGAGCAGTTGAACATCTATCTCTGCGGTAGACACGATACCTAGAATCGAATATTTCGCCGTCTCTTATACCGTCGTCCAGCCATGTTTCGGTTCCAATTATAACATCATAGATGCCCAACTGTGCCGCCAACATAATAGTATTAAGTTTGGTTTTTATTCCTCTGAAATTCTGGTAATAAATGGTGAATTTTTAAGTAATTGCAAGGTATTACTGCATAAAATCTAATTTAAAATTATAGCAGTGCAATGGCTTCCAGACTTTTAATGTGTTTTGCCTAGTGACCGTCGGCTTTTCTGACGAGGACTTTGCCATCGCGTACCCAAACGTATAAATATCCCTTTTCACGTGCAGCTTTTCTTGTTTCCGCGTGTATTCTTTTATTCAACGACGACAGGTGTTCCGATACGAATATAGGCCTGATAGCACCACCGTAGTCCAGGTGTTGACTACTGAGTTTTTCTTTAGAGTGGGCTCTGTTAAATTGTAATACAGACACCAGGACTGAATCTCTTATTAATGTGCTTCGCAATTTAACAACGACTGCTCTTGGGTTTTTGCTTTCTGGGTCTATTTTCCTCACGCGCACGACGGACAGAATGTCGTCTTCCTTGATCTTGGCAGACACAGCGCTGCCCAGCTGAACCACTGTCTTGACCAAGTTTTCAGATTTATTTTCTGGTAAGCCATTGATCTCCAGATTCTGCTGGCGCGCATTTTGTTCGATGAAATTTACTCGAATTGCCAAATCAGAAACCGTGGTCTTGAGATCTTCATTCTCCTTATGTAGCTTCTTGTTTGCACTCTTGCATGCATCCAGTTCCGTACTCATACGGTCAAATTCAGAGCTCATAAAATTTACAGAGTTCTCCAAGCCTCGCAACATATCTTTGATGCCCCTTAATTCACCAGTAATACAGGTTTTTATGTTCGCTGAAATCTCAGAAGACAGAACTGAACGTATTTCTTCGCGAATTATATCTAATAGTTCATTCTTACTGGACTAGAGTCAACTTCTGGTGAGCATTCAGTACGCTGCCGCTTGGATGTCACGCCAATGTTCGATGTGCTCTGTAAGCCTGCAAGGACTGCCGGTATATTGGGCTCTGATTGCACCTGAGGTAACGTACATGAGTCGCCGACTTTTGGTGGAGTGCGAGGCATTGTATAAATTTATTACTTAATTAGATGATATAAGAAAAAAACAAAAGGAAAAAAAAAAAAAAAACAACTAGCTAGTGACGAGTATCGAACCCGTACACCGTCGCACGGGGAGCGAAGACGAAAAAGTTGCGCCACGAACGATATACCTGTTTAGGTGAAATTTGTAAGTGTTTTAATGTTCAAACAATCACTGACAACGCTGCCAATGAGTCAAGGTCGCCTTTTGTTTTGCGATTAGCGTAAACAGGCCGGTGTTGGTATTAGAATAATTTTGTCAGTCCACTTAATAACGTTTTTGCACTTTTTAACACAGATGTTTATAATTTTGGTTAATCACAACATGTTCCAAGTAATTCACAGATTGTTTTGGTACCATTTGACACTTGAATAGTTCACTTTTTGTTCACTTTAGAATGTTTTAAAGACAGAGCTCACAAGTGTATGACAGATCTCCAAGTATTATTCTGTACTAGTCAGTTAGTTTTAAGTAAGTACTTAGTATTCGAAGCAACATTACGTACATTATCTTTTCTTCATGGTTCAGCCGTTTTAAAAGTATATTTCATCAGGTTATGTTGCTTTTCAGCCAAGACAGAAGTTCTGTTTGAGTAGATCAGAGCTGTTAAAATTAAAATCAAATCAATCAAAACTCTTTATTTCAACTAAAACATTTATTAATTACTTATGAATATTAAAAAAAAAGATGAATCTAGCTGCACATTCGCAAACGCTATTGTTAATTTTTATTTTGTTTATTCCATGACGTCTTGCTTTTATTGCCCCTGTCGGAGTTATTCCAGCTTTCAAGTTTATGATTTGCCCAATTTGATATTCAATATTTGCTTTTCATTTCAGTTTTACGCATCCTGGTAATGAATACAATATAAAATTTTGTATTAGGATTTTATTTTCCTGCGACCCAAATAATTATGGTGTCAACAACTATCTATAACTTGCATCAAGTTATTCATTTTAGGTATCAGATTTTCTAACAAAACAGTAATAGTAGTAGTTCAATATAAAACTGGCTGGCGAAATATTGATTCACTGTTAGCTATGTACAGAAATAGTGATTGTGCCAAGATAGCGTAGCTCTCGTAGAGGCCGCGTAGGCTTGCTACGCCGTAGCAACGGTTCAGAAGATTAGTTCTCATAAAAAAATTACAACATTAATGAAACCATGTGAGGCTATGAACTCGTCAGTCTAATCTATCAACTTCTCACTTAATGTTTCAAATGTTCAGTACCACTTGCCCTCCTCAGGTACACACATGTTCTACCGTTTTAGTAATATGGTGCTAGATGATACACAATTTAGGATGCTGAGAGCATTGTACGTTTAGAGCTTTACCTACAAACAAACACTCGCTTTGACTTTCCCGTGTTCTGACCTGAAGTGCTTATAAACCAGCATTTCAGTTTATCGTACTTATATAAGTCGGTCAAAATTAAAAACATGTAGTTATAAAAGCTATTCCGCGGCGATTGTGGTCTCTTTAATCTCCACCAACTCGAGTGACTCAGACTTGCTCACACTGGCTTCACTGAGACGTGACACAACATACCAGGAAGCACACACGGGGTGGCAAGTTTATTTATAAAGGATGGGAAAAGTATCATTTTTAAATAGAATCAAAAGCATATGAAGCTTTTCACTGCTAGTGCGAATCTTACCCCTAAGGCGATTGATATAAAAAGACCGGCCAAGTGCGAGTCGGACTCGCGCACCAAGGGTATTTTTTTATTATATATACGCTTTTCCCATTTTCGGGCAGAAAGAAGGTTTTTGTCTTTTTTAGGACATAAGCAACGGCTAGATCTGTTATATGAGCGGACTTAGGACTTTGATACCTTTGCATTTGGCTACATTTTTTTTAAATCTCTGGTTAGGACAACTGCCCCTTGACGACGCCCATGGCTTAAATTTCTATTTCATAAATTTTGAAATAAGGCCATCACAAGCATCTTCGGAAAATTCTAAAATTTTACCGCATCTCGTTATAACATCTCAATATTATACTAATATAGTCGTCATAAAAAAAATCTACGGTATGAGGTCACGGCATCGCTTCGTATTGAAGTCTCAAGGTCAAGTCTCTGATTTAATGAAAGCTTCTCCGGAATGACTGTTCTTTAGGCACATTCAATCCTTAATTGGTGCGACTTTTTAAACCTTTCTTTAATATTTTAGATCTAGGTAGATAATATACCTACATGACGTTGTAGGAGAATACAGCTTCTTACTACTTCTCATATTATTTTTAACTTTGATCACACTTCTTAACGTTGCTATATTCTGAAATAACTCAAATAGGAAGGAGAAAAATATGCAGCCTACAGCTGCAGCATATTTTCCTTTCCTCTACTTTACTTTTTCCATGAAAGATAATTTACAAGCACAGGCACTAGTAGTAGTAGTCAGAAAAAATGGTTGGTTATAGTTTGGGTCTGTAATTGGTGATAACTTCTTGTCGACTATATCAACTGCATTTAAACTGAACTTAATTTCAGTTTTTGTTGTGATTTTGGAATGTCAACTACAAACGGGCGGAGAAAAGGTCGCATCTACGAACAATCCGTGAAGATAAAAGGCTATATTAATTTTTGTAAATAATTGTCTGTAAATGGGAAAATAAAGCAACTCAGCCCGTACACAAAAGAACCATTATTTCCTTATTAATATAAATTACACGGAATGTAGATAAAAAGTAAGTGGATCAGCTTAACGAACGATTGTGCATCATTATCGGCTAACATTGTGAGGAGATAAACAGTTTATTATAACTTGAGCAATATTTTTTGCTCAAAAGGGTTTCGAGTGTTCCGCATTGCGGTATAACTATATGTACATAATTATTTTGTTAGAACACAATATTTATAACAAGCACCTATTACAATCAACAGCAACAATCAACGAGATGATCCACAAAGAGTACTGTGTGTCAGTTTATTAACATTCATCTCATTTTATAAATTAGTTATGAATTCTCGTATACGCTACAACTGACTAAACTAGGGAAATTTTCACACAGTAAACAGGTTATGTAAAAACCTTACTTTAACCATCCGGTACAACTTAAAATACTCTATGTAAATAAATCATTTATTGTACTTTAAAAGAAAGTTCTTAAAAACCATTTGCTATGACCAATTGTTTTCAGGACCTTTCTTTTAAAGTAACTCCTTCCAACCTGCATCATAAGAACACATTGATCCGTAAAGCAGCATCTGCTTTTATTTTTATGGTTAATTTCGGAAATATACACAAGGAACTGTATCATAAAAATATATGTCGACAGTTTTCTTATAAGCGCCACGCCAGATTTCCGGCATGCCACACTATTTCCGCTATTGTTAATTTAATGATATAATTTATAAAATGACGTAATATATAGACTTTGACCTACATTAACCGTATTTCATAAAAACTATACTGAAATAGTTTTAACGAGTTTAGCTGTATTTATACTTACTGGCAATTGTTAAAAAAAATCAACAATTATTCTTGGCGTGACGGTAATCGTTATTTACCAATTTTCGTAGGTCAAACAGAATTTAAGATATAAAAGATCAAAATCTCTAAAGTTCTGAATAAAACAATGCAAGTGTCTATGCTTTGACACTTCCGACATGAAAGTATAAGCGGGCCCGTGTCCGAGCGTCACCGAAAACAACCTGCATTATTCACATGTGCCGCACAGCTCCCATCTGTAGCCTGTTATAGCTCATCTGAACCCGCTCAAGCTTCGTCTACAAAGCAAGGACGCGTTATATTTCTTATTCCACCTCCTCATCCGCTATTTACTTGTGCAGTTCCGTTTGACTTCACATTTGAATTGGCGTTGAATCTACCGAACAAAAGACGGTCACTTGAGACCCTGAACATGTTTCATCACTTACTTATTCATTACAAGTTACGAGTGATTTCTAGACATTCACCATAACATTTTTGCCACATCCGCAGATCACTGCTGAGTGGTTTACAAGTGCTGTTGCGCGTGCTGTATTACGCTTCTGATTTAAAAAATGGACGAACGGAATTGTTTGTGACAGTTTCAGCTTTAGTGTAGGAACAGCACAGAGAAAATTATAAAAACATTTGCCTGCCCATCGCATGATTAATTTCTAAGATTTTGGGTAGAAATAAACCATTCTTAATAGATTTGCCCCAATTTCCTGCACAGCAATTCCTTGACTCGAAGTTCTCTTGAACGATGTCGATCATATTCGATGTCGTTGCATAAAAAACGCTATATTCTATTGTACTCGTATTCCAGTTGAATTGGTTCGTTGTTCAATCTTCGATAATTATGGTAATATGTTTGGCATGCGTCTAACTGGTGACACACAATTATATAACTTTGTATACCACCCCTGACTATTTTCGACCTCACATAAATAAAGATAGCGGAAAAGTAATATTCTTAAAATACAGCCCGCAGTATTTGTTTTGTTGTGTTTAAATTATAAAGCGAATTTACACTGAAATGATGAGAAAGAAACATTGAGAGTGGCTACTTAATGTTTTATGGTTAGAAAGAATCAGGGAAGACCTTCAATGATTTACTACTTAGAAGCGTAAGTAGACCGGACCAAATGCACACACGCTTGCACTTTGGAGGACCAAATGAACGCCTCTGATGCAGTTGTTGGTGTGGCCGCCTACTGTTCCCAAAATATCTAAAGACTTTGCCATCGATTTGAAAGGAAGAAGAACGGAAACAATTCGTTCGTGCGATTTTATTTTGCCGAACAAATATCAAAGAAGGTGTGCACAATAAAATGCAGGTCTTTGAGTTCTCAAAAAGTTCCAGACAGAAACAGTAAACTAAAAGGTTTGTAATCTTTGCGAGACTTGACGCGGACGTCACCGTCACTTAATTTTTAACATAATTCAATCGAGATCACTAATCTGTAATTGATCTTCTAATCTTATAATAGAATACCCATCTTATCATTAACCGGCACGAGTTGGTACTTGTACATTAATACCCTTTGATCGTCGTTCATTATACTACGGCTCGGTTCGGTAATCAACAGATGACGAGTAACTGGAATTCCTGCCCGAGTAATCTCTGAATCAATTCAATAAGATTTGGGTCACCTAACACTTCCGTGTTCCCATCTTTCTGTAATATGATTTTAAAATGAAATCACAGAAACATTTGTTTGTTACTTATTACGGGAATAGAATAAAGTATTCAGCTAAGTTAATAATTAATGGAAAGTTTGACTTAGAAGGAAAAAATCTCAGCAAAGTTAAAAATGGAAATAACTAGATCTGATACTGACTGTTACTACATCCACAGATTAGGATGTATCACTTAAGATCATAGATTAAAATTATTTACGGTCATGTTCATGCTTTAAAACAATCCACCCTCATATAGTATTGTTTCTCGGCTGGGCGGCGTTCGGGAAGTTGCGTGGTATCTTCTCGTCCAATTTACCGCAGTGTCTCAAGACAAAAGTCTATGACCAGTGTGTGTTGCCAGTGATCACCTATGGGACCGAGACGTGGTCGCTCGCAATGGGCCTTATCAGAAGGCTCAAAGTCACCCAAAGGGCAATGGAGAGGGCTATGCTCTGAATTTCCTTGCATTTTCACGTCAGAAATGATGATATCCGCAGGAGAACCAAAGTTACCGACATAGCCCGAAAAATTGCCAAACTTAAGTGGCAGTGGGCAGGGCACATTGCTCGCAGAACGGATGGCCGATGGGACCGAAAAGTTCTGGAATGGCGACCGCCAACCGGAAGACGATACGTTGGAAGGCCTCCCACTAGGTGGACTGATGACCTGGGTAAGGTTGCGGGAAGGCGCTGGATACGAGACGCACGGGATCGGTCAATGTGGCGACGCCTGAGGGAGGCCTATGTCCAGCAGTGGACGTCTTTTGGCTGGAATGATGATGATGATAGTCTTGTTTACTCAGCAGTAATAAGCTTATCTGTAATTACTACGGAGAGGTCTCTGTTGCTAGGTAATCTTATGTCCCATCTCAGGCCATTAGTACTTCGGTGTTCGTAGGACATTATAGAGCCAACGTTGCACATTGTTGACCGTCCTACCTGCGATAAACATCTCATCACGTTAACAGGTAATATGTTTTAGAAATATCCGGTACATTGACAACGTGAAAAAAATCTACACAAACTTGAACAAAACTATCTCACTTTAAAATGATGTTAGTTCGGTAAAATTCGAATCAATGTTTATTTTGCTCATTCTTACAACAAGGAAAAGTTATATTCTCGTTCCAAAATAGGATGAAAACTGTGATACTTGAAGCCTTTTGGGTTTTTAGTGTTGGTCTCATGAATACTAATACTAGGAACGTACAAGGTAGGTATAAGCAATCTATTGGTACAGTTCAGATTCTCATTTATTTCATAGCTGATATAAAGTGCCTATGCTGTTGAGGACCAGTACTCGTATTAGCCATTTGAATTTCATTACGCAATTTTTGAATATTCTCTACTGGCATTATAGAGAAAAGTAGAATTTACTATTTTTAGTCTTGTTTAGCATATTTTGGCATTCTTCCGTAAAAAGTAAACTGGTTTTCGGTAATGTGGCTCACTTTAAAGTGAGCTGCTCGTTATACTTGAGCTTTGAATAAAAAATAGTATTGATTATATACAAATAAATATTGATTGCCATTAAATAGAATTGTAGCTTATCCCAACAGAATTATATTTCCAAATAGGAGCAAACGTCAATCACGACAAAAATTTTAAGCAGCTTCAGAGAAATAATTATAATAAACTTGTTAGTTTTATTGGACCCTTTTTCGTGAACTCGTGAGGAGTGATCGGCATTAAAAATAACAGTCTATACACCCTTGTAGCAATTACTTACTTACAACAAATATATCTGAATATATAAGCTCTTGCTCAAAAGCGCTGAACAGTAATGCTCCCCAGATATAAACATTATCAAAGTAATATGCTGAAAATACACACGACAAGTTGTATAAAACGGTTTGAAATAAGGAATTTTTAAGTAGTACTGCATCGTGTGTTCTACGGCAACTTTGTAGTTTGGCTGCAAACTTTTACACCAAAATCTTACTATTTAGGTATCCATATTTAGATATTAAACTATTTTTGGTCATAAATCAAGTGATGGCCTCTCAGATAGATTTTCTATACACTGAGAATGAACGGTCCATAGAAAATTTAGCTGCGCACTCACTTATGTCACTACCTGTCTGTTAATGACAATTATTTAAAATTGAAATCAAGTGGTTTAAAAATAAACCTTTTATTGTAATTATTAGTGAGTAAGTTTTATTTATGATTTGAAAAACAAGAAATCAAGAAACGATGTTTCTATAAATAAATATATTGATATATCGAATATAATATATCGAATATTGTCTATATTCAGTGCTAATTTGACATAACCTTAATCTGAACATTAATTGAATCTAGTTGTATTTCAGTGTTATTTTGATTTTAATTTAATTAGTTAAATATGTAATATTTTTTTATATATAGCATGTATACTCAAAAATGTGTAAGCTGTGGTTACCTATAATTGAGTGTGTATAACTTGATAATGTTTTTCAATTTATACATTTTTAACCGACTTCAAAAAAAGGAGGAGGTTCTCAATTCGTCGGAATCTTTTTTTTTTTTTTTTTTTATGTATGTTCCCCGATTACTCAAAGACCCCTGGACCGATTTCAAAAATTCTTCTTTTGTTTGAAAGGGTATACTTCCTAGTTGGTCCCATAATCATCAGGTCAGGATCTGATGATGGAATCCTAGAGAAATCGAGGGAACTCCTCAAATATTATAGGCAAACATATAGCGATTTTGGTATTTTCATCAACAATGCAATCATTTGCACTCGGAAAGTACCATTTGGTGGAGTCGAACTGATGAAGAAGGCCACAGAAGGCCACTGGAACTCCTAAATGCTAAATATGTCACGGGCATAAGATATCTCGAATAGTAAACCGACTATAATGAAGCAAATACTTATAAATAAATGGTACTGATGAAAATGGCACCATCGAACTGATCTGATGATGAAGCCGGAAGGTAGGCAATGGAACTCTAATATAAAATAATGTATCCTAGTCGTGTTTGGGCTTATTGGAATCGCAATGAGATGTACTTTGGCTGTAAATGATAATCATGTTAATTGGAGGTACCTACCAAAACTAAAAAGAGAAAAATAAAAAACTTTTTAACAAAAAATCAAACCGACTTCCAGAACAAAAAACTACAAACCAAAAAATAACTTTCTTTTCCGAAGTCGGTGTCGAAAAACTGAAAAAAAATGGGTACAAAAGACACCGACTTCGGAAAAGAAAGTTATTTTTTGGTTTGTAGTTTTTTGTTCTGGAAGTCGGTTTGATTTTTTGTTAAAAAGTTTTTTTGTAAGTTTTTATTATGTATACTCGTTGGTGATCCTAAATCAATAAATAAATAAATAATATAAATATATTTGTCAAAACACCGAATCAATCTGATATATCGTATGGCAAACATCAACTAAATACGATATATCGATGTTAAATGAATATCCCAGTTGAAGATACCCGCAGACTTGTACCAGCAGGTATTCCGCTTCAACTGCGTTAAAGTCTGGGGAAACTGTGTTTATTGACTTAACCAGCAACGCAGTTTTATTGGGTCAATGTCGTGTGTTTTATCAAATTGATCCTTAGAAGACTCCAAGTAAAACGCTGCGTCATTATGTCGCCTCTTTTATAGTCATATAGTAAATCAATTCAAATACATTCCCTTTTATAACATCACTGGGCCTCATACGAGTATTATGTTCTGATAATAATTTAAATGGGTTCACCTCCGGGTAATTATTATGGCCGTCCGTCTATACACATAAAGCCCCATAATTCAAAACAGTTTTCACACACCACACAACTCTACTGAATATTGTATACGCTGAGTGCTCAGCAAATGATCCTCATTTACTTAACTCAGGGGAAGGTCAGTGTGTACCTACATAGCAATGTACGTGCACGTGCCTGTAAACAAGACTACATTATAAAGAGGCAGTTTCACGTTCAGTTAATTTACACAAACAAGGTTACATAATTAACATTAAATATTGACAAACCAACCTGAGTTCTTAACGTTCCTCCGTAATAAGAATCCATACTAAATGTAGAACCGGTACCTACTTACAAAAAGGAAATTCTTTATACTAACTAATAAAGAGCCAGTCTTATTGAAAGCGTGATAAACTCGGCGGATGAGGATAGTTCGCTGTAAAACATTAATTGAATTAATTGTTTTTCCTGATTATATCCACTGCTCGCCTTGTAATTGATGAACAAATTTAACTCTAGATACCTATGACAAACATTATTGAAATTACTGCTGAGATAGTTTGTATTTTTAAAAGTGTGTACCGTGCATTACACCGTTACACGGCCGAGGAATGTCTACAACAAAAATAATTTCTGCCTGGATAGAGTGCAATGTGTGCCCGTATTCCATTGACCTCTAACATACAAGTACGCTGGACTTCATACTATCGATAAAAAATGAAAACATTTGATTATTGCCATTGGCGCTGATAGCAACGTGACTTAACGTGAGCGTCCATGGAACTAATATTAGAGATCCTGTATCTGTAGTGTTAAGTTGCAAATAAGAGTGACATCGCATTCCAGCAAGGTGAAGACTTATATCATTTTTCAACTCTGCTTCAGATGCAGATATAAATTGTTTGACTTCATAACATTTGTGAATAAAATTATAATTATCATGATATTATTCCAGAATTAATTCCAGGCACAGGAACCTGGTGATTGGTACTAGAAGAGAGAGGCCTGTGCTCAGCAGTGGGCGAAGTCGGGCTGTGGATGATCTTGATGATGGTTCCAGAATTTAGTATTACACATTGCTTTTGAACATAATAATAATGATTATTAGGCATTCATATAACATTCATCACCAATACCAACATGAGATATTTAGTTGCAACATACTACGAGAAGCCAATACAGTAGATTTATTTATTAAAACTTTATGCATAAGTACAAAGGCGGACTTGATGCCTTAGGCATTTTCTACCAGTCGACCTTATCTACCAGTCGACCGTAGTAGATGAGTGATAAGCCTTGCCAAGTCTTACTATTTTGATATTAGTGTAATTTAAAAATATTACTAATACTGGTATATTAGTTACAATATTATAATATTTCCAGGCGAATATATTAGTTTACCTAATCTTGAGAAATATCGGTATTAACCTTTCACTGAATGTGTTATTTTTAGTTCCTGAGACGCTCGAGCGGGGCGCTTTGAATCAGCACAAAAATCAACTGTCATTTCATATCGTATATTTAGTCCAGCGTACTTGTATAATAGAGGTCAGTGCCGTATTCGATTTTCAAATGTATTTTTTTTAAATATTTATTTGCCTTTTTCGACGCTGGTGTTGGGCTACATGTTTGTTTTATTATTTTCAATTCTATTAATTTCAGATATTGTAAAGTTGTAAATACAATGTAAATACTTTCTCATAGGATAATAAGTGGGTACCTAAATCTAACTAAGTATTATTTTGCGCTGATCAACGGAAAATTCTACACAATGCCCGCGACTGTTCTAGAATTTTGTCTCACTCACTCAAGAGTGAGAAAAACTCCCGAGCACAATGGTCACCCCGTTCGACCGACGCCTGACCATTGCGCTCGGGCCGAGTGGAGAGGCTCATTCGTTAGGATACAGACGTCTGCCAAAACTCACGATTGCTAATCTCAGCCTCCTACCGGGTTACCTAAGCTCATGTTTTTGTGTGATCTAGTAGGTACTTGCAAAATTGTGTTTCATCATCTTTTCCTTTTTTGACTCATTTTCATTACTATAATTTGCTATTTTCATTATGTCAATAAAGAATTATTATTATTTAAACTCCGCATCTGATGATGATCATACGAGTATACAAAATAACCTTAAGCGCTGTAATTCCTACGCTTCCGCTTCCGCTGCGAGCTCACCGTCAGTGGAGGGCTGCAGAGGACTCTTTACTTACCACTGGTCATCAATTCCAGGGTTCAAGTTTCGGAGTGGAAGTTTTGGGTTGTTTAGTCCAACCTTCCGAAACAATCGAGGGCGGTTGCCGCGTCACCTAGCGGCCCTCACCAAACCTGCCAGCGCATCAGGACATCCCAACCCTACGAGTATTTCTATCTCGGCATCAACTCCTCGGCTGCCGCGATGTCACTAGCTTCACGTTAAGCCAGGATACTACTTAGCGCGCCTCCCTACATAAGACAGAAAATTAAGTGACGGGCATTTGTCACCCGGGGCCACTTAGAAATATATTTATTGAAGGTGTTGGTGAGTTTTATTCCTGAGAAAGGAGGATGTTCGACTTCAAGTTTGTTTTTTTTTTTTTTTGTGTATGTTCACATGTCCCATTTCAATTTGGTGAAGATCTGATGAAGAACTTCGGAGATATACACCAGAACTCTTCAATAAATAACGGCAAATCTCTCGAGATTGCTGCAATCGCATGTCTGTTTGTTGACATTTCATAACATAACATCACGCCAGTTCACTCTTAAGGGGTAAGCAGACCTCTCATTTCACCGGTTATGTTCAAGTTTCATGAAATCTATTCTGGCGAAATAGTTGCCTTACTAACTGCCTATTAGGTACGTACAACTAAAAAGAGAAAATAAAAAAACTTTTTACAAAAAAATACTACCGACTTCCAAATACAAAACTACAAAGTGAAAAATAACTTAATTTTTTGAAGTCGGTGTCCATAACGCAAAAAAATGGTACCTACGAAAGACACCGACTTCAAAAAATTAAGTTATTTTTCACTTTGTAGTTTTGTATTTGGAAGTCGGTAGTATTTTTTTGCAAAAAGGTTTTTTTATTGAGGTATTTTTTTCTGTTTTGTGGTGGTAGTAGTGTTTTTGGTGTATTGTGTGTTCAGTTTTTATAATCATAAACTCTATTTTCAATAGTGTATTTCCACAATTGGTAAATTGTTTTTAGGCATTAAGTTTCATTAATCATGCATTACAGATGTATTTCTATTCTAGATCAAAGAATTATATTATCTGTAATTAAATTTATTATCTATGATTTATACTATTTGTAGAAATTGTAAAGTCGTTAAAAGTTGTAAAGTTAAAAGTAGGAGCGTGATGAGGCGCCTAGTGAGGCGCGTGATGCGGCGCCTGTGTGGCGCGTGCCGGGTGCCTAGTGTGGCGCGTGATAAGACGCCTAGCGAGGCGCGTGATGCGGCGCCTAGTGTTGCGCGTGACGCGGCGCCTTGTGCGGCGCGTGCGATCTTCCGCACCGCAAGATGCGGTGCGGGTGCGCGATTTGTCACATACGGAGTTAGCACCAGCAGTCGCCTCAGCGGTGAGTACCCTTGATTCTAAAGACATAGATCTTATTAGTAACAGATTAGTTTTGGTTTTTAGAGATACACAGACGAGTTTCATACAGACAATGGAAACAGACTGAAGTAGTGAACGTTGGTTTTAAATGTGATACAAGAATTTGATCCTAGTAAACGTAAGGTCAATGAATGTGTCCAAATTTATAAGTGGACCGAAAGACAGATTATCCATTGTGCTCATTCTAGATTAGCAGGATTGGCTCAGGGTTTAATTAGACTTCTGCTTTCATGGGCTGAATGGCAAGGTCAATTGGAATTAGCATTGCCAAGTGATGATAATTACGGTCAGCTATGAGGGCTTGTTTTGGCTTGTCATTAGAAGAATATTTTTACCAAAAGGTAGTATTGTTGAATACATGGTAAAATACTATATTTTATTTTGGTCGGTATTGAGGATGGGTCTATGAGAACAAGTGTAGAAGCAACAAAATTTACAGAACCTGACAAATTATTATTTTAATTATTATTTAAAGAAGTTTGACAGGTCAAACCATATCTGCGGACAGAAAACTCTGATGATAAAAAAAAACTGAGTCATTAAATAAACTCTTAATGATCATAATAGTAGAAACGATGTTTACAAGATGTTATAATTGTTATGAGACAGGCCAAACATTAAAAAAAAATGCCAACTACTTAGCAAACGTTGTTACAAATGTCATAAAGTACTTCACTTAGCTGATATTTGTTTAGATATCACAGAAACTATTAGCAATAAAACAGTTTAGAGAATTACAGAAGAACTTGATAGTGATATTGCAAAGAAATTGTCGTGAGTGGTCATAGTTTGGATTATTTCATAGATTTCAGCTAGTGAGCGGGCAGCTATGAAATTAGTAAATTCATGCTCGGTTTCGGAGTTGCCTGTGCTAAGGCTTTCAGGGTAGCGTTTGTCAATAAAATTGCTAAGGCATATGGAGTGTCGAGATATAATAGACGCCACCAATGCTAAAGAAGAACTTCTTTTTATTTTAAATTGCTTTAAGACAATTTACTACTTCGGGCGCTCTCTTTAAGTGAAGTACAGGCATTAAATAATTGCGGCATAGACCATTGCGCAGATAATACAGTAACACCAGATCGAACCGCTCGTAGAACCAAATTAATTGAGTTAGGTAGTATATAAGTTGAGCTTTCACAATTTCCGGCCTCGCACTAAATTAGTCAAAAGGTAATTCTTTAGGTAATTCCTAGGTTTTGAATTTAGAGTCCGGAGTAAAACCTGGTAAAAGAAAATTGGAGCTGTGGATCAATTACTCAGACCAACATAAGATTAGGCAGTTTGTAGGATTTGTAAATTCTTTTAAAAAAAAAAAAAGGACGTTTTCAATAACTGCGAAACCATCAAAGCAAAAGAAAGTTATACTTAATGTCGTTAGGGTGAAGAATCCAAAATTACATCTTAAGACTTAGAAAAAATATTGACCGCGCGCGCAGGTATTCAGGGCACGTAGGATTGAACAGCGTGTTGAAGAGGAGACACAATACTCGAGTGTTCCAGCGAAGGTAGATAGGGAGCCACTTGAGATCCATGCGGAACTGAAAGATGTGGTCGTATTTCTTCAGACCTAAAACAAAACGGATGCACAGGTTTTGCAAGCGCTCAAGCTTATTTAAGAGCTCCTTCGTGGCATCCAGACATTAGGCATCAGCTAGACAGATTTTAGTTTTAAAGGGCAAGAGGCTTTGAAGAGATTTTAACGAGTGAAAGGTGCTCATTTACTTGAGCTCGCCATGAGAGATTACTTATTAAGACACCAAGGTTCTTAGCAGTCTCGGTGTAAGCGTAAGCGATGGTCGATGGTCAAAGTGGATATGTCAGGATCAGTGCGATGGTATCAACTGCCTCTGATCATAGGCTGGGATTTGGATGGGTTGATTTGTAATCCGAAGGATTTAGCCCAGGCCCACGATTCACGATTCATATATTGTCCAGATTAGCCAGAAGGTAGAAGAAATAAATAAAAAGTATTTAATAGTCACAAACTGACATTAAGCGCCTCACATTAGTGGATTTTGCTTAAAATAAACCTATAGTATTAGTAGTTCTTATATTATGTTAGTAAAGACAAGAAAGAAAATAATAATAAAATAACAAATGTGAGCATAAATTATATAGCAGATGCATGCCATGGTTGTGGCAAGAAGGTTATACAAAAATTCAACTTAAATAAACCGGGTAAAGTAGAAAGCCTCGTTCAGGCAAAATTTGGTCTTTATCTGAGTGAACAACTTATATGAATTATTACAGCTTAACGTGACAGTTGATATAAAAAACATAGCCTTCTAAAGAAAATTTACAAAATAACGTTTTGATTAAGCTAGGAAAGAAGTCCATTATAATAAATAAATAAAATCAATAATTAATTAATAACCTCAATAAATAAATTAAATAGTAATATGGGATACTTCGTAAGGGTAGAAAGAGATGTTCTGTCAATAGGTAAATGTAGGAAATTAGTTTCTAAATGTATGGGGTTTTAACGGATTGTAGAAAATTTCTATCAAATAAACTGTAATACAAACACTTAAGCAACTAAATTAATAAGCAATAATAATTCATAATTTATCAAGAACATAGAAAGGCACACATATTAGTAAATTGAACCAAATAAAAGCAGATAGATTGGAAATGAATAGTTAAAATTGTAATAGATAAGCTATTCCTCTCTCCTGGACACTGACTGTATCTAGAATGTTGCTAAACCCGACAGCGTCCATAATTGTTTCTGTAACTTATATTTACCACCTGTATGTACATTATGGATGTAATACATTTAATTTGAATTTGAAGTTCTTGATAACGACTGATACGTTATTGCCATCACTATCTAGAAAGGGAAGTGGACAATTTAGTGGTATCTACTCAATAAACATTATTCTTCCCTGGGTACTGTTTAATAGATCGGACTATGAGTCTGATGGTTGGAAAAGGACAACACAGACTAATACAAGTATGATTGGTATGGTTCAATAGGTTAACATTAAGTCTAATGTTCTAACGGAATATATGTCTAGAGATCTCAGTTGATAGATGTTAGGGTTATATCTGATGTCTTAATATCTTCAATTAAGTATACAAGTGACTTGACTCAGATATGACAGAGATCTCAGTTGATAGATGTCAAGGTTATTTCGGAGGCTTTCATATCTTCGGTTAAGTATGTAAGTGGCTGAGGAATGACAGAGATCTCAGTTGATAGATGTTAACGATATGACTGAGGCCTTAACATCTTAAGTTAGTAAGTGGCCTGACTGAGATAGGACAGAGATCTCAGTTGGGACAGGTGTTAAGGATATGACGGAGGCCTTAACATCTTAAGTTAGTAAGTGGCCTGACTGAGATAGGACAGAGATCTCAGTTGGGACAGGTGTTAAGGATATGACTGAGACCTTAACATCTTAAGTTAGTAAGTGGCCTGACTGAGATAGGACAGAGATCTCAGTTGAGACAGGTGTTAAGTATATGACGGAGGCCTTAACATCTTAAGTTAGTAAGTGGCTTGACTGAGATAGGACAGAGATCTCAGTTGGGACAGGTGTTAAGGATATGACGGAGGCCTTAACATCTTAAGTTAGTAAGTGGCCTGACTGAGATAGGACAGAGATCTCAGTTGGGACAGGTGTTAACGATATGACGGAGGCCTTAACATCTTAATTAATAATAGTATAACTAGAAAGTTTGGAATAATATTCCACCACCGATCAGAACAGCCAACACTATGGACACATTTAGGAGACGATTACGGCAGTATCTGGTGGAAGCGCAGCGTAAGCTGGATATGGTCGCACTGAATGCCTCAATAATATAACGCACTAGCCTACCTACCCACACCTCGTTTATTGTCTGACTCACCTTATTTATCTTATGTAGTGTACACGTATTTATTTTTTATTATTTGTAATATACACATACTATACACCTATTTTTTATCTTTTATATAAGTAAGTATTTGTTTCACATACACATTTAGTTAATAAAACTGCGTTACGTCCGTCACGTCATCGGTCACAGGTCCAGTTGAAAACCAGCGTCGGGCACTAGTTGCCCGACATTATGCTGAACTGGTCCTATTTGGCGCAGCCATGGGACACACAATGTTACTAATATATTGTTTTCGTTTTTTATATTATTGTTGTTTAGTCTAAGTTATTTATTTTTATTTTTTTTTGTATGTGTGTGTTGTGTGCTCTGGCTTGTGTCAAATAAATGTGTTTTCTTTCTTTTTAATGAAGAAGATGGAAGGTTAAAGAAAATAATAGTTTCTAATTAATTGTTTTTTTTTTTGTTTTTTTTTTATATATGTTATTTCAGTTTATTTTCCCGGGACGGGAAATGTATCAGGAATGGCCGACTGTTAGAAACTCTATTTTCAATAGTGTATTTCCACAATTGGTAAATTGTTTTTAGGCATTAAGTTTCATTAATCATGCATTACAGATGTATTTCTATTCTAGATCAAAGAATTATATTATCTGTAATTAAATTTATTATCTATGATTTATACTATTTGTAGAAATTGTAAAGTCAAAGTATAATCGCGCGCACCACTTCCGGATGTGCCCCACCACGTTACGTCACGTGTTGAAAACATGTGGTAGGAAGTGTTGCGGGTGTTTAAAAGGCAGTTGTCGTCGAACAGTCGGGTGCAACAGTTGTGTTGGATAGTTGTCGTCGAACAATTGTGATGGACAGATGTAAAAAGTGATTTTGTGAGAACGTAATAAATATCGTGAAATTGCGAAAGTTTGTTTTAATTTTCTGAATCGTTAATATAAGGGAGCAAGGCTGCAATCATAAGCGATAAAAACAGTAACAGGAGATTTTAGATTTTGACCTCCTGGTTACTCGGTTACTCGGTTAGTCACTACCGCTTATGATTCTAGCCCCGCAAATAATTCTTCATGATTCTCTACTACCTGAAATCCAAATCAATACACTGTGATAGGGGACTGCAACGAAAAGGTCTGATTAAGAAAGGGACGTTTCTTTTTAAAATACATCCTATCAGATCGACCCATTTGACAGACAGCCCATTTGTAAATTACATAAACACGGAAATAACAAGATTAAGAAAAGTCCTTTTTTGTAACTTGTTTTTAATTTTAATCTGTTTACATTAAGTAAATCGTGTGTTGGTTGTGAATCATCGTCCAAAAATATGGGAAGGGTCAGAATGCATACTGACATATATGGAGAATGGATCTCCGGACTCACCTTCACGTGGTACAAGGATGGAGTCAAGATAAAACTTCAATGGAACGTTGAGGTAAGTTCATGGGAAGTGTGCGCGGCATTGTATTTTCTAGATTACTGAAAACATTTAACCTTCTAAAACTATCCAAACTGGTAATCCGATTGGACATAGTGAACGCTAGCTAATAGCATGTCGTCGAGAACGACGAGAGTGAATGCCTATTTTGACCGTACTCATTTATTGTTCTTTTGTGATGCGCTGTCATTCAGTTTACTTCCATGTAATCGCAGCACCTATGGTCTTGTAAATAAACATAATTAACGATTAACCTGAATAAGTATCACTAAAGTGTCCACACAGTTTCATTGTCTCATTAGTGCGTGTTCTGCTTGTCGTATATATGTGAAGTGTGTGCATGTTCTAAGTTAAAGGTCCCTATAGTAATAATGTTGGACATTGGTTCACGTGTCGCGCCCCGAAGGCAGACGTGATCGGTTTACCTGACGACACTCGCTTTCAGAATATAACCCCGTAACGAGCGCTGGTTCTTGATTTGTAATACTGCAATATTTAACAGATCTACTGAATAACAAATATAAAATCTAACCATAGGTTATGATTATGAATTTATGATGGACTAGTGGACGCCTCGCGGTTTCACCCGCGTAGTTCTAGTTCCCGTGTGAATACAGGAATAAAAAGTAGCCTATGTCACCCGGGGATAGTGTAGCTTCCCAACGATGAAAGAATTTTTTAAATCGGTCCAGTAGTTTTTATGTTTATTCGTTACATACCAAAATACAAATCATTCCTCTTTATAATATTAGTAAAAAGTAAATTTCTTTGTAACCATATCGGTTACAAAGAAATTTTAATAAGTTATACATAGATATGGTTTTTATTCAGATTTTAAGATCGGTCAATGTGGCGACACCTGATGGAGGCCTATGTCCATCAGTAGACGGCTTACGGCTGAAATGATGATGATGAGCCCTGGCTCAATATCATCATTTCATCTCATCATCATCAGTAAAGCGTTTTGATAAACTTCTTGCAGGACTTGGCAGTTGTATTGAAGGCTCTCCTTAGCTGATGCATGTCGTTTGCTTTGCACGTCCGAGCTTTAACTCATACCAGGTACGCCTCAAGTTAAGTCATGTTTAAGCGTGGCGGCGCGATTGCACTAGGTGCTAAACCAAGGCCGGCCAGCGCTAGACATTGCTACATCAGAGAACGGAATCGTCATTAGTCTTATAATGTTCCCACTGCTGGGACACAGGCATCCTCTCTGTGAGAGAGGTAAGATTGGAATGTAGTACTGCATTCCCTGTCGCAACACATCCAACACGGCATCCGGCGACCGGGCACCATGAGACAAAGTGTAATCGTGAATTTTAAGGGGTACTCTCCTACGGACGTTGGTGACTCAGACCCCAAACTTTATCTGTTTTTTTTTTGGTTGCTTCATAAACCTGCAATAAGAAAAAAGCCAAATTGTATACAGTTTTTTTACGAGTCATTTTGTGTTTTTTGAGCGGCGCGGTGAGTCATGAAAACTAACATTGAAAAAGTAAAGTTTTCAAAATTGACACATGGGAGTTCTACTCGTGCGTTTGTAATAAACTATTAAGTAGAAATGGTCAATAAAAAGTGGATGACATTTTAAAGGGCCTATACAACTCTGTCCTCCAGAAACGCTCCTAATCTAAAGAGTATAGCTTGTATATCGCGTCATGGTTTGTCTAAAAATTTCTTGAGGTTCTGTTGTGACGAGGAAAATGAAGCCTCACCTCGAAAGAAGCCCTCGTTTAAACGAAAATTTCTTCGGAATGACATTATCTTTTTGGCCAAAGTTACGATAGTGTTTCGGCCAAATATCTCTTATAGTCAACTCTATCTTCATGTTTGCCTAATTAGATGGAGTTTTGAATTAGGTCTTGGGTTTTTTTTTACTCGTTGTTTCAAAATAGAGCAAACTAAGACTTGTTGTCTGACGCACTTGCAAACATCGCTACAAGATAAAACTACAACAGTTACTGCTAATAACAACAACATTAATGTCCCTTTAATGTCTTTACTAACCCCCGACCACGATCACCATAACGATAAAACGTAACTTCTTCTTTATGACCATTAAAGTGAATGTTGCCATCTATTTGCTGTGAAACGTGGACTTGAGTGTAATTACAGTTATTACTAGTGATGTAATATTGTTGTAGGACTGTGTGACTCTGATGGATATAGGACACTTAAGGGATCATTTTATCATTAATTTAATGAACGCAACTAGAGACACATTATAATGTGACATTATTATAATGATGTGAAATTTATTATACTGATCTTATTTACATCGCCACCTGTCAGGCTGCAGCTCATTGTAAGAGGAAAGTTTAAACGAAATGCAATTGAAGTTATTCATTGAATGTTGCCAAACCTGCATTATTTAATCAAAACCGATAACTGAACTGGAAAGCCGCTATAAACTCCATGAAATGGGTTTTAAACAAAACTGGCCTACATACACCACATGGATACTCGTAGTACCTACATTAAGAAAAAGTTTTATTATCTTCAATAATAATACTTACCAGACGCGAGCGTTCAACACGAGTAGCAGTAGTTAATTTCACGCAACTTCACATTTTATGAATGGACACAATACTATTGGGATAGCAGTGTTTAAAATGTCTTCTGCTACGAGTAAGCTCTCTATCGTACAACTGTGAACCGAGAGTGATTATTAAAAAAGAGTATTTGAAAATTCACTCTGTTCTTGTAAAAAGGGTTGTGTCTGATGATTTTGATTCTGATTTCTCTGTGTGGTAACTCATAACAAGATGACGTGTCTAATGTCGACAGATTTCAATGATCAGTATTTTAAATTCGTGGATATTAAACATTTTTGTTTAATTGGGTCACGTCCTTAACATGTCACTTAGCACATGCATATTGTGTACACAGACCTCCTCACATTTTACACGACTGTGGTTTATGACGAAGGTTGACGGCTTGAGTACCCTGCCCCATCACCGGGCGATGCGTTATTCACATTAACCCAAAAATATTAATCTTTTTACCTTCATAATCCTTATTTTCTGGTTTAAGATTAAATACCATATTCCATTGTGAAGCTAGTTCGGATACGAAATTGTTAAAATTAATTTTGCTGGAAACCCTCAGATTTTTTGTAAATCACAATAAAAAAAAATCACTTCGCTAATATTTTACAAGACATTTTTCAGCTATGACTAGAGTTCGCGGTTATTTTAGATGCATAATGTCCAGTATTCCACAAATTAATTGTAAAGACTTGCACATAATGAAGCGCTGACAAATTTATAACTTCGGTTTCTCATAAAAAAAGTTGTAGTAATGTCAGCTGCAGTAAGACCTTCATACTGTACTCATGTTTTACAAAATAAATATATCTTATCTTATCTTCAGTTAAAAGGCTTTTGTTTAGCGCTGCACCTTAATGTCCTCAGAGAACGACAAACTTTAACAACGGCTGCATTGTAGATGCTCACTTCAACTCTTACAGAGTATTTGTTTTAAGCCTTCGACTTTATGCAAATATATTGGAAGGTGGCAGCCATTACAAAAATTCATTACACAGTTTACTCGACGAACCTAACCCTAACCTTCTTCGAGTAAACTGTGTAATGAATTTTTGTGTATCGCAAAACTTTGAACTATGTGTTTAAAAAAAATCTTTGTTTCTAAAACTATGTTTTCATAATACGTTAAATAGTGACATGGTTTGTATTTAAATATGAGCTTTTAATAATTTCGATGATCGGTTTTGTAACGGGTTTTTTTTAACCTCGTCACATGGTATTTGGATTTAGTCGATTTCCGAACGACGCTACTTTAGATCTGTGCTGTGAGCTGTCATTTTTGACAGAAACACTCTACGATTTTGTTTTAAAATGGCCAGGCGTTAATTTTAAACGTTTCGTCAATTGTTTATATAATCCGTAGTTATCTCGGATATTTTTGTCTTCATAATGAAATAATTACTTGCAAACTATACTAGAACGATGTTGTGAGAAGGATTGACCTTAATTTTCGGTAAGTTGGAATTCTTCTAGACATTGTAATGGCTAGAGTCTAATTCGTGTTGGAAGTTCATTAGACGGATTGTTAATTTCAGATTTTGATGATTTTCGCTCGCAAACAATTGATGTTATTGGCTGCGTAGCGCATCAATATTAATTTGAAGAAGAAAAACGGTAAGTTTTTTCGTCCAAACGCACGTTTCCACGTGTTTAAATTATATTGACATTTCCTAACATTTTAAATTGTTGTTCTAGCCCAATATTGGCGTTTTCTTCTTTGGTTTTCTTCTCTAGTTTTTATTTACTTTAGAGTTTTGGATTTCTCTTTTATGTCCAACATTTTTATCTTTTTATTGGACTGTACTACGGGGATCCATCATCAATCATCGCTTCTATGGTTATGTAAAACTTATTCTTAAAGCCAGCAATCTGGTAGGACCACTCCATTATTTCTATTTTTACCCGACTGCCGAAGGAGGGTAGTGTGTTTATCAGTCTATGTATGTATGTTTGTATGTTTGTTCCTATGTGGCGTTCTAGAGACTAAACGTGTTAGCCGATTCTTACGTCAATCGATTCGTCTTAACCCTGCGAGTGTCACTGGCTACATAACAATAGAAATAGAAAAAATGGCGGATTTTGGGCGCCATTTTGTGGGGGATTTTTTTTTATTTTTCTTCCATACACATCGTGTGGGGTATAGAGGGTTTTAAGAGGTGATTTCAAAAATATATAACACTTATATGTTTAAATGTACTTAATTTAAAAAAAATACTAAAAAGTTGTAAATAAAAAAAGTTAATTACAAAATTCAAAAAATTTTCTTCTTTTTTACGTCTTTTTAATTCGCTTTTTAAGCTGTCGGGTTTTTTTTAATTTTTAATATTTCATTTATTGCAAGATGCAGTAATATCACCCTAAGTAATAATATAGCCATTAATTTAATAAAGTTAACATAACAGTTATTGTATTTTTAAACGATAATGGTTAATACATGTGAAGCTACGGGCCATTCAATAGAAAAAAGACAAACAAATTGTTTTATTTCCTTTATTTCTTTTAAGCTCCCCACAGGCAGATTAAAAGTCTGACTCTTCCGATTAGTTCTTTCCGGCAACCTTTATTGTATTTGTACTGTGTGAACCTCCCTGGCGCCCGGATTTATTATCTTATTGTTTAATTTTAATTTTGGGAGAACACATTCTTTTTGTTTTATCAAATACAACAAATTATTATCTTACAGTTTGTAGCTAGCTGCTAAAAAACCGAAAAATAAATTATGACAACCTAACGTCCTGTGAACTCTACCTATTTCTATTCTCATCGACGCACGATCGTGGCCACGTCTCGGGCAGCGGTTGTATCACACCGTGAGTTGTGACTTGACATTGCAGATTGTACGGACGCCAGGCGCACAATGTTTATAGAGATACTACTGTAGAAGGTACAGGTTGTTTTGATATTGTTTAATTTACTATAGTAAACAAAGAATGACAAATATCATGCAAATTAAATCACACTTAAATTATTTATCTTACAAAAAGGATAGATAGTTTGTTTGTATTTCATAATAAATAACCTTTCTGGTAACTTTTTAGAATTTGCATCATGTGCAACATATCCACCCAACAATGACAATACACGTTGATAGATGACACGCGGTGCTATACACGGTATCAATAAACTTCAAATGTGCGGGTTTGTAACGTTACGCTAATTGCAGCTCGTTGGCATGACCATCACGCTCATCACAGAGTGCTTATCAGCAGAATTAGCGCTGTTTACTATGTGCTACCAGCGCAAGATGACCATAAATGGAACGTCGAATCGAATTTGTTATTTATTTCCTCAACGTGCAAGCTTTACGGTATGTGTTCTGTGCCAAAATATGAGCTAAATTGTACATCATAAAAATTATTTTATTTATTTATTTTTATTTGAGTTTTAAAAAACGTTGCCCCACACTAGGTATATTATTTCCTGTATTGTGGGTACGTTTACAAACATATATACTCACATACACAAACACCCAGAACCGGAACAACTATCTGTAGGTCATACAAAAATTTGTTCCGTGCAGGAATCGAACCCGCGACACGCAGCGCAGCAGTCAATCGCTCAACCACTGCGCCAACCGTGCGCCCAAATTATATCTACGTGCAAAAATAACCAAAAACTGAGTCAGGCCGCATTGCTCTGAAAGTTTGTAAATACCTGAAATAAAGATGCCACCAATTAAACTCATGCAAATCACAGAAATACCAAACTTACCGTGGAACGAAGTGATCTATGTGCCATTATGGTGCTTAACTTTATGGTTTTAGACTTCAGGTAATAAATCCTGTTAATTTATTGTCACAAATATTCATTCAAGGGGTAAGCGTGAATATCAATGAATTATATTTGACTGTCACATTAACGACGGGTAAAACGGGTACAAATCATCATTCGTTTGTAACAAGGATATCCCGAAAAAACCTTTTTCAATATTCATCATTTTTTTTTCTTTTTTTCATTCATCCATAATGGTTCGGCACGTCTCTGTTTCATTAATAACAGACAAAACACCTCTCGACTGCGTGACAAACGATAGTGAACACCTTATTATTTTTAGTGAAGACACGTATTTAAGACTTTTCATTATACTTCAAATAATCTACCTATGTAGATTGTGGATGACAATTGTCTTATTCTCGTTACTGGTATTTATATATTCGTAACATCTGCCTACTACTAATAAACGCTATTCTTAACGAGACCGTTACTTCCTTATAGCTATGTACATACACACTTGTATATTAAGATTAGTCATGCTCAAAAATTAATAAACTAAGTAATATAGGGCGTATTCCACAAGGATTTAAGAACCTTTAGCACTAAGAAATTCAATAAAGGAAAAGAAGTCAGGCAAGAAGCAGTAAATTGTGAAACTGGCTATAAATATAAAACCTAGTCTAGGCCATAAAGCAGGTCGTCCTGATTGATCGCCGCGTGCGTAGCTCTTACATCGACGGTTATTAGACATGACCACATACGTTTTTTTGTTGGTATTTCTATTTACAAAGGCTTTCCTTCTTTGTCAAGAATGCCAAGGTTCACCATAGAAATGTCATTTTGAGCAGTATGCCAAATTTTAAAAGTTTTAGTTATAATTTATTATGTAAGTCTCTCATCTGGTATTGTATGGTAATTTCAGACATTTCTGCTGAGACAAAAAAGGATTAGTAAATTAAGAATAGTGAGTTAAGCAGTAAGAGTTTTCTCTGATTATTGAATTTAAATTTGAAAATTACATAGGACAAAAGTAACACTTTCTGATAAAATGAAACCGCAAGATTACAAGAATTACATTAATATTTACTCTGATTTCTTAACAGAGCCCCTGATATTTAGGGTTGGTGAATCTTGCTTAATAATTTCGGTAATATAATATGTCTAGTTTGTAGTACAGTTATTTCCCATAGGCATGCAATCGGTTATGATAATATAAAATGAAATTCAGGCATTTTCATAATGTTGTAATGCGTTGTTTTCACGTTTGTTATGAATTGAAATCATATAATTTGCCTAATCGGTCCAGACCTATTTGAGTAATCGGGGTAAATACATTACAAAAAAAGATTCCGACGAATTGAGAACATTCTTCTTTTTTTTAAGTCAGTAGTAATTTTTTTTTTTAAGATTTTCACTTTTTTGTTGTGGTACCTGGAAGCAATCCCGAGAGATTTGCCGACATTTATTGACGAGTTCTTTTTATATATCGCCGAAGTTTTTCATCAGATCTTCACCGATACCAATTTGGAAAAAAACTCTTTAAAAAAAAAAGAATCAAAATCTTTCACGCGAGCGAAGCCGCTGGCAGAAGTTAGTTAGATTATAAACCAATCCTTTTCAATCCAATCAATTACGTAAATGGAATAGATAAAGATTTTGTTGTTTAGAATAATTCAATTAAATTAAATTGAAGAAATGGCTTTGAGAGCACATTTTATTTGCGTTTTAATACCGGACTGACTAATTCGGAGCTGTTAGATCTTTTTTAATTACGAGTACCTTTTGACCTTAGTAGGAACAAACGTAAGAATTTTACCTATTGAATTTAAGTTTTAGATTTTTTCATTAAAAATAATAAACAATTTACAAAAACTTAAAACTGGGTTAAAACGTGAACAATATTTCATCTTCTAAATTGGCTGATAAATACGAGTACTTTCTTACTTAGACAAAATCGATAAACATTTCCGCGATGGAAGTTAAAAACTCATAATTCGGTAATGTTGCGCTTCAGCCGACGAGACGTGAATATCTACTAACTTTATGAGGTTTATATATATTAACCGAGTTTTGCTCGCCGTAGACGATGGAGGCTGCGACCGTCAGGAGATGTAGATATGGCGTATACAGGTAAACGACACTTTCGAAACTCTGCCTTACTGCTACGAATTTGAAGTATATTTTGTACATGTATATTTTGAACATTGTCAGGATATTGTTCAAAAAGTATTTTATTTTTAACACGTGCTGGGCGCTACTAGTGCTTCTAGTAATTCTTATGAGATAAGTTGCGCCGGTTGCACGATTGCAATAAATATATACCTACATATATAAGCAAAGGTAACATGTAAGCTGTGATCACGTGACTCTTTAAGATTTCATACAACGTTAATGTTATAATATGATATGAAATAAATAGATATCATTCAAACGGTAATAAATCTCACAAAGATAAGAAAAGCTTCTCACGAAACATTTAGCAAAAAATGCGAACGTTATCCTTTCTCTTTGTTGTTCAATGTCTGAGACGTATCATAAAGTGTTCAGTATTATGATAAGCGAACTTTTTATGATTTTCCTTTATCCCAACATGTCTCCCGGAGGTATCATAGAATTTCACACAAGCGCTATGAAGTGCCACTGTTTGTATTTCAGATCAATGTTTTGTCATGTTGTACTTCAGCTTTCATAAAAGCAGATTTTGGAGCCAGCAGGTCGAGCACACTGTTTACGTCAATAAACATGAATCATAAACTAATAGATTTTTACCGTGAGCTTTATCATGGGAACCGTTATATTTTCGGATAAAAAGCCCTGTGGCACTCAGGAAATAGTCTAGCTTTCTATCACTAAAATTAATTGTCTTAGGTTAGGTTAAAACGGACTGTTTCCACAGCTTCACGTCCAAGCGCGTATTTTGCGTACGGGGAAATATCGAAGTAATACTTCTTGACAGTGAAGACTGCAGAGAATGCTTGAAAGCTTACAAATGATTTTCTTTTGTGTGTCAAACAAGCATTCTTTGAGAAAGCTCATTTATTTTCTCTACAAGGTATATAATTATCACCATGAGTGGGTAACTATTAATGTGAGCTCTATTATTATAGTTACCGGCATGACACAGTAACCCGTTTCTCTCAAAGCTAATGTTGCTCTGCTGATGCACTAAGTTATGTTTATAGCTGCAATGCTATCACACGTGACACATAACACGCACATTCACTTCCTTGCGCAAGAAAGGCAATTTCTGTTTTCCCATAATATAAAAGAAATTATTTTGAACAAGGTGCTGCTGCACAGAAAGCGAGTCACTTCTGTATAGACGTTCTGTATTTACCGCCTTTCCGTCAATTTGTGAGAAATACGTGCAATATCTGCTTAAGCCGTGATAAATGGAACTTTATTATACTGAATGTGTTGATCATAAAATATATGCTGCAAACTGTCAAAGTAATGCCAACACGGCATTGTCGTAAAGACATTACGTTGAAAATCAATACTGATACATAAAAATGTTTTACATGATTTATACTGATATTTAACAAAGCTGGAAATTTAGTGACTGGTTCGCATCGTTTGTGTAATAATACATTGCTCATATAACGGTTGTGGTGTGCTAAGCATGTAAGATATAATCATTACATAGGTAGAAAGTAATGACGTATCTACTTACAAATTTCTTGTCAAATTTATTAAAACTTATATAACATCAAAATATTAAGTTAATTGAATTGTACAGACCATATTTATTTTAGGAGCGGTTCTTGCCCTTTTGGATTTTGCGAGTCGCAATAAATCCGAGTCCCTGTTAGCCTGCCTTGAGAAGATGTTTAATTCCCTACAAAAAATAAGAATCTCGTAAATAAAGAATCGGAACAAGTGTGGCTGACATAGTAATATATCTATGAGTGTGTATTTCAGCAGAGAATATTTGATACAAATAAAACAATCAATAGGAAATAGTATGCCTACTTGATTCTCAAAAACAAGCGTTAAAAGATTTGCTTCATATATTACTCGAAACGTCACGAACTGCAACGTTAGCTATGCTACCTATAGAGTTTTATAAAGTTATCATGGTTTAATCCAACCGACAATCTTCGTACTTCTTATTCCTACTATTATAATAAATGCAAAAGTTTGGATGGATCTATGATTGTTACTCAATCACGCTTAAACGGCTGAACGGATAAACTTTTTTGGCACAGAGATAGATTATAGTCTGGAATAACACATAAGCTATTTTTCTTCTCGGTATAATTTTCTATTGGAATAAGAAAACACTTTATCCACTACATTGTCTATTATGTAACACATTACCTAATTTACAATTTAAAGAATAAAAAGTACGTAACTGAATAGGCTACTGTTGGTAGACGCATCCTGCCCGCTTTTTTCCACCGGGGTGGTGGGAATGATACTGAACCTGTTACCTCTCGAAAAAGCGCGCGTTGATTGTGTGTCTATAGTCTGTGGTTTTTAGTCTGAACGTTTCTAATAAATTGTTGTTGGAATTTATTTGCATTTAATTAAGTAAGGTCATCAGGTAGTGGAAAAATAATCGTTCGTGCCTCGCATAAACAGGCTCTATTTTAACACTCACATTTCATTTAGCTTCATCTTTCGTGTTAAAATCTCAACGTTTTATGTTTGAAACGAAAATGACTGATGGATACAAAAAAACCTAACCCACTGCCAGATGACCTAGAAAGTTGAAACTTCCAACTGAATAATAGTGTGCAAAGCAAAGAAAAAAAAAAAAAACAGATTATACGATCTCTATACTACTACACTTAGCTGCTTTTGATACTCTTAGCTAGCACCGGATGGGAAATGATAGACGAGTTAAATTGCGCAAATGATATATATAATATATAAGTACATAAAAGAAAATTTTATAAAGTGCTACAATGAATGCAAATATACTAAAAAGATAAATAACTCTAGCAAAAGAAATTGTGAAAAATGTATTAATAATAAAATTAGGATAAGTTGTGCTAATAAAGATAAACTCTTCCTCAAATGGAAAAATGATCCTACCAATAAAACACTTAAGTTGGAATATAATAAAAACTAGAAATAAAGTAAATAAAATGATACTAAACACTAGAAATAATTATTACAGTAAAATTTTAATTTTACGTAATTACATTACGTAAAATTATTAAAATCATAAACAACTTAAACACTAATAAATCAGCTGGATTTGACACAATAAGAATTATAGATATTAAAATGATAGGCGATAAAATTGTGAATGCTATAGTTAAACTAATAAATGCGAGTATTGAACTAGGTAAGTATCCATTAGATTTAAAAACTGGTATAGTTAGACCTATTCATAAAAAAGGTAAATTAAATGACTTAGCAAATTATAGACCTATAACAATATTACCAGCCATTAATAAAATTGTTGAAAAATATATCTGCGACCAAATACACTCGTTTTATCGTAACAATAACATAGTTTCCAAAGCACAGTATGGTTTCCAAAGTAAAAAATCCACAGCTCAGTTACTATCCAATTTTACCGACGAGGTTAACAACCACCTGGACAACAAAATGCATGTGATACTAATATTTATTGATTTTAGTAAGGCGTTTGTCACAATACGCTATTAAAAACACTAGAAAACACCGGAATAAGAGGAAATTTACTAGACTGGTGTAAAGAATATCTACGTAGCCGATGTTATCACGTCAAAGTCGGCCCTAGCCTAAGCAGACCCGTAAAAGTTACGCAAGGCACAGCCCAAGGATCTGTGACAGGTCCCCTCCACTATCTGGCCTATGTCAACGACCTGGATAATATTATAAAATACTGTTCCCTCTACCAATACGCTGATGATACTTGTATAGTCTCTGCTAACAAAGACCTTAATATGGCCGCATAATGTTTGCAAAAGGATTTTACTTCTATGGCCAGATGGGCCCATGATATGGGACTTGTTCTGAATCCACAAAAAACTAAAGTGATGCACGTACACTCAAGTCATATAAATTCATCCCTTTCTTTTCAAATCAAAGCTCATAGTCATGATTGTCTGCATAAAAATGTGCTAAACTGCCATTGTTCGACTATTGAGCAAGTCCCATACCATACCTACTTGGGACTTATAATTGACAATCGCTTCAACTGGAGTTATCAGGTGGAATCTGTATGCGGCAAGTTGCGTGCAATACTCACCAAATTTTCCATTATAAAGCGGAATATACCTAACAGAACCCTCCTTCAAATGTACACAGCCCTTGCGGAATCGATAATCTCATATGGACTTACCAGCTATGGACGCACATTTAAAACTTACCTCGGTAAAATACATAATTTGCAAACACGGTTGTTGAAGCTGGTAGTACCAAAATATGTCAAAAATAAATACCGCGAAAATTATATAGGTCTATTCAAACATTGTAAAGTGTTACCTGTTCTAGCCCGCGCTGAGTACCTGTTCCTTATAGAACATTTCGATAACACTGATGTTCAAGTTCCAGTAAGATATGATGTGAATACTCGACAAGCAAAAACAAAATCCTTTCAAGATCCACCCAAATATAATTTTTATGGTAGACGCACAGCATCTGTCATAATACCTAATCTACTAAACCAAATACCCTTAGACATCAGAGACTCAATGAGCAGTAAAAATGTGAAGCGCAAGCTGAAACAACACTACATCGACCTGATTAAACCTTAATTTATTAATAGTGCGTTGATCAAATTCCAGAACATGGCATGCTAAGACAGACCCCAGGGGTCTAATGGTGTGCTTTGTGTAATTCTAAGGACAACTTGTTTGTATAAATAAAAAAAAAAAAAAAAAAAATATATATATATAAAACCCTGCGCAGTTAACTTACTGCCGGATGCTCATTGTGGTAAGTCTATACCTCTTACTCAGTGATGACATCCGCCACATTCACTATTCTCGAGATATATTTCGTTCGTGTGGCTAAAGTAAGAATGTTAAATAAGCGGGTTCCTTTCCTTTTATAGCTTTAAAAATACGTCAAAAATGTTTAAAAATATTTTACTAGGAACAGGAAAAAGAAACAAATTCTACGGAGGAGCTTAAAAAGGTGATCTGAGAGGATTTCCACATTTCAGGTGCATGGTTACGAAGGTGACTATTGTGGACGAGTTAAATCAAGTAAAAGCCAACCGAATGTTATTATTAAATTTCGACGGATTTAGAGAAATGTACAAATGGTGGATCATTAAATTTGTGACGAGGTAATAGGTAACAAGTTATTTTATTTAAACATTTGCTGAATTGAATAGACAATAGACACCACATTGAGAAACAGACAAAGGAAAAGTATCAAATACCACTAGGTAAATTGTGTATTGATTTAAAAGCCCTTGTTATACACCTACACAGCAGAAGATATTAAAATCACGGTAGGCATGTATCTAAATTTATTCTCGTGTAAACGACTCGTACGAAATCCTCTAGAGATTCTCTCAGTTGAAAAAACAAAGAATGGATCTCTTTATACCTCTGGGGATGTGAACAAAAGAAAAGGTGATAGGGTTAACACCAATATAAGATAAGTATATAATGATATGTAACACTGACGAGATGTTTTTAAACGAGTCTTGTTACTTTAAATAATACCGTTCTGAGTTTGAAAATACTTACAGGTGTTTGCGTTTAAAAAAATAAAGGCGAAGCAACAGCTGGATATACAATTTTGTTGAACTTATGCTTTTGGTAAACAATTCATCTCGCTCCACTACCCTTTACAAAATAAAATGATTTTTATTTGGAACCGTAAGACAATCTTCGAACAAAACAGATATTTATTGTGTCTGCTTATTTTCTGTCAGTAAGCCGTTCTCAATGTATTGTACTAAAGGGTATTTAGGTCTGAAGTCATTCAATGAACTATCACTAAGTACTTTTACTTTAGAAAATTGATGTTGATGAACGCTATTTACACATATAAAATGTTCTTTTCATTCCATATCCGCCAGTAAACGAAAATTAAAGAAAAATTTATTAAAATGGTAACTATATAGTATTAAACATAGGTCTTAAGTGGAAATAGTAGTGGTAGTAGTGGGATTTAAGTGTTAATGTTTCAATGTGACAAAAAGTCTGATATTTAAACATTTGAATGCTCAAAATTCCACATTATAAAATAAATTCGGCACACAATAGGTACAACAAATGAGTTTGATACAAATACGAGGTAACACATAACCTACGGGATGACGACACAGTTAAGTGGTGCTCCCACATTAAAATAAATTCACTAACATTCTTTTTACAGATGATATGAGCAAGGACGCGTGAAAGTGTTAGATATATGATAACATGTTACTCGCGTGAGAGCTTTAAATATCAACGTGAATTTTATCATTTCCTTTGTAAGGGAAGTAATAATTGCGAGTTTTTCGTTTACCACTTTAAAGTCTTAAAAAAGACCCAAAAACCTGATACTGTTAGAGTTATTTTATTTATCATTGTATACTTGTAGCATTGACGTACAAAAGTTCGTATTTTGAAAAGACTTCAAAAAAAAAAAAAAACCCAAAAAAAATTATAATAAAATATAGAGCAAAACACTACAAAAACAAAAATTACTTTGTTCACCGAAGTCTGTGTTAAAACGAAAAACAATGGTACCAAAGACACCGACTTAGGCAAGTCGGTTAAAAAAGGAGGCAGTTCTCAATTTGCCAGAATCTTTTTATGCATGTTCTCCGTTTACACAAAGAGGCCTAGACAGATTTGGAAAATTCTCTTTTGTTTGAAAGTGTACACTTTCCAGGTGGTTTTCGTTTGTTCACTCTTTGACACTGACTTACGAAAAAGAACTTATTTTTCACTTGTAGTGTTTTTATTTGGAAGTCAATGGTATTTTTTTTGTGAAAAAGTTGTTTACTTTCCAATTTTTGGTTGTGGTACATAATAGGCAAGTTCTATACTTAGGTACATATAATGCCCAAAATGATCAGAGAATACCCAAATAACATGAAACTGAAACATAACCGATGGAACGCGAGTGAACTGTACACATCTGCGTACCCACCTAGACCAACTTGAAAAATTCTCTTCTGTTTGAAAGTGTTTTCTTTCCAGGGATGATTAACTTTGGAGATATAACACAGAACTCTTCAATAAATGAAGGCAAATCTCTAACATAATTTCATAACATAACATTACGCTAGTACGCTCCAAAGGGGTACCGTAAAGCGGGGTGAATAGAAATGCAGGGGTGAATGGAAATTGAAATTAATTTAACTAGAATAAAAAAAAAAGAGTAAAAAATTATAAATTTAATTTAAAAACGAAATAACAGGTAGTAAGGCCCAGACCCTACTAGCCCCTTCCCCACTTCTCTATGAAATACCTTTTGATGGGCTAAAATTTCCGTAGGTACTCAGATATAATTACAAGTTATCTTAAAATAGCAATACATAAGCATCTATGCATAAAATTTAAAGAAAATGCTACATCTTTTTCTGTAGTCTTTTTTCTTTTCTTTAGTAGATGTCTTATTATATATTAATTTTATTTTTTGCTTTTTCTGAGAAAATTGACCATAGTAATGTATATTTTTTTACACCATCAGAAAGTAAAGATTTCAACGAACTTAAAGCTTTTTAATTCGTTGAAATCTTTTTTAAAAAGCAGATATTTTGACGTGAATTTTTGATTCAAATTTGTTTTTTTTTTAAATTTTCGATATCAAAGTCAAAATAAGGTGGAAAAAACATTTTAAATAAAAAAAATACAGTGTGTTTGGGACATAAAAAATAATAATTAATTAGACTAATAATTTTTCACATAAATTTTGAGGTTATGTGAAAAAAGTGTAAATACTTCTTACCTACAACTTTGCCATTTAACTTTCTTCCATAGGAATTGTAGTTTTGCCGGGAATCGAGATAAACCGTTTTTACTCTCAGAAACTCATCCCCTTCCACTTCCCGACCTCAGATCGCCCGTAAATTATTTTCCCTTTCATTTTTGTTACATTCTCTTCCTTTTCCAATGGGTTTCATCTTGCTATTTTTTTAACTTTTTGCCTTTTTCAAAGGCCCTGGTCTATCGACATAATGAATGCAGTGATTATTTATCTGCTATTTTTTATGTATATATAATATTTTCCACCTGATTGTGATTATATTATTATTTAATTTATACCTCATTCAACCTTTATACACCTTCGTATATTTATATTTTTGCAACATTAAAGTTGTCAGAAAATCATGCTATGCAGTCAGACGAAACAAATGGTTTTGGTCAGTCAGCTCTTCAGTTTCTTTGTTTTTCATTTTCGTTACCTTTATTATTTATAACTATTTAGTCATATTTTTTTTTTCGAATTACGTTTTAACATATAAGTGGTGTATATTCGTGTAATCACCTCATAAAACCCTTCATTTTGATATCCCGCACGATAGGTTAAGAAGAAAAAAAAAAATAATAGGCAACTCCATAATATGGCGTCCAGAATCTACCATTTTTTATGTAGAGTGACACTCGCAAGAATAAGACAAGTCGATTAAGGTACGAATAATCAAAATTAGCTTATGCGTTTGGTATTTAGAACGCCACATGGGAACAAACAAACATACATAGCCTGATAAAAACATTATCCTCCTTTGCGTCGTGCAGTAGGTAAAAAGATAAACCTCAATCAAAGTTATAAAACGTTTGTAAATTTTGCCCTAGAGTATTTTTTTTTACTCATTGAGAAACAATATTATTATAAGTAAACGCCTACCACTTGACTAACAAAACCGCTCCCGTACAAAACTCTTTGTTGTAAACTTCACTTGGATGTTTCTGGTCACAAGCGAGCCTGTAAGAACAACAATATGTGATACAAATTACTTATTCTGTGGACTAGCCAGTTGGTTTTCTGTTAGATACTGAGGAAATGAGTTATAGTTTGATGTAACTGTTTGCAAACACATCTCTTCCAGGTCTTGTGAAAACCACACAATCTGACCCTTGTTTGTATGAAAAGTACTCACCACACCTAAAGGAATTGGAGAAATAGGTTACTGCATGTTAGCCTGGCAATAATACCTTAGGCGAACGATGGCAAAGATGGTGGGATTGGCATTGGTCATCTAATTTTCTGTTATAGTACACCGTGTTTCTGATCGGTTTTGTAGCTTAGATAAAGCGTATGTGATATGGAGGTACAGACTCTGCAGTAAACTACCTGTAAGACTGTTTATACGAACAAGTTCCTATTTAAGAGGATATATACTGCTGTTTTAATAATATTGTGTTCTTGTTTTAGTGTTTTTTTTTTTGTTATATTGTTTGCATACAATAAATAATTACATAGTAATAACACAGATGACGTCTTTACCTAGGTAGTTCGCGAGTGTGGGCTTTCATAACTTTTGCTGGGCAACACCACAAAACAAAAGAAAAGTTTTGATTGGTGTTATTATAGGCGTTTGTGGAGAACTAAACAAACAATACGAACTAAGTTACACCTTAGAAATATCCGTTCCATGACTTGAGTTGTTTTAATTGTTTATTTGGTATCCTCTGGTTACAGAATAAGAACAGGTAAGTTCTCAGTTAATAATGACACAATGAGTGTCTGATAGCTTTTTTTTATTATGCTAAATCAAAAGTTAGAAGAGAAGATCTTTTGCAGTATTTCATCCAAACATCGAGGTTTGATTATTTTTTGAGTAAGTTAAATAGTCTTTTGTACCACGTATTCAAAAAATATAATTCCAAAATAAATGTGGTCTTGGCAGGTGACTTAAACATAAATACTCTCCAAAACAGTAATATTACTATTCAATTACAAGAACTCTCATATAATTATAACTTAAAGCTACATATTAAACGTCCAACTCGTAAGTCTTCCTGTATCGATCACATTCTCAGTAACATTCCTAATGCTAATGCTACTGTAATGCCTCTTCACCTGTCCGATCATGACACAGCACAAATGTTAAGTTTTCCCTTGAAACATAAGATACAAAACCAGACAACATATTTTTTCTACAAAAGAGATTATAGCTTGAATAATATCCAGAAATTTAAGGAATGCTTGCAAAATGTGTCATGGTCGGAGGTCTACGGTGAGAAAGACTTAAACATGGCATTCAATTCTTTTCATGAAATGTTAGGCTTGTTCTATAATTTATGTTTCCCAAAAATAAAGGTGAAAGTAAATAATAGTAGTAAAAAGAAACAGAACTGGATAACCAAAGGTCTAAAACAAAGTTGCAAAACAAAAAGGTCTCTGCGCCATCAATATTATAAGAACAAAAATTTACGAAATAAAACTAAATATATACAATACTCAAAGATTTTACAGAAATGCGTTTACACATCAAAAAAAAAACGCAAACATCAAATTCATAAACAATAGTGAAAACAAATGTAAAGCTGTCTGGAGAGTAATAAAGGATGAAATCGGGAACAATAACGATAGGGACAACATAGAAAATATTCTACTTGATAACACAGTACTTTCAGATCCTGTAGAAATAGCAACAGCTTTCAATAACCACTATACCAATATGGCACAATCTTCGAGTAAGGGAGCAAAAATAAACAGTAACGAATGTTCAATAGTCAATTCGATGTTCCTTAAACCTGTGTCCGAAAATGAGGTTAGAGCAGAGATTATGTCATTGAATAACACAAACTCCGAAGGTTATGACGACATTAACACGAAAATCATTAAAGCAGGTACTAATGAACTTATTGAAATTATGACATACTTAATTAATTTATCATTCTCACTTGGCATTTTTCTTGAAGCACTAAAGCTATCAATTGTTAAACCACTTTATAAAACCGGTGAAAAATCAGACGTTCACAACTATCGCCCAATAACTTTGATACCTATTCTATCTAAAATCTTCGAAAAGTGTATGTATAAAAGACTGATTGAATTCTGTAATAAATATAACATTATTAGGAAAGAACAGTTTGGCTTCCAAAAAAATAAATCCACAACGTTAGCTATCTACAGTCTTATAAAAATAATAATAAAGAATATTAACCATAACTATCTTACTACTGGGCTGTTCTTCGATCTATCTAAGGCCTTTGATCTAGTCTCGCATGACAGGTTACTACAGAAATTGGAGGCAACTGGGATTAGAGGCATTACACTTAAATGGTTATCATCATATCTAAGTAATAGACAACAACGCGTTACTATTACTAAAATGGATACAAGTAACAATTTGACATCTCACTATTCTGCTTTCAAATTCAATAAACAAGGCGTCCCACAAGGAAGTGTACTGGGCCCTATTTTATTCCTATTGTATATAAATTCTATCATTACTATAACTAATCATAAATGTATACTATTCGCTGATGACATCTCTATTATTGTGACATCTGATAAAAAATGTAATACAATTAAAGACCACGAGACAGAAATTAATAATGTGATTGAAAAATTGATAAAATGGCTAAAGGAAAATAACTTATCCATTAATCTAAAAAAGTCCGTTTATATGCAATTTAATAAATCAAATAATGCAAAACACAATATTAAAATGAATATACATAGAATTCAAGAAGTAACGCAAACAAAATTTTTAGGAGTAACCTTGGATCAAGACATCAACTGGAAAGCACATGTTGATACAGTATCCAAACGAATTAATAAGTTTGTATATGCACTGAAACAGATAAGAAACATAACAAACTTTAAAACATCTATAACGACATATCATGCATATGTTGAATCAGTGCTACGCTATGGCTTAATTATGTGGGGAAACAGCACTGATCAAAATAGAGCATTTGTCGCACAAAAGAGATGTATAAGAGCATTATGTGGCCTTAAGCCCGACGAATCTTGCAGGCCGATGTTTAAGAAACTTGATTTGTTACCGCTACCGTCCCTTTATATTTTTGAAATTTGTTTGTTTGTGTGGAGGCATAGGGAATTGTTTGCGAAAGCAAGCGATATGAATTCTCGCAGCAGGCGCGACCCCTACAGGTTTGTGTTGGATGTCCTTCCAAGGCTTGCAAAATATAATAAAAGTTGTATATTTATGTGTGTCCAGGTATACAACAAAATACCAAATGAATTAAAAACATTAAATACAAGAATGTTCAAGCATAAATTATATAAATGGCTCTCTGCTAATAGTTTTTACAGTGTTAAGGAGTTCCTGGAATATAAAATCGCATGAATACTAATTGTTTCGTTATGCATGTACTTTTACCATTTGCACGCTTATACCTATTAAGCAAAACATGTTTGTTCACATTATTTACATTACCATCTTTTATACCATGTTTTTAGCAAATAAATGATTATGATTATAAATCCTGAGAGACCAACTCCGAGACCAAGTCTACTTGGGAACAGAGCCTGGCACATTAAATGTTCTGGTTTAGCTGCTTTTTTTTCTGTTAGTTCACGGCTTTGTTTATCAGCTTCAGTTAGCTCCCACTTGGTATTACAGGTATTGTTTATTCAGGAACCAACTGAGTATTTTATTTATCGCTAGCTCTTTCAGGTTTTCGTGGTACGAATATTTACGAGTAACGAAAATTAGTATAAAGTTGAGGGTAGGTTAAGTTACAGGAAAAAAAAACAACAATAATGGTAATATCATTTATGTTATATGAAACAAAAAAAAAACAAATTCCTGGAACCCAATTATATCTTCTCTCCCTAAAAGGATTTATTTTCTTTTGATCTCAAACCAGGACCTCATAGAACAGACTGCTATAATCTCTTATAAATTAAATTGGCCCTGAAATACAAGAAAGATTTTTCGTGGCATCGTTGTTTCCAAACGAGATGCTTTTTATTAGTTTGTTTTCCATTTTAGTTTTCTATTGTTGTGTGGGCGTGACATGGGTCAAGCGGCCTTCTGTGAGACCTTCGTTAGATGAATGTGCAAGGAACCAGCCGAGAGGGAAACAGTTGGCGGATAAAAATGAGGTCAAACTTAAAACGGATGAACTTTCATGGATGAGTTTGCAATTATATAGTACGGAGCTGTAATCTGTAACACACTACAGTGGTAGAATTGTAAATAACGGTAAGATTGCCAATATGACTACAAAACTGTTCTTATTAGTTTTAATCTGTACTTAATATAAAGATAATATGAAGAGGTAAAGTTTGTAAGTTTGTTTGTAGGAATAATCTCTGAAACTACTGAACCGATTTCGAAAATTCTTTCACTAGTAGAAAGCTACATTATTCCTGAGTGGGTGGGGCAACAGAGCGTAGCCGCCGTCAAAAATTTGTTGTTAATAAGATTAATCCGACCCAGTTGCAAGTTATTTTAACAAACAAAGCGCAGGTGTCCAGTTTATTGAATGCATAATAGATTGTAATGTGAGTTGAATCTGATGTTTTCATAAAAAGAGAGAAATTCATGCAATCTGGTATTATGAAAGAGACTGGGTTTTATCGCAGTATCATACAAGATGTGAACATTATTGTATGGAGGCTCGTAGTTTTGTTTAACTTTTCCAAGACATAACTCCGCCCTCTCTTGTTACTTAGGTCAAAAAAAAACAAAGTTATAAGATGTTGGCATGTTGTTGTGTTATAAATTCTGTGACACCTTTTCTATTAAAGTTCCTGGTAAAAAGATTGCCCGGCTAATCCAAGAGCGTCCTTTGACCGCTCACCCTAAGGACCCCTAGCTCTTTTTTTAAGAACAAAGTTTTCTGAAATGAAACAATTTCATGTAATAAGATGTTACGTATGTTTTTTAGGTACCTTTGTCTCTGCGTGAGCTTAGTATTTTTGTTCTAATATGTAACAAAAAATTACAAGGGTTCTTTTTCTAGTATTATTTTTAAAACCATGAAATTCGTGGCACCCATAATGAAGATCTATATTTTCTATTGTAGTTTTCCATTAGGTGTGTTAGAAAACTAAGTAATAAAACGAATATGGTTTAGTCATTTTCCACTCTTAAAATCCTTTTATTCTAAAGCGAACAGTGTAAATCATCATTTATATTTATTCAATCTTTCCATTTAGCTGTGCCGAGCATTAGAGGACAAAATTGTCAATTTGTGCGCACATAACGTTTTACAGCCACACTCGTCGACAATTTTACTGGAATATTCTACGTGCGCTGAATGGGATCATGATTTTTATTTCAATTGAAAGAGTTCATTCGGTAAAAAACTGCCAAAAACCATGTGGAAAACTAAAAAAAGTAGGTACATACGTGGAAAACTGAAAATGTTATATACAATCAAAACAATAATTTGCTTAAATAAGGATTACCTGATTTTTTACCTATATATATATAAATATTGCCGGTAACCAAGATAAATTGTTTCAGACTTTATATTCAGGGATCGATCTTACCTGTTTTGGATATATACACCGAGAAACTTTCAACATTTATAAAATGAATTTCGACTAACGGACTTTAAACAGAGTGGACGCGTGCTGATCGGCCTGAGCAATATTTTTCTCCAAATTCTGTGATTGGTTGTAATTAGTAATTTCTGATTCCTTGTTACTCTTAAAGGGTTTTTACCTGTCGGCTACTCCCACTGGGTAGTCCTAGAAGGAGACGCAAATAATTCTTGAAAAGTCGCTTTAAGTGATATTCTAAAAGTGCTGTGTGTTTTGTTGGATTTGAACCGGCGCGGGCGGCGTCCCCGAGGCGGTGACACCCGAGTCGCTCACTTATCCAACGCGCCACCGAGCAAGTAGCAGCTGGCTTCGAAATAGTGGTACGGTACGTGCGGCCGACGTCATCGCTGCGACGCTACGAGTGCTACGACTGGTGCTACGGGCCTACGGATAGCTACGAGCATTGCATCGGCTACGCCGCGGGCGCCGACATCTGCAGATAAATAATAAGACACAATATCTTGTGGAGTATTACGCTGTGAGTTAAGTATCGTACCAAGTTTATTAGAATCCATTATTATCACTGTTTAAAATGGCAGATGCACAGCGCACTCTATCTAACACGCCTAAAAGCCAAGCAACCAGCCTGAGCCAGACTCAGACACAATCTGAGCCCGATATCAACTCGGCAGTTACGGCGAGCGACTATGTAAACACTAATAGAAACAAACGTTTTCGCAAGGCAAACTCACCGCAAGGCAGGGTCACAGAGTATAATGAGCAAGATTCCGATATCTCTAAGACGTTAGCGGAACAGACTGCCTTAATGACTAAACTCCTATCTGATATAGGTTAAATTAAGTCCCAAAACACCAAAATACAGGCGTCCAATGCTCAAATCCGTAAGACAAACGAAGAGATCGTCCTGTCAATGTCATTCATGAACAAGCAATTCGAGGACATGAAAAAGGAGGTCGAGGACTTAAGAAGAGAACGACATGAACAGCAGTGTTATATAGAAAACTTAGAGAAAAAGTTACTTGACCTACAACACAAATCACGTTCATCTGGAATAGAAATCCGCAACATCCCACAGGAAACTAATGAAACGTGTAGCAGCCTTAAAAAAACCGTGAGTATGATCAGTGAAGTCGTTGGAGTGCCTATTCCTGAATCAGGCATACGCGATATATATCGTCTTCCAGGGAAATCTACCAGCTCGAGCACTCCACGACCCATTATCGCAGAATTTTCAACGGTGCAGGCTAAACAGCTAGTCATATCCGCTGTTCGGTTATATAACAAAGATAAAGGAAAAGAAGAAAAAATAAACACTGCCCTCATCGGGCTACCAGGTAAATCCCAGCCAGTCTACATTACTGAGCAGTTGCCTGCTAGTACCAAAAAGCTATTTTTCCAAGTTCGGGAGTTTGCCAAGAGAAAAGCCTACAATTTTTGTTGGATTTCCAGTGGCAATATCTTCCTACGCAAGCAAGAGGGCGATAAGCAAATATTAATTAATTCAGAAAAATGTTTTAAGGATCTTGAAGATATAAATAAGTGACTATTTCTCATACCAGTGTTTAGACTATATATGATTATTCTCAAACATTTTTATTGTAAAAAAATATACCAACAAACACTCTATACACTCCCACACATACTCAGAACAAGAATTTCCATACACACTATACTCAGTAAAACTAAAGCACACACATCACCATCACGCAACACACTGATAATACCATTTCCTAATACCCCAAGACAGAATACAGACTCCAAGTATATATTTTTCACTGATCAGTCATACCTTGATGCTACGTTTTTTGATTGTATTGTTAATTCTAAATGACTACCATGAATGATATTAACAATGATCTTGACCACATATGCCTAGGAAGTTCCTTTATCTGTGGTCCAGAGGACTGCTTAAAGTACACTGACTTATCGGATAGCAATTTAAATCTAATACATACAAATATACGTAGTGTAAATAAAAACTTTAACCAGCTCCAAGTATTAATGAATATGACTAAAATCAACTATGACATTGTTGTTCTGACTGAATGTTGGCTCAGTAAAGCTAATTACCTGCCGGCGCTGGACGGATTTGTGTGTCACTCGACGGGTACCAACTCTAATCAAAATGATGGCGTTATTATCTACACGAAATTAGGACTTCACACTTCTGTGTGGGAACCGAATTTTAAGGGGGGAAATTGCCTCGTATGTCAAATTGACAAAAAATTGGCTGTGGTGGCGGTCTATCGCTCTCCATCGCTTAACTCCAAAGAGAACTTTGAAAATTTCACAACCAGCTTAAACAATGTATATGATCAGTTATCCCAATGCCCTAATATAGCACTCGTAGGTGACTTAAATATTGACATAACACCGAACAATAGGAATGATCGCTGCTTTGAGTACCTTAGTCTAAATGCCAACTCACCTATTTCCTACTCGGCTGGAACATTGTATCGATCACATATTTCTAAAGTCTAACCTACCTGCTACCACACTAGTATTAGACTCATATGTTACAGACCATAAACCGGTTCTGCTTACTATTGCCAATGCCAACCCAGCTCGGAAGTCATCTAACACCATCACTCACCTAAATTACCAAGCTATTACGCTAGAGCTAGAAAAGTTGGACCTCACTCGAATTTACCAAATCGATGACGCAAACGAATCCATGAACGTTTTTATAAATAGTATAAAATCTGTCATATCAAAGTATTCAGTGCAAGTTAAAATTCCAAGCCGAAAAAGAACAATAAAACCATGGATTACGCCTGGTCTACTTAAATGTATAAATAATCGAGACAAAATGCATTTGAAAACGAAAAAGGCACCTGACAACTTAATTCTTAAAATTACTTACTTACGCTATCGGAATTTTTGCAATAACTTACTTAGGAATTTAAAAATAGCCTATGAAACGAGCGAGCTTGAGAAAGCCAGAAACAACCCTAAGGCCATGTGGAAAACAATCAAGGAAATAACCAACACACAGAAAATGTATGGTAGTCCTCTTGAGCTGCTAAGAACCAAAGAGAACCCTAAAAGTTCCTTAAACGATGTGTGTCAATTTTCTAGTAATGTGGGTAAAAATCTTGCGGCAAATATTATACGGACTCATAATCCATCAATCTCTGCGAGCAATCAATCCCCCTCTTCTAGACGTGATGCTCAAAACTCACCTGTCAACTCTCTTGCTATATTACAAACAGATGAAGCTGAAATAGAGTCTCTTATTCTTCAACTACGCAATGATTGTGCCGTTGGTTGGGATGGGATATCGTCCTTGCTCCTAAAAACATGTCGCCATATATTGGTCCCTCCATTAACGTACCTCTATAACCGATGTTTACAGACAGGAGTCTTCCCCGATGCCCTTAAAAAGGCAATAATACATCCAATTCATAAGGGCGGGGACAGAAACTGTGTCAATAATTACAGACCAATATCAGTCCTGCCAGCACTATCCAAAATTCTTGAGAAGATCCTTAACAAATGTCTAAGGAGCTTCTTGGACAAACACAAAATAATTGCTGACAATCAGTATGGCTTCAGGCCAGGGGTGTCAACAGAGGATGCTGTACTTGATCTCACCCAATTGGTAGCTACGAACTTGGACAAAAAAAGAAAATGCCTGGGTATTTTTCTGGACCTTTCTAAGGCATTTGACACAGTTTCTGTTCCCATACTTACCTCAAAGCTGGAACTTCTCGGGATTCGTGGTACCCCTCTTAAAATCTTTAAAGATTACCTCCGAAACCGCAAACAATGCGTTAAAATTGGCACATACCTTAGTGACGAAGAACTTGTGACTTGCGGCGTCCCTCAAGGCAGCATACTGGGCCCTATACTATTTCTAATCTATGTCAATGATCTTTGCAGGATGAACCTCCCAAACTGTAAAATCTACGCATATGCTGATGATACTGCTATCCTCGTTTGTGGATCTACTTGGGACATCGTTAAGGCAAATGCAGAAGCAGCAATGTCGGAAATAATGAGTTGGCTCAATTCAAATTTACTCACGTTGAACCTCCACAAAACCATCTATATCCCATTTTCAATCCGACGAAATACCACACCATCCCACAATTTCTCCATAACTGCTCATACATGCTCAAACCTACCAGCGCCGTGTAGCTGTCTAGCACTTAAAAGAACTTACTGTGTGAAATATCTGGGAGTGCTTATAGATGATGGACTAAGATGGGACATACAAATCGATGCCCTCACCACCAGAACGTTGAGACTTATACATATCTTTAAGGCTCTCAGGGAGTCTACAAGTCCTAGCACTCTAAAAATGGTTTATTATGCCCTAGTCCAATCGGTCATTGGGTACTGCATTACCGTTTGGGGCGGTGCCACAAAAAGTAACTTCCTTCGAATAGAGAGAGCGCAAAGAGCCATACTCAAAGTTATGACAAGAAAGCCCTACAGATATCCAACAACGGAACTGTACTCTAACTGCAAGGTTCTAACGGTCCGACAGCTCTTTGTGCTTCAATCGGTTCGAAGAAGGCATTCTACCCTGCCAAAACCAGACTCAAAAAAGCGAACAAATCTTCTCCCACGTACTCAGCACAAAACAACATTCGCAACACACCAATATTACACATTAAGTACACACATCTACGGCAAGATTCATAAAGAACTAAATTTGCTTGTTCTAAATTCACACATAGTTAAATCTAAAGTAATAGAGTGGCTACTACAGAAGGACTATTCCTTTACGGAGTCTTTACTCACCTACATTACCTAATATATACATAATACCACACACTCTCTCTCTCTCTCTCTCACACACACCCTCACGCACACACACGCATACACACAGTCACTCAGTCACTCACAGACACGACACGCAAACGTACACACACCAATACAGACACCTACCCAAAGCATTCATTCAACTCCTAATACATAAATATATAAACATACCCCATACATTGCTACACGAACTTTAAATTAGGAAAAAAAAGGATTATTATGGTATTCATTAAGCCAGATCGACACAGCTCACTTTTTGTTGTATTGTATAAATTATGTTATAAATGAATCTCATGGCCGAACACTGTCTCTTAAGATACAGGTTATCCTAGTTTAAGAGGCAGGGTTAATCTATTAAGTACAGTTTATGCAACATACAATTCTGTGTCATAATAATATTCTTACTATTAGTTGTAACATATCCTCATTTTTCTTGTACCAAACTGTAATTTTCCGTGAATAAATTTATTATTATTATTAATGATGAAGGTCAAATCGTCACAGGCTCTTACTCTATATTATAGTTCTCAGAGTAAACTATTCTGCCAATCCATTTGAGTGACAGTTGAGTATATCCTCGAATAGGTATCATAACACTTCATTCATACACGTTACCACCCGCCCATTAAACCATGACGTGAATAATTAATTGTTCCTTGCAAAAATATAGCCTTCAATATACCTATTAGACGCGGTTACACATATCTCTAAAACAAATACCCCGAACCCAAACATTTTGAAACTCACGACCCCGATGATTTTTAAAAATGGCTGCAATGAATTTATGGGTTCTAGCTGTTGCCCTTACCAGCCTAATCCAAGAGCTAAAATGGGTAATGTTAGCTACTACAGGTAAGGGCAACTGATGGGAACTAGTGACGTTAATGTATTCTGTGCCACATGATTGTGATTGATGCAATGATTTTGATTGACGGAGGGAAGGCTTGAGCTCCTCCTCTCCAAAAGCTACTGGCGCTGCGACTTTGGGCTCTGAAGGCCACTCAGTAGTGGGGGCCAGAAGAAAGTTCGGGCCATATAGCCAACGTGGTTCAATGTTGGCCTTCCCCCTCGTCGCATCGTCAGCCACGTTTAGCACCTAAAATGTTCAGTACCTACCGGTACTGAACATTTTTAATCGTGTTGTCAGTCGATGGAACTGACGATTGAATGCAAAATGTACGTGTAGCAGGTTCACAGCTACACTTTCGCTACATTGTGTGCGCTAACTGCTGTGCGAAAATGCTTGCCCCAATCCGAATTTTATTAAAAAAGAAATGGCATATCCTAATTAAAAATCAAAATTTAATTACCCACAACAAAATTAATTATTAAAAGAATTAATATACCTACACCTGTAGCCAGGTTGACAATCTACAATCGATAACGCTAGTAGAAAACGAATCAATGTGTAGGAATGACACATCTGAACGTTATTCACGTGGTCACGTGAATAACGTTCCTACAATCGTAAACGCCTTCTATTTGTATAAATAGAAGGCGTTTACGATTGTAGGAAGAGATTCGATACGAAACGTTTGTAACTTGGCTAGGGGGGCTAGTATTAACACTGCTAAAACAAACAGATTATAAGCGAAAATACCGGTACCTACCTAAACATTAGTAATTTATCATCCAACAGACTTTATATTATTATTCTGAACCTCCATATTTTAACTTAAAAAGGGTTCCACTAAGTAACTTAACATATCTGTTATCGTGAAAACAATTTAAAATGAGCTCATAACTTACAAGATTAACACCGGTAGGTACATAATAAAGCTGCTGGACTAAGATAACCCTGTGTAATCGTTTTCACTTCCACTAGCTGATCATGTTGTAAGTGCTATCAGTCGGCTGACTTGATGATCTTGTGATATTATGTTATTTGGCTTTTGGGAATTATATTTTTGTTCCTTTTACCGCATCCCCCGTTTTCTTCTGAAGCTAAAACCTGCTTTGGTATTTATTTCTCAACGTTGATTGCTGATTTTTTAAGTAAAATATCGATTATTTTTTACGATGTATGGGGTTCTCTTCTTGGAGACAGGGTATTAATAATTTAATCAATAACAGAATGTAATGCACATCATGTCATAACAGTATCTCGAAACATGGGAACTGTATAGGCTTAATTGATTCATGGAAAAAATATCATCTCATCATCGTCATTTATCATAATCTAATTACACAGCAATTCGATGAATCAGCGTTAAATAGGTAAATGACCATGTTTTCCTAAATTCGTACGACGACAGACTTTTATTATTCTAAAGTTAAATTATACAAAACGCGTATCTAACTTAACATAATGTTACGACGTTTCGGAATTTCAGATACTCATGTAATAATAATACGGAGAAATCTTTAAATTAAACGTTCATTCTTGTTGATATAACATCTCCCGGTACTTGTAAAGGGCAAACTTTGTGATGCGAGGCATAATAAAGAGAAAAGTTTTGTAACTCACATCGAGCTTATTTTTTCAAATGCATATTATGTTAAATGACGATAAAAAAAGGAATAGAAAACCATTTTAATGAAGACGAATGCATGAATGCAACATGAATTTAGCTGCAAATTGCTTCACAGATGATTTAATTAGTAACATACATACATAAACTCACGCCTTTTGCTTATGGGGCTAGGCGGAAACCACAGAACGCCACCTGCTACGATCCTTATATACTTTTTTTGCTTCACTCACGTTCATACATCACAATCTATCATTTAATTTTACATCACACATACTTCGCAAGTAACGCATTTCTACAGCAACCACCTTGTGAATATACTTCCCAAAATATACAAACTCGTTAACTTGCACCAAACTCTTATCATTTATTTTCACTTCACACTCTGATACATTGTCTTCTTTTTCAAACACCATTACCTAAGTATTGTTCACATTTATACTCATCCCTTTTAACTTAAAAGCGTCATGCATCACAGTCACCATGTCTTGCAACTTTTCTGCTGACGACGCAAGTAGAACTTGATCATTTGCGAAGAGAAGGCATTTAACAAGAAACTCATTCATCCTCAATTCATGCTCTTTCAAACCTATCAGACAACTATCGATGAACAAGTTTAGTAGCCACGGTGACGCTACAGCTCTGTCTTGTTAGACAGAGCTACACGATTTTATTTATTTATATGCACACAAAACACTTCATAGAGAAATAAATATACAGATAGAAGAGCATAAAGGTAGTGCATAAATCTCTTCCAGTAGACCTGCGACAGGAAAGTTGGATGATAGACGAAGACACAGTCTACAGTCTAGTCTAGTTCTGCTTTGCCAGATATTCTTCGGCTATGCAGATCAAGGAGAAGATCTGATCCATAAAGCCCATGGCCTTTCTAAATCCTGCTTGCACGTCCCATAATTGTTCATCCGCCACTTTTACTACTCTATTTATTAAAACTTTCCGATAACACTCAAAAGACTAATGCCGCGGTACTTTAAATACTTCTGCTGTTAGATTTTTCGCTTATATTATAGTGGTACGATTACAGTATTGCACCAGTCATCACTCCAACACATATTGGCCATATCTCCAACACATATTGAAGATCTGGCACAACAGGCTTGCTACCACCCCGTCACCGCCCTTCAGCATTTCAGCAGATACTCGGTCATAGCCTGCAGTTTAACCAATCTTCAACCCACTCAGTGCTTTTATAATCTTTTCTTTTTCATCCTTCTTAATTTTTACCACCTCTTTGAAGTTGGAAGGCCTCCCACTAGGTGGACTGATGACCTGGTTAAGGTTGCGGGAAGGCGCTGGATGCGAGACGCACGGGATCGGTCAATGTGGCGAAGCCTGGGGGAGGCCTATGTCCAGCAGTGGTAGTCTTTAGGCTAAAATTATGATGATGATGATGAATCTTTCTACTTTTATTCTTTCTAACACGGTCACAGAAACTCAAACTTGATGACGCCAACGCATAAACATACCAGCCATTCGACACATTACTAAATAGTGACCAGTCCCCACATTTGCACCCCGATAGGCTCTTGTATCTGCAACTTTGCTCTTCAATTTTTCATCTACAATAACAAAATCAGTCATAATTCTACAGTCTTGCCTTTCCCACGTATACCTTTGGATCGCCCTATGCTCAAACTCTCTCTACACATATTTCTATTAAATTCATCCCATTCTCATTCACTCTATTGTTCCTGAATGCCCCTAATATTTTTTCGAACCCATTCTTCTTCACACGAACCCAATTGTTAAAGTCGCTGAGCATAACAATCTCCTCGTTAGACCTACATACATTCATTCAATATATCTCTTAAACTTCCCCAGAAATCCTCTCTCTCAGACGGTGAGCATCCCATATCATGTGCATACACGCACAAAATAAAGGTATGGTGTGGGGGAGCTTAATTCTCACACAAAGAATCCTAAAGATCATACAATCATAATCTTTTATAACCCCCACACCCTGACAGGCCTGATCTGTCATCCCTCCTTGCACATTCAGCGTAGCTAAGCGACACCCCACGAGGCTCATACGAACAGTTGTGTTACCCATTTTTCTTTACGCGGCCGTGACGTGGACAGTACGTGAGTTGGAAAGGGGGAAGATAAATGCTCTGGAGATGTGGTGCTGGAGAAAGATGGTCGGAATATCGTGGACGGATTTCCGAACTAACTTGTCCATACTCCAGGAACTCGGCATCAAACAGCGTTTGTCAATGTGACGCCTCGATGTGACCACGACCGCTCTGCCAAGAGCGAAACGACAGAGAAGAAGCGGCACTCAGCAGCTCGCTTTTCACCCCATAAGAACAATTGACGTGGTGTGTGGCGAGCATCACCGCCGGCTCCGAGTAGATTATTTAGACATATTTTGTTCCGATTAGAGGATGTAGACAAATAGCAAGGGAAAGTTTGTCCACGCTCTGCAGAGCCCCGCTTGTAAACGTCAGGCTGAATTTTGCCTAGGGGCGCCCTAGCCATACAGCTCTCGGTTCGGTGACCTTAGCTTGGGGGTGAGCTAACGCACCGCACAGAAGGCAATGGAAATGTGCCCCGGCTATTTATTCCTAGTTGCCTTTTACGACACCCATGGGATGAGATGGGTTGGTGTATTTTTGCTGCCAAGACAATTAATAAATGTATTATAAAGAGAATTTAGTGAGTAAAGTCTACGTAACATAGAAGTTGAAAGCTTACAAAACGAACAAAAGCGAAACAAAATACACATTTGTAATTCCTAACACCGACCAACACTGGCTCCGACTATTTAATAAGAAAAAGAAGTTACACAATTATGCAAACCTGTTATCTACACACGGTGCCCCCAGCAAACAAATCAAAACTTTTCTCCACGTTCTTCTAAAATATTTTAATTAAATGTACCCACTGTCGGCGCGAGGTTCTCTCGCTAACTCTTACTGTAACTGTATTTTCTAAGACTTTATTAAATTTTCTTTTTTAGACGTTTATGTATGAAAACTATATTGGGACCCTTTTATAGTAAGAACGCAAAAACCTTCCTTTTCATCGAATACAACGTTCATAAATTTGGTTTCTGAAAGCGAACGGAAAAGTCTGTCAATATGGTAAACCCTTTTCCCTCGGTAAACAGGTTAAGTGACGTACGTATGAAGTTAACTATATAGATTTTACCATCAATCAGAATGAAGTAGGTAATAATAAAACTTGTACTTTGCAAACGGCCTAAAAGGTGCCTATACAAAATAGCACACAAATGGAATTGATATATTTCCTTTTGAAGTAAATTTTTAATGAAAATGTCTTTTAACAATCTACGAGTAAAAGCATCGCGGTTTTTATGAATTTATTTATACAAATATGACTGCTGACTATCGCTACATTTATCTGTTCAGGGCCGAGGGACACGAATGACGAGGGTACTTCCATGAAAATGTGTTTATTATTTTTTGAAACTTTGAAATAAAATAATTATGTTTTTGTATCAAACATGGTAGTCATTATGTTTGTCAGCACGTTTGACGCAGTGGCTGAGCGATTGGCTAGTGTGCTGCGGGTCGCGGGTTGCGGGTCGCGGGTCCGATTCTTGCACGGAAAAAATGTTTTATTGCCTACAGCTAGTGGTTCCGGTGATCCGGCTGTTTGAATATCTCACACACAAGTTTGAAATAAAAAGAAAGAAAACACATTTAGTTAACACAAGCCAGAGCACACAACACAAACATAAAAAAGAAAAAAGATAACTTAGACTAAACAACAATAATATTTTTATATTATTGTTGTTTTGTCTTATCTTCTCTGATCTTTAAAAAGAAAACTATTTATTAGTAACATTGTGTGTCCCACGGCTGCGCCAAATAGGACCAGTTCAGCAAAATGTCGAGCAACTAGTGCCCGACGCTGGTTTTCAACTGGACCTGTGACCGATGACGTAAACACATTTCACTCACCCTCGCTTTGCTCGGGAGTTAACTCAGTCCCACGTTACACTAAGGATTCAATATGCCACCCGTGACCGAAGACACTGCTTTATTCCATTCGTGCATAATCTGCCATTAAATGTTTGTCAAGGCGTCCTAGATATTCCTAAAGTGGGGCAAAACAAAATTGATTGATTATACTAACCTACCTGTAACAACAGGACGCTTTTGAGACAATTCAAAAGCTATGCTTTTTTATTATAACTATGGACGTATTAATACGTAAGTGAATGTCTAAATTGCTGGTATGTTAAACAAAATTCCACTTACGTAGTTTTGTGTTAAATCACAGAATCAGAATACACATACAACCACGTATGGCGAAATAAAGTTACCATAGAGCAATACGACTCAAAATCCTCTAAACATTATCGGGACAAAGTATGTATAAGCAGTATAAGTTGGTACTTAACTAAGAAGAAAAGTTCATTAAACAGTTTAAATGTAAAACGCATGCCGAATGTAACTCATTCAAATTAGGTTCACAAATGTCGTTGGTTTTTTTTTACATTTAGACCGTCATTACATTCAAACCCACAACTATTATAACGTCAAAACTTGCCACAACCGCTTTCAAGATTAATTGTCTTTAATTTAACAAACTTTTCTAGACCTTACTATGGCTATGTTCTTATTTATGGCTGGTTACACAATAATATTTGTGTTTAGAAGACTAAGTTTAGCTATGATTTGAACATTTCACTTATGTGTGGTACAGCTTGCTGTACCTTTTTTTTTTTTTTTATAAAAATATAATCTTACTTATCTTATATAAGAATATGTCAAACATTGACCCTTACTGTTTAAGTGTTCAACATTTTCAGCTTGTATGCGTCTGTATTTTACATGAATATTTTCTTTGACTCCCAATACATATTGTATTCAAATATCAAATTCTAGAACTACCCGGAGCATCAATATTGCATTCCTCACACCTTTGCTCCTGGCTGAACTTTAATATACGAGCGTCGGTGCAAAATGATTACATATAAGTTTTCGTGGATAAACTCGATGAAAAATGTAAGCTTTCACCTTTGTGTTATTGAATATATGCCAAAAACTTAATTTCGTCTACTTTGAAATTGACATTATAATCTTCTGAATGAATCTAAACCACAGTTAACATTACTCGAATATGTGCATTACACGTTTGTGCTTTCAATATAGCTGCCACGTGATCATGAGCTGTACGTCATATGGTCGCTGCACGTTGTGATACAAGATTGAAGGTACAGTCGTGTGGCAATTGTATGTGTCGGCAGATGACTAACATGGGTCTATCTTTGTTTCGTATCTACCTTCATAATTATAACGGAGTAGTATTTATAGTATTGGGTAAATCCGTAGTAAACTTTTGGTATTCTTACAAGTTTAGCCTACCCGTGATGACAAAACTGTATCGCTGATGGAACGGATCAGACGAAGCTTTAATGGATACTAGGATTGTTTTGGTTGAATGTTTCTTAAGTTGGCTTACTTTTCAGCTTAAGGTAAAAGTTTCTTTAAATCAACTTATTTGTGTTTGCAATTTCTCAAGGCTCGGCTTAGTTTCAGTAACTGGGTTCTAAAAGGGAAGCCGCGCTCGGGGCCACAGTATGTGAGTATGTTTGAAACACGAAAAGAGTTAAAGAAGAAATTGAAGTGGTGCCAGGATAATGCCGAGCAAATAAAAATGGATATACTGGCAGCAAAACATAAGGCTAAGGATTTTAGCAGTTTTTGGAAAAAAACGGGGCACTTGAATCCTAAGCCGAGTGTTCCTGTGAGCGTCGACAGTGCAGTGGGAGACCAAAATATTGCGACTGTTTTTAAAGATCTGTTTAGTGTAGAACCAATGCCCTGTAACGTTAGTAACTTAAATAAACCAGACGTCAGACATGGTGAGAAGTACGGTCGAACTACGCCATCAGATGTGAGGAATATCATAAAAAAAGATGAAGCGTGGAAAGTCACTAGCTCATGACGGTTTAAGTATTGAACATCTGTGTTATGCAGGTGTACATCTGCCCAGAGTCCTGAGTATATTGTTTAATTTTTGTATAGGTCATTCTATTATTCCGGATGATATGATTAAAACAGTAGTGGTTCCAATAATCAAAAACAAAACCGGGGATCCATCTGACAAGCATAATTACCGCCCGATATCACTGGCCACAACCATAGCGAAGGTCCTTGACAGTCTTATGAACGCACAGCTGAACGAACACCTTTAGATACATGATTTGCAGTTTGGCTTCAGACCCAACCTGTCAACGGAAATGGCAATAATATGTCTGAAACAAACTGTGAAGTACTATACTGACAGAAAAACACCAGTATATGCGTGTTTTCTTGATCTGTCGGGGGCCTTCGACCTGGTGTATGATATTCTTTGGCATAAACTACTTGAGGAGACCACTGTGTCGACAGAGCTGGTATCCCTCTTCAAATATTGGTAGAGTAATCAAAGGAATGCTGTCAGATGGGTCAACTCAGATAGTCAGGAATATAATTTGAAATGCGGAGTCAGGCAAGGCGGGTTGAACTCCCCGAGTTTGTTTAACATGTTTGTTAAACAGCTGATTGGCAGGTATAGCGCAGCAATGGTCGGATGTTCAATAGACGGAACAATGGTCAATAATATTAGTTATGCGGACGACATGGTTCTGCTAAACCCGTCAGTGAGTGCACTCAGAAGGCTTCTGGGCATTTGTGAATCATATGCCCTGTCACATGGACACAAATATAATTTATTTATTTATTAGATGCAAAACCAACAGCTAAACATAAAATGAATACAAAAGTTGAGTATGTTACATTAAGCCGATTACAGGTTCTCACGGCTAGAGATATAATAATTTTAAAGAGATCTTAGGGATCCCTAGCAGCAGGCACAACAATCAGAAAAATTCAATCACTAACAATATTGTACACTATCAATTTTTGAAAAAGTCAAGGTTAAGCTGCTTACGCACTGACAAGCTTTTAGTGGTAAACACATCAAACGAGAACTCCTTACACAATAAGTTAAGATCCTTACTCGCTCGCACTAAGTATGAATTACGCCTGTAGTTAGATGAAGAGGAGGGAATAGAGATAGGTGGATTCAATCTTACTGATCTTTGTGGAACATTAAAATACAGTTTATGGAGGAGATCAGGGCAGTCGATTTCATTTGACAATATTTTTAAAAGATGAAAGTGGTTGCAGATGGAATTACTTGCAAAGGTCTAAGTAATTTTCAGAACGATATTGAATACGGAAGCGAAAACACATAAAGTGAAGGAATGTTTTTTGAATACTTTTAATACGGTCTATGTATTTATTGTAACAAGGGTTCCAAATTTGAGACGCATACTCGAGATGACTCCGCACTAATGAGCAATACAAAATCTTTAGTGTTTTCGCTTTCTTAAAGCATCCTGCAAGTCTCATGACAAAGCCGAGCGACTTCGAGGCTTTAGCCACTATATGTTCCACATGTGTGTTAAATAAAAGCTTAGAATCGTGATAGACTCCTAAGTCACGTACTCCATCGCATCGCTGTAGTAGCTGCTCTTTAAGTATGTAAGTAGTAGGGAGTGGCACACGTCTTCTGCTAAATGACATTACGGAGCATTTGGAAGGGTTCAAGTCCAATTTATTGATGCGGCAGTAATCATCTAAACGTGCTAAGTCTGATTGGAGAGCATCCATATCATCCAATGATGAAATTGAAGAAAATATCTTCATATCATCAGCAAAGCAGAACAAGTTAGAATGATGAAAACACGAGCAAATGTCGCTCACGTAGATGATAAAATGTAAAGGACCCATCAGAGAACCCTGAGGAACACCACTGGGAGCCGAAACCCAGCTTGAGATGTAGTTACTAACAACGACTGCTTGAGACCTGTTATCCAAATATGAGGAAAACCAGCGAAGTAAGTCGCCTCTAATACCGTTGTTAAAAAGCTTCGTTTTGAGGATGTTATGATCGATTCTATCAAAAGCTTTGCTATAGTCCGTGTAAACGACATCCACCTGTGCCCCATCATCCATCCTTTCCGTTAGGAAGTCATTAAGCAGAGTCAAGTTAGAAACAGTTCAACGACTTTTGAGGAACCCATGTTGTGAGGGACTAAAAGACTTACTGAGCGCAAAAAGTAGCTTCATCAGACAGCCTACCGTACAATTTAAATTTACGAAGATATTTGGATTTCTCCTTAATCAAGCGTTTAAGTGACGGGGAATACCAAATTGGGTAGGAGTTATGGAATACTGTCACAGTAGGCACGTACTTATTTTAAATTTCCTCTACGGTAGAATAAAATAAGTTCATAGGGTCATTAAATGACATATCAGAGAGTTGATTCGTCTAGTCTATAGCTGTATTTCCCTATTGATTTCAGTAAAGTTCCCCTTATCGTAAAGATACCGAATATAAGACCTGTACTCATAAAAGTTTACGTCGATACGGAGGGCTGGGTGATATTTGTCAACAGGCGTTAAAGGCGCTAGACACTCGTACACTGAGACAGTCTCATTACACAACACCAAATCCAAGATTTTACCAAACGCGTTCAGTATTCCATTATATTGAGCGAGCCCCAGAACACGAATATCATCAGTAAGCGCGTACTCATCACCACTACAAATATTCGAAGGCAGCAATGAGCCGTCTTTTAATTGCCACAAGATTGCACTCAAATTAAAGTCGCCAATAATTAAATAGTAATAAGTTGGATTATTTAACATTGAGTTATTTAAACTACGGAGAAAATTAGACAATTGCTCAGAAAATGAAAAACCACGATTTTGATGACATAGGTAAACGGTGCAGATATTTAACTTAACGCAGTTTTTAGAGTTAGGCTGACGTACACTCAATGTTACCCACAAGTCTTCGGCTGAGTAATGAAATAGCGGTTGCGGCACCGCAGCTATACATTTACGGACAGCTATTAAAACACCACCTCCCCGAGTCTGACTCGTGAGACAGTAATCTCGGTCGCGACGCCACACAATATACTGATCACCAAATAACTCCGAGTTTGAGATGCTATCCACTGGCCAGGTTTCCGTCAATACAATAACATCGTATGAAGAGAGGGACAGTTCGCGATAGAAAGTTTCTTTAAAGAGTCGATATTATTATGTTCTCGTAATGTAAAACCAAGTCGGAACAGATTCAAGCCGATAGGTAAAAAGGGAATAACGATTATAAGCCTAAAAGTAAATAGCGATTTATCATTAGCACAACAACTTAATATTGACTTCAGGATTGCTTCGTCAATACTCAGCTGCAAACATGCAACACTTTGTAATAGACAGCATTAGCAATGTTTACCACGGTTTAAGGCCAAACAACAGTATTGAGCAAAAACTTGATTTACAAATTTTTGCTCAAAACTGTTATTCGGTCGGCTTGATTCGATCGCTGTCTCAAACAAAATATTTAGGTAATTTGGCCTTAGTAATATAAATCTAATGTACTCGTATATGACAGGCTGTTCAGATCCCAGTTTTAACCGTTACTAACTGCGTCATATTTGGGTAGTGCTTCAGAATATTGATAGTGGAACATTGGGTCACATTAACCCTTCGTAATCATATTATAGCCCTTCATAGAAAATGGAATCACGTTCCAATTGGGACTACCTTTGATCAACAAGCCGGTAGTAATTTGACAAATTAGCGAGATGATGAGGCTTTTATGTGGTACACGAAACATAACAGGGGTTATTAAGTTAATAATTTCAACGTTGGCAATATTCTAGTTTATGTTGATACCCTAGTACGTATACAATAACGTATACGCGTTAAATTTAAAATGGAACATGGTATTTGAATTTTGCAAACCGTTATTGTTTCACTTGAATTTGTTTGTGTGAAGATATTGCACGTTGCAATCAATAGTGATATAGGTTGATAATGTCGGCGGAATGGTTGTTTATGCATGGCAAGCTCAGCGTAAGCGATTTAAATGCAATTGGATGCGTCGTGCTACGAACCGCTACGACGTGCTACGAACACCTACGCCACATCTTGCTACGAAATGCTACGAGCGGCTACGTCGTTATGCTGAACGATACTATGTATTTATGTATATTCTACGAGCCAGTTTATTTGGTTGTAACCATGATAATTTGAGAATTGCATGACGTGTGAAAGAATTTCTTATACATTTATTTTTTTGACATCCCACCCTTACGCACTAAACGTTTTTTAAATACTTTCATTATGCGTACAGCTAAGGAGTGGAATTCCCTGCCGGAGTCTGTGTTTCTGATAGCTACAATCTCGAGGTCTTTATGTCAAGATTGAATACTTCTAGGCAAGCATGCTACACCTTCGACCACATCATCACTTACCATCAGGTGAGATAGTGGTCAAGCGCAAGCTTATCTTCAAAAGAAAAAAACATTTTTTGGTTTTGTTGTGACTTTCTCAACAAAAAGCGTCTCTTCCAGTAATAAAATCTCAACACAGAATATATTGACAAAAGTCCTGATATTTTCAAAAACTTATGAATATTTTCCAATTAATTTCCAACTCATCGTCCATTTCAGCTTAGACGGCCTTTTACAAAAGGGTTATGACGACTTTTTAGCAAAAGGTTACTTAATACTGCTCTCTTTAAATTGAAAAACTTATGTGTACGTTAAAATAAACCTATTCGTTTCATATTGATTGAACTTACCAAAACGATGGGATGAAAAGTTGCAGTTTCAACCAAAAATATATTTTATGTAAAGATCGTACTTAACTTTAGGTCACACTCAGTGAACAACTTAGTTGTGAACAAAATAGTTGTTGTCTCAGGTGTAGAGACGACAAACAGTTTGCGGCTCCCGATCTCTAATCTGAATGTCAGAACAGTATCATCGAGTACACTAGTCTAGATGAAAACAGGGATCGAGTCACAAACGATTATCCACTGAATACGAGAGTGGACTGTTTAAATCGAGACCAAAAATTGAGCACAGTAACTCTGCTATTATCTGAGTGAGGGACAGTATTTTGCGGTAGTTATCTCTGTCTACACACAATATGTGTAGACAGAGATAACAAGATATGGAGAGGCTTTGTTGTGCGTGAGAGCCTTTCGATTAACACTTACTATAAACTATAACGCTGTGAAAACCTTTTTCTTACATCTTTCCGGCCGCTCAAGATTTATGTTTCTGTTGGGTTTCACAATTATAATTCATGAGGATGATGTGGAAACTTGGCCTTGGAATGAACAAAGGTGGTTTTGGTAATATGTTTCGTGAATTAATAGAAACTTATATTTCTAAATTAAACCGACTTTCAAAACAAAATACTACAAAAGTATTTTGTTTTGAAAGTCGGTTTAATTTAGAAATATAAGTTTCTATTAATTCACGAAACATATTACCAAAACCACCTTTGTTCATTCCAAGGCCAAGTTTCCACATCATCCTCATGAATTATAATTGTGAAACCCAACAGAAACATAAATCTTGAGCGGCCGGAAAGATGTAAGAAAAAGGTTTTCACAGCGTTATAGTTTATAGTAAGTGTTAATCGAAAGGCTCTCACGCACAACAAAGCCTCTCCATATCTTGTTATCTCTGTCTACACATATTGTGTGTAGACAGAGATAACTACCGCAAAATACTGTCCCTCACTCAGATAATAGCAGAGTTACTGTGCTCAATTTTTGGTCTCGATTTAAACAGTCCACTCTCGTATTCAGTGGATAATCGTTTGTGACTCGATCCCTGTTTTCATCTAGACTAGTGTACTCGATGATACTGTTCTGACATTCAGATTAGAGATCGGGAGCCGCAAACTGTTTGTCGTCTCTACACCTGAGACAACAACTATTTTGTTCACAACTAAGTTGTTCACTGAGTGTGACCTAAAGTTAAGTACGATCTTTACATAAAATATATTTTTGGTTGAAACTGCAACTTTTCATCCCATCGTTTTGGTAAGTTCAATCAATATGAAACGAATAGGTTTATTTTAACGTACACATAAGTTTTTCAATTTAAAGAGAGCAGTATTAAGTAACCTTTTGCTAAAAAGTCGTCATAACCCTTTTGTAAAAGGCCGTCTAAGCTGAAATGGACGATGAGTTGGAAATTAATTGGAAAATATTCATAAGTTTTTGAAAATATCAGGACTTTTGTCAATATATTCTGTGTTGAGATTTTATTACTGGAAGAGACGCTTTTTGTTGAGAAAGTCACAACAAAACCAAAAAATGTTTTTTTCTTTTGAAGATAAGCTTGCGCTTGACCACTATCTCACCTGATGGTAAGTGATGATGTGGTCGAAGGTGTAGCATGCTTGCCTAGAAGTATTCAATCTTGACATAAAGACCTCGAGATTGTAGCTATCAGAAACACAGACTCCGGCAGGGAATTCCACTCCTTAGCTGTACGCATAATGAAAGTATTTAAAAAACGTTTAGTGCGTAAGGGTGGGATGTCAAAAAAATAAATGTATAAGAAATTCTTTCACACGTCATGCAATTCTCAAATTATCATGGTTACAACCAAATAAACTGGCTCGTAGAATATACATAAATACATAGTATCGTTCAGCATAACGACGTAGCCGCTCGTAGCATTTCGTAGCAAGATGTGGCGTAGGTGTTCGTAGCACGTCGTAGCGGTTCGTAGCACGACGCATCCAATTGCATTTAAATCGCTTACGCTGAGCTTGCCATGCATAAACAACCATTCCGCCGACATTATCAACCTATATCACTATTGATTGCAACGTGCAATATCTTCACACAAACAAATTCAAGTGAAACAATAACGGTTTGCAAAATTCAAATACCATGTTCCATTTTAAATTTAACGCGTATACGTTATTGTATACGTACTAGGGTATCAACATAAACTAGAACACAGTTTGCGGCTCCCGATCTCTAATCTGAATGTCAGAACAGTATCATCGAGTACACTAGTCTAGATGAAAACAGGGATCGAGTCACAAACGATTATCCACTGAATACGAGAGTGGACTGTTTAAATCGAGACCAAAAATTGAGCACAGTAACTCTGCTATTATCTGAGTGAGGGACAGTATTTTGCGGTAGTTATCTCTGTCTACACACAATATGTGTAGACAGAGATAACAAGATATGGAGAGGCTTTGTTGTGCGTGAGAGCCTTTCGATTAACACTTACTATAAACTATAACGCTGTGAAAACCTTTTTCTTACATCTTTCCGGCCGCTCAAGATTTATGTTTCTGTTGGGTTTCACAATTATAATTCATGAGGATGATGTGGAAACTTGGCCTTGGAATGAACAAAGGTGGTTTTGGTAATATGTTTCGTGAATTAATAGAAACTTATATTTCTAAATTAAACCGACTTTCAAAACAAAATACTACAAAAGTATTTTGTTTTGAAAGTCGGTTTAATTTTTTTGTTAATCAGTTTTTTTATTTTTCTCTTTTTATAAATTTTGGTACCTTATATTAGATATCATGAAAATCATTAATAGCCAGGGAATTTCTCATTACAATTCTTACAAACCTAAACACGAATGGGATACATTGATTTATTACTGAGTGCCGGTGCCTACCTAATATTACAGCTTCATCACCAGATTAGTTTGATGGTACCATTTTCAGTTACGTTTGCACCCGTGTTATTTAATATATGCCACCGTTTAGGAGTATGTTGTTTTATGATACATCATTTATAGCATTAAAGCGCATTGGCCGCTTTGAGATTAACCTACCTTAACTGACTACGAGTAAAAGCCTATGTTCATAGGCCAAATCATGTAAAAACTTATTTTCTTCTTTGTTTATCTTCCCCTTGCAATGATCTCAAGTGTTTTCAACTAGCATTTCAGTTTACAATACTTAAGTAGCTCAAAGTTAAAAAACATGTAGTTATGAAAGCTATTCCGCGGCGAGTGTCGTCTCTTTGATCTCCGCCGTGCGTTGCCTGGAGCGACTCAGAGCCGCTCACACTCGCTTCACAGAGACTTGACATACACTATAACAGAGGCTCTAAAAAAAGCGTAATTCTATCAGCGATGGTGACTGTGAAATACCTAAATATTAGGGTTTCATCACGTGACACTTCGATTGCAATTCCAACGCTCAGGTGTCACACACAATAATGTACAAGCTTTAGCGAAAACAAATAGATTTAGGGTGATTGCGCACTACATCCGATCCGTGTCCGTGAAATTTCGGTTCCGAAGTAGCCGTAGTACTTCTTATGCACTACATCCAAACTCTATATTCGTCATAATCTGTCATAATTCACAACATTTTGAACTCGGAACTCAAATCACGGACACGGACGTGTAGTGTCTAACCGTCCTTAACGTAAATTATTTCTTTGAAAATCTTTGTAATAAGGCCACAAGCCCCTTGGTAAATATTTTATACCTTATCTACCGAACATTTAGCCGCATCTCGTTACGCTGAATGCTAATTCAAACTTAGTCAAGACAAATGTTTGTAAGTAAAACGAGGTCACGGCCTCGCTCCGTATTGAAGCATCAAGCTTAGTTCTCTGAGATTATTTTTTATTTATTTTATTTAAGTATACATGTATAACTTTACAGGTCACACCTAAGGCATTATACAAAGATAAAGAAAAAAAAAACACAATCGAAACATATAAGAATTAAGCAAATTAAATATATCTATACACAACAAAAACTAATTTAAAAAAAACTCGATACCAAAAATCATAGAAGAAAAAATACAAAAAAGGAATTAATAGCAGAAAAAACTTACAGAAGTAAAAGAAAATAAATGCAAAGAATACATATATTATTCACTAATCTAACTTTCATCCATCTTCTCACAAAACTTAAACATTCACGACACACCTCTATCCATCTTCCAGCAAACAGGTCACATTCCGGTGCTGATGTCAGAAGGGCATTTAGCATTGGGAGCACCCGAACTAGAGGTGAGTTAGCTCCGGACACCGTACGTGCCGAAGGTACGGCCAAAAGCCGGCGACTTCGTGGTCTAGGCTGTTGTTTGGGCACCACAAGAAATTTGGTAGGGTATAGAAAGGGGTAATATCTGAAGAGTTTTTTATAAAGAAAACGAAGAAAGGCTTTTTGGATATTTTCAAGAAGAAAGGCGTACTCTCATACGGGTTCCAGATCTCTGCTGCTGATTCGAGTTTACTCTTGACTAAGGCCATGATACAAGTTTAATGGCATGTGAATTGGTAAACTCGCGCATATTTCGAAGGACAAATCCTAGTCTTCGATATGAGTCAGTAGCAGGTGTCCTCATATGCTCATGAAAGATGAGCTTCGTGTCTAACAGAACTCCGAGATCCTTTACAGAATTAACGCGGGCTATCAGATCACCGCCTAAAAAATACTCTTCATGACAGGGATTACGCATGCGACTGAAGGTCATAACGCTGCATTTAGCAATATTGAAGAGTAACTTATTATCCATGCTCCTCTGATAGACCGCGTCAATATCACCCTGCAGAGAAGTTGAGTCTGCTACTTTTTCCAATATTAACTTAAGATCATCAGCATAAAGTAAACATTTGGCATGTTTGAGGACCTTCTCAAGGTCATTGACCATAATGATAAATAGAATTATGAAAGATTCTCTGGAATAATTGTTCTTTAGGCACATTCATTCCTGAATTGGTGCGGGCTCTTTATACCGCTCGTTAAAAATGAGTTTAAGATCTTGGTAATATTGGAGTGTACAGCTCCTTGTTTTTATTTTAATCTCGATCACACTTCCTAACGTTGCTTGCTATGTTCTGAAATACCTGAAACATGTAAACTTCAGCATATTTTCCGTCACCAGTGCACATGAAAGATAAATTACAAGTGAAGTCACAAATGCCACGGGTTGGGTGGGTTGGTAATAACTTGGGTCTGAAATTCGTGCAAACTTCTTGTGGAATTAACAAGACTGCATTATAACTGAACGGAAATTTTGCTGCTGTTGTGATTTCGGAACGTCAATTACAAATTCAAAGTCGTGCTGCCGTGAAAACATCTCATCAACAAGTTAACCCCTTTTAGTTTCATCTTCTAAATTAATAAACCGTGAAGATGATCATTTTAAACAGTTTTTCTGAATATATTTAAAATAAGCTTTTATTTTTGTAAAAAATACTGTGAATGGAAAAAGAAAACATTACAACTCGTTCTTAAAATAACCAGTATCGCCTAATTGCACTGAAACTAGATACAAAATATGTAACACAGCTTTGCAAACGATTATCTATCATTATCAACTAAAATAGTGAGAAAATAAACAGTTGATTACAACTTCAACATTATTGTTTGTATAGTAGTCTCCCGAGTGTTCCGCACTGCGGAAATTAAAAGAGAAATTCAAAGAAAATTAAAATTACAAGCAACTGTTACAATACACTGAAGATTTGATTAGAAATACATTCTAATCAAATAGATGGTGGGACTACGTGGACTGTGCGTAAGATAATTAACATTAATCCCATTTTATAGCCTAGTTATAGAAACTCGTATACGTAGCGTATACGAGTTACGTATACGAGTTAGTATACGTAGCGTAAAGTATTTTGGATACAATTAATTAATGATAGTTCAGTAAATATTGCTTTAACAAAACGCCAAATATATGGCCGAAATAACGTCGGAAATATACCGAGAAGTATTCAAAATGTATGTTTGTTGACAGTTTTCTAAAACATACATACATAAACTCACGCCTTTTTTCCATGGGGGTAGGCAGAAGCTACAGAACGCCACCTGCTACGATCCCTACATACTTCTTTTGCTTCACTCACATTCATACATCTAGTCATAAACACAAAATCACTAATTTGTGGTAAGGCTTCCTATCTCATCATAATATGTGTATAATATTAGCACTTATCTAATTTGTAGCCGGCACGGGTCAGTTTTTTTATATTAACACCCACTGATCGTCGTTCATGATAGCCGGAGCTTCAGTAATCAACAGATGGAGTTATTGAATTTTCTTCCGGAGCGGACTTTGAACAAAATTTTATAAGATTTCGGTTGCCTTTAACGCAATTAAGTACCATTAAAAACACACTTCCTACAGGAAAGTATTTTAAGGGTACCTTTCTGATTACCTTTCTGTAATTAATTTTTAAAAGGCTTTGGCAGTTTTCTTTTTTATTACTTGTTACGGAAATGAAAGATGCACAGCTAAATCTAAGAATAACATAAGCACTCAGCATCACAAAAATTGCACCTCTCAGAAAATAACATTCAATCCACTACCATAAACACATGCATTTAAACACAGTTATTATTAGTATCTGCTGACAGTGTGTTAAATTACCTTTAACCGGCTTCCAGTCTAACCGGATTCAGTTGAATCCGGTTAGACCCCACCCCGACCCCAATATAGTTGGAAAAAGGCTAGGCAGATTGATTGACCAAGAGACCAGAATCCTGAAGTAAAATAAAACGGGGCTGGAATCATGTGTGGTAACGAGACTCGAACTACCAGGAAATCTAAATCATGAAGAAGTAGAAAATCATGGAATCTATATTAACCAGAGCAAAGCCCGGGCCGGGCAGCTAGTATTAAAAAAACAGAGATTTAAGGATTAGTAAAATATCTTACCACGTTAAATTTTATGAGCTCCTACTCTCTTTTACAATGGGGTCCAATTGAAATGAAACCTAAGATATGCAAATTAATATGTGAAAATATACTCCAAACCACCCTGGGGAGCGGCCCTACAATGCCGATTGCGAACGGCGGGCGCGATTAACAAATACAATGGGTGAAACACATCTCGATTAGATATGTTTCTACAAAAACCCGACTTCCGCGTGTTCACGTTACAAATTTTCTCTTTCGACTGTTAAGAGTCAGCAGTCAAAATCGTTGACAGCCCACCGACACGGTGTTGCAAGTAAACATTAAAAAATGGGACGAAACACTATGTTACGATCTATAGTTTAAGAAAAATAAAATAGACAGACAGATGTCGTGTCAGATGAAAATGTCACAGTAGAAAAATATTGCAAGAATTACAAATTATCAATATAATTTAAGTTTCAGATATTAAAACAATCAGATATAACTAAAAGTATGCTTTTCAGATGATAACAATCGAAAGGAAACATAAAAATGAATTACAAAAGTTGATACAATATCAAAAGATATGAAAGGTATGGTTTGTATAGTGTTATAAATAGCAAATAGACTTAAAAACTATGTGGTTCTGTTTAGCAGAATACCACAAGAGCTCAAATGCAAAATTGTATGAAATTTACATCACCAGAAAGCTACCGTTCCAAATGCAAACGCTCATGGATTTAAAATTAAAGTGCTGTAAAAATGCTCGCCCCTGAGAACTCATAAATATTGCAACACAGTCGTTTATATTTTTTTTTGAGCGAAATAAATTTCTTAAACCGTATAAAACTCATCCACCGCAATAAACAACTTTTATTGCTACGAATAAAAAAAGAAAATATCATCACAACAATTTGCAATTTAAAGGTTGTCCCTGCTCGAAGGAGAACTTCGATACAATTGGATAGATCATAATTATTATGATGAAACCGCCTTAAGGATCTCCTAGTTGACGGCACGAACTATTTTGTGCGCGAGGTTAAAATGCATGCTATAGTGTTGAAATATGGAACTTTGGACGCTCATTACTAACAAATATATATATTTTTACTTTTTTTGTTTCCATACAGGGCTAGGTAATGATGAGAAAAATTGATATCATTTTTAATTTTGAACGTACATCGTAAAACAGTGGAGTAATCGCCAGACTACGTTTGTATCGAAGAATGATCGACTAGTGTAACATTAAGTTCTTGCCTTTGTGATTTTTCCTAGTTTGTTTTTCATAGTTTATCGTGTCCTCCTGTTTTAGTTGGTTTTGACACTTTCTACATATAAAAACAGTAGTAATAATGATCTATGTCTCCCACTCATTTGTCCTGGTATAGTATGGCATTTTCAGACCTGTCCATAAGACAAAAAAAGCATGAATAAATTAAGAATATTATAAAGCGGAATAGTTTGTTTGAACACGCTACTCTCAGGAACTACTGGTTGGAATAGAAAAAATATTTTTGTTTTAGATAGTCCATTTATCAAGGAAGGTTATAGGTTATATAACATCACGCTACAACCTATAGGAGCGGATCATAAATGAAAAATGATTCTGTTGCTTTTACGATTGTTTATCCTGTATATATATTTTTGTGGTGTACATTATAGAATATAATAAATAAATAAACAATCATGTTTGTAGGAAAGGTAGGATAGGGTAGGTAGATAGCGAGTAGACGGGAGCGTTGCCGCGTGGTACAGCTAGAATTAAATAAAGTGGTAAGAGTGTATTTTAAGACTAAAATCGTATAAAGTCAACACTTTCTGATAAAATGAAACCGCAAGTTTCGATTCCCATATTGACTCTGGTTAGATATGAGAGCTTCACATATTCTGGGTTAGGTAAAGCTTGCTTAATAACTTCAGTATTAGTTTAGCTTTTACTCGTAGTTCCAGTTATTTGCCATAGGCATAAAAGCGGTTTTGATAATATAAGATGAAAATCAAGCATTTGTATAATGTAATGTGTACTTTTCACGTGTGAACCGAATTGAATCCATACTAATATTATAAATGCGAAAGTAAGTGTCTGTCTGTCTTTTACCTTTTTACGTCGGAACCACAGAACCAATTTAGATGAAATTTGTTAGGGAGATAGGTTAAGACCTTGGGAAGAAAAACAAATAGATTTTATCCCGGAAATCATCCTTAGGAGGGTGGAAAGAGGGTGCAAGATTATATGGTAAACTAATGATTTCTCAAGTCAGGTGGCTCATACACCTAAAATTTAAAGGCGCGCTATAAAAAATATGCTGTTCGAAGTACTAATGATACGCAGACGAAATCGCGGGCAACAACTAGTATCATATAATTTGCCAAAGCGGCTTTAAAGTCAAGAGAAAATAGAAAATTACCTTTTAGGGCATTTACTTCATTATATTTTTTTAAATCGGCTTAGTTGTTATTTTATACGCTGATATCGAAATCCAACTAAACAATAAACTATTTAACTTAGGTTTGTAAAAATGCTTTTTTAATACAATTGAAATTATAATGACGTATGAAAGCGTAATCAGAAGTTATAACTGATGATAAATATTTGTAATGCTATGAAAGAATCGATTAAGAAAACCTTGATAAACTCAGGAAAAGTAAATTTACTATTTCGGCATGGGTTTAAACAGTTACTGATGACGGATGCAAAAAATCTACTCTTCCTCCAAAGATTTGTGTTAGAATGTCATGTTAGTTGAATAAAAGATGACCTACCCAAACCACTCACGTATCAGAAACTTCCTCGACTCGTGAACTATTAGAGTCAAACTTTTGGCAGCAGGGTTTTGTACTTTGTGCTTGGTTAAATTGTGTTACATGAAGATAAATAGGACGGTTATGAAGTTATATTTAGAGAACTACGCGGTTGCTACGACGTAGCAGACGTGACGTCACGTCGCTATGCCTGCTATACTATTCAAACATGAATTTTAATTGAAATAGTGCATGTCGATCCATTATGAATTTTAAGGTAAAGGATTTTCATGTTTAAGAGTTTATTTTAAACTAATCTTCAAAGAAATTTATAGAAGCAATTTAACTGTACCCAGAATGAGCTGTATGTGAGTGTAACTCGTGAATTTATGATTTATTTGAAATTTATTTCGCTTATTTCTTGCGTTAACTTTTTAATAAATAAGGTATTAAATACGAAACACAGTTTATTATTTATAAAAGGTCTTTTAAAAACTAGGCTTATTAAAAAAAAAAAATACACAACAAATACCTTACTATACTATGGAATTTAAAAATGTTTACAGCCGTTATATATTAAAAAAAACAATGTTTAAAGGTCCAATTTAGTAATGGGAAAGTTAACAAACTAATTATCCAATAGTGACTCAAATAACAATGACTAAAATAAAAGTGACCAAATAACAATAGTGAATACGACAAACTAGAAAAGTGACAACTTACAGTGACAATAATCTGATGACCATCATCAACACAATCAATCCACCACATAGTATTAAAGTGTGTAAAGAGAAAATAAAACCAAAACAAGAATAAATAAATATTTTTTTCTCAAAAAGGTCTACCTACGTCAATTGGGAAAAAAACCAGACACTTTAATCATATCAACCGCCTTGTTAAATACAAATTTATGCCCCGCTGAGATATAGTACTTAATTTCACCTTACAACACTAACTACTTTGTGGCTCGGAGGCTGAGATACATACATCAGACATCAAATCGCAATCTCGCACCAGGTTCAAATCACGGCCACACAGCTGACGTTTTTTTGTAAGATTTGATTTCTCAAACTCTGAACACAAAATACTCAAAGTTAAGTAAGTAAATAAATAAGGAAAACAAAGTCATAAAAAATCCTAAGCAGATTGCGGACTCGTTTAATGATTTCTTCGTTGATCAGGTGCAGGATGTTAGTGTTAACGCTCGGGAAAAAATGGGTGGCATTACAATTATCCCAAATTCTTTGTTCATGCCCCCTGTAGTGCCTCAAGATACCATACGGGTAATAAAAAACCTAAAAAATAAAAAAGTTTTGGTTGTGATGGCGTTTCTACCGCTGTTGTAAAATTTGTTGCTGATATAATAGCCAATCCTCTAAGTCATATTATAAATGCATCTATCAGCTGAGGTATTTTCCGCATAATCCAAAGACAATTATCATAAAACCATTACATAAAAAAACCATCAAGGAAGATATGGCGAACTATAGACCAGTAGCTTTAATTTCGGTATTTTCTAAAATATTTGAAAAGATAATTTATGAGTCTATCTATAAATTTGTGACAAAACATAATATATTATGCTAAGAGCAAAAAGGCTTTCGAAAAAATAAGAACATCAATATGGCTTTATTTGAACTTATTAAGGTGATTATGACTAATGTGGATATTAAAAACCCAGTTTGTGCTATATTTACATACATGAAGAAAGCATTTGACTATGTAAAACATGACAAGCTCCTAAAAATACTAAACGATTATGGTATAAGAGGCAACGTATTAAACCTAATAAAATCATACCTCACTGATCGAAATCAATACACAGAGATATCAAGAGTATGTACCAAAACTAAACGTGAATTTATATATCGATCTACATGTAGAACAACCAAATTTGGGGTGCGCAAGGTAGTGTACTTGGGCCACTGTTCTTTTTACTTTATATCAACGACCTGCCTCGCCAAATTCGTCATCCAATGACATTATTTGCGGATGACAGCACAGCCATAATTGCAAGCGTATACAAAACTGAATACAAAAATGACATAAACAGCACACTTCAAGCAATAATTGATTGGCTAAATAAAAATAACCTTGTCATAAATCTACATAAAATCAAATTGATGCATTATTATCAACGGCTACAGCCAGATGACATAATTACTAAATATAAAGACCAAATCGTAGATACAACCTCAGTGGCTAAATTCCTAGGAGTACATATCGACAGTCAACTGACGTGGAAACCCCATGCTGAATACGTTTGCCAAAAACTAAGTAAATCTGCCTATCTACTTTACATTCCTTCCAAAAAAGTAATTTTAAAAACACTAGTTACAACATACCATTGGTTACTCATAGTTGCGTCAATGTTAAGATAAGGAGCCATATTTTGGGATAATTGTAGTGAAAGGGAAAGAATATTTCGGGCCCAAAAACGTTGCCTTAGATCGATGACCGGTCTGAAGTCTACAGATAGCTGTGTACCAGTATTTAAATCACTAAAAATTCTCACATTACCATCCTTATGTATTCTTGAAATTGCCCTATTCGTTAAAACTAATAAACAGTTATTTACCTCATTGATTGATATAAGAAAACGCACAGGACCCATAAGGTCTATAAACAAAAATCAACTTTATACAGGCGGTCACAAAACAGCCCTATTAAGAAAACATTTTATCCATGGGTCCTCTTATTTATAATAAGCTACCCAATACTCTACTAGAATCACCCACCAATGTATTTAAAAAACAGTTAACAAAAATGTTATTGGACAAGTGTTACTACACTATTACTGATTTTGTAAATGATAAAAGTTTTGCTTGAACATTGTAATTATTTTGTTGACATTTATTTTTTCTAATTTATTCCGATTTTATAGTAGATTCTTTTGTTTGACATTTGTAATTACAATTTTTGACATTTGACAAATTTTAAATAGATACGAGATAATTATATTGATTTTATTTGAAATTTGATTTATATTTGAGCACATAATTAATTTTATATTAAATTGACATACATACTTGTAGTGATTTTATCTGACATTGATTATTATTTTGACATTACTAATATTATTCATCTCAATCTTGTAAGTTTCATTTATTGTGGTGAAATTTCATTGCTATGTTTGATTATTATTATATTAATGTATATAATGTTGATTATTGTTGTATTCAAATAATGTTGCGCTAATACTAACCTAAACAATTTTTCATTTCCTGTTTTAAGCCATTTTACAATTTTTATGTTTGGACTGGTTATTGCTTTGAAATAATGATAATTTAATTTTATAAAAATATTGGTGTTTCTGTAATTAAATTAAAGAAGAATAAAAATTTGCATGCCGTAAGGCAAAATGTACAGGGACTATCTACAAAAAGAAAATCTAATCTGTACACCTACATTTAGCAAATAAACGATTCATTTCATTTCATTCATTTCGAAATGTTATCACATTCAGTTTTGAGTTTTTTACTAGTAGGTACCTAATACTTATAGGACCTCGCTCTAACAAGATACAGACATTATGTGTGTATTTATGGACCAGTAACATTTACTTTCAGAGATTATAGCGAATAATTTGTAAAAAAGTATTCTGATCTTATTTTACATTGTTGTTTTACTGTTCTCTGTGCTATTAACGCTCAATTACCTCGGTAAGTATTCTATTCTCCCTGGGAGTGAAACAACGTACACATACCAATAACATTGTTAGTACTGTACGTTACTCTCACACAAACATTTTTTGCATCGCTCCGACAGTTTTATGAAGAGCGGAAAATGTAGGCTTTGGCAACAGACGGGAGTCTGCTGGACCCACTCCAAGAACCATAAACTTTATGTGTTCTTAGAGGGTTCCATCTGACCGACACAAATAAAAATGAATAATATAGATAGATGTATATAAACGATATGTAACAGAAGTTTTTTGGAATATTATGAGGATTCACTGGTTCAGAGAGTTCTAAAGACCTTATTATTTTATTGATGCCTTATGATTTTGTTTTGCAGAGCATGTTGTTGGTGTGATTATAATTATTTTTGTAAGACCCGAGATTGCTATCTCTTGTAAACAAACTAGCCTCTCTCAAGAGTCGTTTTTTTGCAACATTATTTTATTTTAATTAGTTCTATCAGTCATCACTTTCAAAGTTCAATCGCTATCTTTATAGATTATCGTCTCTTTCAAAGAACCTTTCAGGATATAAGCTTTATAGCAGCCACAGTAGATACTGCAACGAGAGTTTTAGTGACCGGTTTCTGTCTTGGGCGAGTGTCCAAAGTCTTGGCGAAATAATACGGACAGTGCCAATGGTATTGTAAAAAACAATTGTCTTGAGTGGCTTTTACAAATAGAATGACTAGATTTTGATATAAGTTTTTAAGCTGACATGGTCACAATCATTAGAATTAATATTTGTTTCGGGATATTTACCATGTATATTTTGTTTTTTGTTGAGAGTTCGATATTTCGGCACCGTTTAATTTTTTATTTAGTTTCGCTTGGCAATTCTAATGTTGTATATAATGTAGCCTTGTTAGGTCAGCGAGAGTTCGTAGAACATTCGTAGGCAAAAATTCTCATACCAATCTCGGGCATTCGGCTCCTTTGAACAGGATGATGAGAACATACAATAAGATCAGCTCTTGCAATGAGGACATAGATGTCTTCTTTGACTCTCTGTCTCGGTTAAGGTCTAGGGTCATGCAGATTGATGCGTAGTCTCGCCCGACTTGCCTGCTCTGTTTCATTGTGTACTCTCAATATTAAATTATCATATAACTAACTTTGACATCATATTATATTTTAACTTTGACTTACTAGTTTCGTTTTTTTTGTGATGTAATTTAATTTAATTTTATCTGTGACTCAAATAACTTTGACATCATTTTATTAGCATTTTATTATATTTTAATTTGTCCTTGACTCAACTTTTATTGTAATCTAATTGTAACTTAATTTTATCTTTGACCTTACTAGTAATTAATTTGTTATATATCTAATTGTAATTTATTTTTATTCTAAATGTTATTATTGTAGTTCATTTCAATTAAATTTTTATCATTAGACATAATACTCAATTATTACAATATTCGTAAAAAAAAAAAGTTGTAATTTAAGACGTGAACGATGTGCACGCCTGTAACTGACATATTTGCACAGGACCATCTTGTATGTCATTGACGCTGTAATGAATTTGTAAATATGTTGTTGGCATGCCTTATAGAATAAATAAATAAATAAAATGAAAATTACGAGGAACGCCCTTGCCCCCCCTCCACTGAACGTAGTGGTAAGTCATATAATCATTCATGTAAATATTATGGTTGCCCTAATCCTTACTTATATCAAAAAAATGCAAAATCAAACAACTGCATTTGTAATGAAGAGGTTCAGCGAGGGTTAATCTCCGTGCAGTGCGGGTGAATCAAGTGCACGGCAAGTTAAATAAATTCTATTGTTTATTCCATCGCAGAAAAATTCTACATCATGGATTTTGAGAAATTCAGACGTTGAATTTTAAAATGAAATACCTTATTATTCATTTTAAAATTCAACGTCTGAATTTCCCCAAAGGGAAAGACAAAGGCTTTTACGGAAAATTTGACCTTCGAATTCCAAAAAAACGTGTTATTTTTCAACATAGTTTATGTTTTGAGAGTTAAAGGGGAAAAAATACAAGTCCGTGATTAGACCTGTCGTACTGTATGGATCAGAATGTTGGGCTGTGAAAAGGATGGATGAAAAGAGATTGCATGTAGAAGAGATGAGAATGTTGAGATGGATGTGCGGAGTGACGAGAATGGATAAAGTGAGTAATGAGTATATTAGAGGAAGTTTGAAAGTGGCACCAGTGACAGAAAAGTTGAAAGGAAACCGTTTGTCCTGGTATGGTCATCTGCTGAGGAGGGATGAAGCGCATGTTACTAAAAGAGTTATGAATATAAACGTGGATGGATGGAGAGGGAGGGGATGGCCAAAGAAAATATGGATGGACTGTGTGAGGAGTGATATGAAAGAAAAGGGAGTCAGTGATAGCGTGACGAGGGACAGGACGGTATGGAAGAAGAAAACGTGTTGCGCCAACAAGGGCGGGACAAGGGCGGGCGATGAATTAAAATAGAACAAGGGCAGGAAGATGATGAAATTATGTTTTGAGAACCACGTATGAAGGCTGAGTTAATAATATTACGCTGCATGATTTCCAAACGAGTTTCGGCTTGCCGATATTTCGCTGAATTTAATATTCGTTGCTCGTTCTCGGAAAATATTTGATGCCGAACTGGAATGAATTTGATTTTTAACCTGATTTGTATCATCAAAGGTTTGCTAGCTCGAAGAATTTGAATTTAATAAATCCACGTGGCTACCCATGGTGAATCTACGGTCAGTGTTCACCTCCAGGTACTTTACCTGGGCCGACTACTCGATGTCTACCCACTGCAGCCTTAGAGGTGGTGGGCGGTGGGCGCGTCCGCCGAGCATGTATTATTAATAAATTGGCCTAGCCTATAATATGTACATTTTGGGTAGCACTCGTGGTACGGATACTAACATTTCCAAAATATTGCTCAACCAATCACGAGCGAGCTCAGTCGCCTGGTAATTCCTAGAACCTCGGTGGCACGGCACGTAAATAACGCGCGTCTGGCGCAGGCACCTCAGTGTGCTTAGCTGCAGGCTCTAGTTTAGTATCCACAGGATCACCCGGTTGAGCAGAAGCCAATCACCCTGATTGAAATGCGAGAGGTCCACAAAAAAAGTGAGTCCGAAACTTGCGCCACCCCTGCGGTGGTGTCGTTGATGTTTGCAGGCTGGCTAGTTCAACCTCAATTTTTATCAAAACGTTGCCAAGAACTTTAATGTTATTTTTTATGATACTATCTATAAAATTGACTGTAACAATAATTATGGAAAAAATTACTACGACTATGTTGTTATACTTTGTTTGATGCCTCGCTAAGTTCCTAATATATCTACTATGATATTATTATTATGGAAAATTAACCTTAATTATAATAATTTCGTTTAATCGTCTTATTAATTAAGAAGGCAGCACTAAGTATAAACATAATTAATGGAAGTAATCGATTAATGGAATATTCGAATAAATATGAGAAATTTTCTTGTCAATACGAGGGAGTATATGATAATGAGCAGAATTTACGTGGAAGTTACAATATTATTAGGTATTGTGTTTCAAGTTATGTATCAGTTAAATATGTGGATTTAATGTAAGGTTAAGACATAGGCAGATATTAATCCGCAATAAATAAATTGAAGTTTAAACAACAGACTGGTCAACAATATAACCGAATTGGCGATAAAAATTATAAATGATAGATACAATTCGGATCATTTCACCAACTCTGCATTGCCAAACGCTTTATGTATGATTGCTTACATCACCTTTACGAATATACCTTATCATTAATAAGAAAGAGGAAAATTGCATGAATTGCCATCCAATTTTCCTCCAATTGAGTCTAAAAGGTTTCTTTTCTTAAGTCATACTATGTTTACCAAGATTCACTTCCTGTGTCAGGAAAAAAGCTGTACTGTATACTAAATAGATGTCAGATGACAATTAAGAAAACAGAAAATAAATAATTCTTGAAACAATAAACAGTAGTGATAAAATGCTTCATGTACTTTTTGCTTTTAGTGTGCTTAAATTACATAACAGAATATGTCGTGTTCGTTGCCAAGAAGTGCACTGTCAGTATAATGCAAGACGCAAGCAGCAATTTTATTAATAGTGTTCGTCTTCTGAATACTGCGCGAGGGGAATGGCAAGCAAAGCTTATATTTGTAGCATATAATACAAAAGTACCGGGACCGTGCACGTATTTGAACAATAAATTGCTAAACTTAGTTCCAACAGCGGCTTCCTCTTGAATAAATTTCTCATTCATTCCGCACATTTACGCGTCCTCGATGCCGCCACTTTAGGGCTGTGAAAGTGAAACTGGCGTTTGATTAATTGTTGTGGCACCTACAGTAGAGAAATGCTGACATGTTAACGTAATACACTCTCCTTAAACTATAAAAGACTACTTAAGTTATAGAAGATGAAAGAATCGTTAGAATGAAGATAATATCATAAACAGCTTGGAACATGTAGACATCGGTTTTACGAGGAAAATGTTCCATTGTTAACGTTTGTGCACATAACAATAGATACGATGGGAAGGTTGCATCACAGGGGTATATTTAATTAAATGCACTTTACAGACACGTGCAGAGGAGAAACCAAAGTATATTAGTTTTGGATCCTCTAATAATTTTGTATATACAAGCAGTCTAATTATTACACCAGACACGGTGTTTATCGCTCTACAATGGAAAATTTACCTAAATTGCTTAACAAATAATTGGGGCTGGTCTGTGTTAGCAAACTTACGCTTTGAGCTGTCAGCGACAAGCCCTGTAGGGCTTGGCTTTGTCGATGCAGTCCTACCTTGCCTGGCTCCTTCAGAGCCGGCAAGGTGGCGTGGTCTTGAGGGAGAGCGCTACGGTCGTGTAGATCCTCAAGGCAAGCGCGGTGATTTTCCTTCTCGTGGTTGCCGCCCTGTTATTGGTCTAATTCCCTCTGAAATAGACGTAACTGAAATCACCGGGCGACGTATCACAGGGGTGGCGAGGTCATGCCCCTGGGTGTCCACCATTGAACAAAGAAAATGTTGGATAGCAATGACCTCCCGCGTGTTTGTGCCGTGCGCGGGGACCCGTATGGAGGGATGAAGGGATCCTGGTGATTGAGTGGAGCAGGCTGCACACAACACATCACTTTGGCCCGGATTTCTTCCGACACGGGAGGCCGTAGCCTAGCCAGCTATGGTCAATCGGCTGCGGGGTCCGGTCAGACGGCCCCCAGGCGAGTTCACTCCCATTGGGGGCTTGCAGACGGCGGCGCTCGCTCGCATCGCTAGTGGTAGTGGTGTGAGTTGGTGTCGTGCAGTCTCGTGAGCAACTGATGGGGGGGGGGCTATATCTCTCGGCTAATCCCTGGTGCTACCGTAGCATCGCCACTTGGGCACTCCATGGAGGGTGGGGAAAGTCGAGAGATGATATTTATATCGGGATTTTTAAATGGATTTTATTTCAAGAAAAAACCACAAGGCGAAAGGACCGGCGAAAGTTCGGACTGCGCTCCAAAAGGTGGGACCGGCGAAAGCTGGGACTGCACACCAGACGGCGGGACCGGCGCAAGCCGGGACTGCATTTTCCATAGCAGGAACGGCCAGAGGCGAGACTGCAGTGGGATCGTCTCGAGGTGGGGCTGCGGCGGGACTGTCAAATGACGGTACTGCTGCGGCACTGCCGAGGGTCGGCACTGCTGCGGGACCGTTGAAGGGCGGAACTGCACACCAGACGGCGGGACCGGCGCAAGCCGGGACTGCATTTTCCGTAGCAGGAGCGCCCGGAGGCGAGACTGCAGTGGGGTCGTCTCGAAGTGGGGCTGCGGTGGGACTGTCAAATGACGGTACTGTTGCGGCCACCTAAGGGCGAAACTGCAAACCAGCCCACCGGGCACAAAGGTGCTGCCAAAACTGGTGCGACACGTGACCCTTGTGTCGGAGGTCGAATGACCTCGGACCTTGGGGCCCCGGACGCGACCGGCAAAGACAGCACCTCGTCGTCTCCCGGCGGCCGGCATGAACCAGGCTGGCTTCCGGTTGGACGATCTGGGGCGCGCAGAAAGAAGCGCCAAAAGCTGAGACAGCAGGCGGCTCTAGAGGGGACTCCTACGGAGGGCCCATCAAAGAGACCGCGTGCTGCTCTCAGCGGCGACAGCGGGGACATGGCGGCCAAGAGGATGAAGACCCAAGGGCAATCATCCTCAACCGGATCCTTTAGGGATGCGGTGGCGACTGTGAAACTCGCTGTCGTCACAGTCAGGTACCCGGAGGAGTACTTGAGGGCGGAGGACTTGGTGCCAATCCAGGAGCTCATAATTGAGAAACTGGAAGTGGCGCCGGATCCTCTGCCTGTTTTAACGGTTGCTCCCGGAGTTGTCGCAGGTGCAGTTCATGTATCCTGCGACAACTCTGATGCAGCTAGCTGGTTTCGGGGGGCCATCCACAATGTGGAACTTGGCTCCTTGAAACTCAAGGTTGTTGACGCCAAAGACCTTCCAAAGCCAGTCAAAATGGCATGGAAGAGTCGCAACTTGGCGTTGCAGGACTCTGCCCGGGCCATTCGACTGCTCCAGCGGCTTAACCCTGCCTTGAGGACGAGCGACTGGAAGGTCGTGAATACTCTCACAGAGCAGACCGGCATCCGTCGTATCGTCCTCATGGACGGGGTGTCCGCTGGGGTCATCAAGGCCGCGGGCTACTCTCTTCCAGGAGGAATTGAACGGTACTCGTTCAAGCTCCTGGAAGAAGATAAGGGAGAGGCACCCACTGCGGAAGCAGAGGCGGAACCCTCCGAGGATGGACTACACCGACGTGAGGAGGCCATCGAGGAAATCTCTGCTTACGGCGCATCGCAGGAGGCAGAGATTGGGACCAGGGCGTCAGAGGCAGACCACGAGGATGACATCCTCGGGGACTTCGACACCCTGGGGATTCAGTCGCCGATTGCTCCTGAGGAGAGCCAGGCGATGGAGGAGGAGCCTCAAAACTAAGGCCCTCCTATATTGACACAGGCCCATCAAATCATCCAAGATGGAGGGACTAAGGTGTGTACAAATTAATTTGCATCATTGCAGAGCCGCTACTGCCCTTCTGGCTCGGCAACTGAAGCTTAACACATTTGACGTTGCCTTGATACAGGAACCTTATCTGTATAAGGGGACTATAAAAGGCTTAGGTGGGACAGGAGGCATGGTGCTCTATGACTGTCCAACTAATGACGCGAGGACTTGCATCTATATCAGGGGCGGTATAGAGGCAATGCCTTTACGTACTTTCTGTTACAGGGATCTCACAACAACTCTGATCCAAGTGGGGATGGGCACAGAGAAAAGGAAAATTATCCTTGCCTCTGCCTACCTCCCATATGAACAAAAGGAACCAGTAACACCACTAATCAGAAGACTGGTTGACTACGGCAACCAAGAAAACCTCGACCTGATACTTGGCTGCGATGCGAATGCACACCATGTCGTTTGGGGCAGCTCAGATGTCAACAAACGAGGGGAGGATTTGTTGGACTTTGTGGTAAGCTCTTCTTTACAAATCCTTAACGCAGGCAATAAACCTACTTTCAGGACCTCGGCGAGAACTGAAGTTATTGACCTGACACTGGCTTCAAACAAGGCCAGCGCTTACATCGAGAATTGGCATGTATCGGACGAAATCTCTCTGTCTGACCATAATTATATATGCTTTAGGTTTAGGACGGCGGCAGAAGCCGAAACTAGACGAAGGAGAAACCCAAGACATACAAATTGGGACTCGTACAGGAGGGACCTAAAAGTAAATCTAGGGAGCCCTAAAGGTAAGCTCAATTCCATACTAGATATAGAATTTGAAGCTGATAGAATCAAGATGGGCACCATCGGTGCATGGGTAGATAACTATAATAATAATAATAATAATAATAGAATAATATTTAAAAATGTAAAAATATGTATATATCATGAATAAATGGAATAATAATAATAATCTTTATTAAAATTTGAAATTGGTAAAATATACTAATTGGTCTCATACATAAAGTGGGTACAACAATGTTAGGTGCCTGTACTAGGTAATCCTGTATCACAGGCGGCGGGGGCTCAAACAAAGTAATTGGAAGGACAAGGAATTTTTACAATATTTTCTTAACATTAGAATAGTGACAGATATATTTATATAATCTTAATTACTAAAACAGATTAAAATTAAATTCTATTAATAAAAATAAACATATGATTCCTTACTTAGCTTAGATAACGTTAAATTGATTGCACATAATTATTTACACACACGGACAACGAACTTTGAGCATCAGCAGATATTTGAGCTGGGTTAACCACTATTGCAAAATGTTTTAAAACCATTTTGCCAAAGTACGCACGGCGGCAAATTTCCTGAGACAGCAACAAATCCAGGCGAAGTAGGTCAGTGCAGTGGCTTCTTTTTGTTGAGTCGGCATCACATGAGTGTGACGCTCTAGGCGCCCTCGTAATCAACAGAGTTGATGTATCTGAATTCCGCTATCTTCCTTGCAGGGCACTCAGGATCTCCTGTTTTATGATTGCTGGGCTTTTTAAAGCGTGAGCAAGTTGCACATTTTGGTACATCAGCTTTCTTCGCGCATTCTGTCATCGAGTGCCCTATTTCACCACAATGCCCACACGTCGAGTTGACATCTCTGCACGTTTTTGCTGCATGACCATACTGTTGGCACTTGTAGCACCGAGTTACCAGTGTAAAATCCCTGACAGGACAGGACGTCCAATTAATAAAAAGTCTTGATTGAGCGATTAGGGCTTTACGTATATCAGCTGGTACTTCAATGACGTAGTTGCAGGTCGACGCATCTCTCTTTCCAGATTTGTGGCTTAATTTTACCAATGCCAGGAATGATTCAAAGGGCATGTCTTCAAACTTGTCGGCTACATTTTGTTCAAAAATGCAACTGAAGACCTCATTTTCAGCCATGGAAGTCGGCACTCCTAAGATCACGATCCGGGGTTTGCGCTTGCTGGGTTCGTCGGCGGTAAGTCCTGAAGTAGAGAGCTGGACTGCTTGCTTTACTTTATCAGCGTCATGTTTGGTCTCGGTGCTGATAATTACGCCTCCGTTTTTGGTTTTTCGGACACCTCGAACATGCAGTTTCATTTGCTCCGGGCGTAAGATCTTTTTAACGAGGTCTTTTGTTTCGTCACTCGATTTCAATTTATCTTGGGGATAAATTGCAACCGAGCTTAAATTATTGGGGCGAACAAAGTTATTTGCTCCCTTTTTTACCATTTCGGCAAAAGAAACATTTCCCGCAGTACCTGAGTCCTGTATCGTCTTCTTGAGGTCCATGATGTGGTCTGACAGGTCTCGTTTTTCAGTAAGGGATTCCACCGCATTGTGCATAAGAAGAGATCTAGCCTTTAGCGACTGGTATATTACTGCCATTTGTGAGGTACCGGATCCTATTTTACGGCAAAGGTTTGCTATTTTCATTTTCTGCTCCGAATTGAGTTTTCCATCCGCGGCAATAGAGCAGACTTCATTCAGATGCAGCTCAATAGAAGACATCCATTTTTGAATCTCGGGCGTGGTGATGATTTCAGGTGGCGCCTCTACAGGCGAACCTGTCTTTCCTTTTTTTTTCTTGCCTTTTTCTCTGGGCGAACTGCCCAGAGAAAAAGGCCTTTTGCAAAAAGGTACCATGGTGGACTCCTGAACTAGCTAAAATACGTCAGGAAACACGACAGGCCTTCAATGATGCAAAAGTCAGGAAAGATTTCTCTGACTATCATAGCATGCTGACGAGGTATAAGATGGCGGTACGCAAGGCCAAAAGAACTAGTTGGCGGCAGCATTGCACCTCCATCGAAGCTCTGCCAAATGGAATGAGGTTGTGCAAAGCGATGTCCATGACTAAGACAAACCCACTATCATCTGTAAAGGATGAGAATGGGTATCTAACGGAAACTGGACAGGACACTCTGGGCGTGATGTTTAGAACTCACTTCCCGGAATGTATACTGCGCGACAGCGATGAAGAGGATCCAGTCACAAGGGACGAGCTCACAAGGCACACGTCCAAAAATAACTGGCTCACGGCAAAGAAAGTGGTAGATGAAAATAAACTGAAGCTTGCCATAGCGGGCTTCCAGCCTCTCAAATCCCCTGGTCCGGATGGAATCTACCCAATACTATTGCAAGAAGGGGCATCTGTTTTGATACCTCATTTGAGTAAGCTCTACAGAGCCTGCATAGCCTTTGGGTACGTACCCAAGGCATGGAGGGAGGTCAAAGTCACCTTTATACCGAAGGTGGGAAGGCCGACTTACGAAGAAGCTAAAGCTTACAGGCCAATTAGTCTATCATCCTTTCTCTTAAAAGCTCTGGAGAAACTGGTAGACAGGTACCTAAGAGAGGGACCACTTAAAAACTTCCCTCTACATAAACTACAGTGCGCCTACAGCCCTGGTAAATCTACAGAAACGGCATTGCACTATGTTGCGAGTCGAGCCGAGGCTGCGCTAGAGGGACAAGAGATCTGTGTCGGGGCTTTCCACGACATAGAGGGAGCCTTCGACAAGACAACATTTGAGTCCATACGCATCGCTGCAAAGGAACATGGAATCAATGATACCACGTGCAACTGGATTGACTATATGCTGAGAAGCAGAATAGTCAGATCGGAACTGATGGGAGACAGACTTAGTGCAAAAACAACAAGAGGTTGTCCGCAGGGTGGAGTGCTGTCACCATTATTGTGGTGCTTGGTTGTAGACTCGCTACTTACCAAGCTCAATACTGGACCATTCTACACAGTAGGCTATGCAGATGACATAGCTATAATGGTTAATGGTAAATTCCCGAACATAGTCTCTGGATTATTACAACAGGCATTGAGGATGACAGAGGAATGGTGTACAAAGAACCACCTCTCTATCAACCCAAGCAAAGCAGTCATTGTTCCATTCACGAGGAAGAGACAATTAGGAAACCTAGGGGAGCTCTCCCTCAATGGAATAAAGCTGCCCTGGTCTACCGAAGTAAAATATCTGGGTGTAACGCTTGATAGAGAACTCAGGCGGAAAACTCATGTGGAAAATATTACGACGAAAGCCCTACGAGTGTTCGGCATGTGTCGTTCCACCTACGGTAAAACTTGGGGGTTAAAGCCCAAAGTTATACGATGGCTGTACCGGACAATGATAATACCTATTATCACATACGGCAGCATAGTGTGGTAGCCCAGAACAAAGCTTGCCTCGTGCAAAGCGCCACTCACCAAATTACAAAGAACAGTGTGTCTAGGCATCACGGGTGCTTTCAGGACAACACCTACGGCAGCGATTGAGAGATACCTCAATATCCCTCCTCTGCATATGATGGTTGAATTCGAGGCAAGGAAGACATTACATCGACTTGCTGTGGCTGGACTATGGGATGCCTCTAAGCCTAGGACCAACCATACAAAGTTTGACGGGAATGAAGGCCTGGATCGGGTAACAAGCATGTTATCCGATAAAATGCAAACTATGTTTGTGTTTGAAAGGTCTTTCAAGGTCCAAATCCCTACAATAGAGGACTGGACGAAGGGAATCGATCCACCAGAACAAGACAGTCTGGTGTGGTACACTGATGGATCCAAAATGGAATCAGGTACAGGGGCGGGAATATACGCAAAAGGTTACAAATGTAGCAAAAGCCTAGGGAAAATGGCAACTGTATTCCAAGCGGAAACTTATGCCATAATAACCTGTGCTCAAGAGAATATAGATAGAGGAACCAGAGGTAAATCCATATATATTCTTAGTGACAGTCAGGCTGCAATCAAAACCATGGCATCCTACAAAGTGGACTCCGGACTTATTCTGGATGCTGTCCAAACCCTAAACAGGCTTGGGAAGCACAACAGGGTAAGACTGATGTGGGTCCCTGGGCACAAAGGAATCCATGGTAACGAAATGGCAGATGAACTGGCAAGAGAGGGCTCAGCAAATGACTTTGTGGGTCCAGAATCATGTCTAGGCATCTCGACGTGCCTCGTAAAGGTCGCATTTAGGGAGTTTGCAGATCACAGACAGCGAACTCATTGGCAATCTAGCACCGGTCTACAACACTCCAAGAAATTCCTAGGCTCTACGTTCAAGGCCCGGGAATGCATTTGGAACATGAGCAGGGGGCAAATCCGCTACCTGCTTGGGGCCTTTACTGGGCACTTTGGAACCAACGACATGCTCATGAAGATGGGTTTAACCGCGACACCCATGTGCAGGTTGTGTGGGGAACATACGGAACGCATGGAGCACCTTCTTTGCACATGCGATGCACTGGCTGGTAAGCGAATGAGTCTCTTAGGGGTTGGATATCCAAGACCAGAAGACTATAGGCTCATATCTCCCAGTCTCGTTGTAAAATTCATGAAAAGAGTTTTCAACGAGATTGGGGAGGAGTAAGGTATCTAGGGGACCACAATAGATCCCAATGGGTCGAAGTGTCCGAGTTATTTCTCGGCCCCTCCACAAGATAAGATAAGATAACAAATAAGAAAAGATTTTCAAGAATTTGGTTGCGATTTAAGATACAGCGCTTGCCTTTTTAGTTTTTGAACTTATTTTTTTTAGCGCTCTTGTCTTTTCAAATTCGAAGCTTTTAACAGTTTGGGAGAAAGGATGCGGTTAAATAAATGGTCGGTGTATATAGCGGTTTCTATTGCTTTATTGAATGGCATATAAGTTTGCAGAAATTCCCTGAGGTTACCTTAAACTACAGTCAACCATTTTTCAAAAATATTTCATGACCTTAACAACGGCCCTTAATATTTTATCACTTTTACATCATAATAAAGCGTAGCTTGGTAATAAAAGTGGGAAAGTTGGTTCAATGCCATAATACCAACCTCAAATTTTGTTACGTGACCATAAACGGGCTGAGAATATTATTCAGCCCGCCTTAATAAATTAGAACAGTAAACTGAAGATAAAAGTATTTCAGTATTGCAATAAAATTCGAAATAGCTTTGATATAATTAGGCTAATTGATTTTTTGTATTTTATTTATGTATTAACTTGTTAAATTACTTGAATATTTTACATAGATGATGACCTACCATGTATTTAACTAATTACACTGAGTAAGGTTTGCCCCGAAACACAGAGCTAATTAAATGCCAAGATGGATTATATCACAATAAGTCTAACTGCTAAGCTGGCAACTTCCTCATCAAATGAACTTCTATACAATTACTTACATAGAAAAAATAGTGAATAACCTAACTGATATTAATTGACATTAGAGTTTGGCGCTCCTTTATTATTGGAAGCCTGGTACCGGTAACGTACTTTCGAGTTCCACGGGTGTGAAATGAAAGATAGTGTGCTTACAAAACATAAAACCTGCTAGTAGGTACATAATATCATAGTCAATATTATTGACTATCATCCATATCCTCAGAACTAAATAACATTCCACTCTCAAAAACTAGCAGCATACATACCTATAAAAATATTATATATCCGTAAATAAGACCCCACAAGTTATTATTTTTATACATTTACTTCCAAAGGAAGTAAAATATGGATTCTATTTCTGTGCTATTTTGTACAGGAACCGTTTTACGCCATTTGCGAAATATAAGTTGTATTGTTGTATTATTACTTCAGTACCTGAGTGACCGAGCTCTGCTCGGGTATAAATATAGTTTTTTTTTCCAAATATCAGATGACATTTAAAAAATTAAAGCAAAAAAATGTATAAAATCTATGGCGTAGTTGGGCCACCGCGTTTATCATTAGGTTTTTTAAACGAGCAGCAGTGGCGGTGAAATTACGAACCACATTGCGCGGGCTATTTCGTTTTGCGCGAAAATACGGAGAAAACTAATTCTCTTATAATATGTGGAACCTATCTAGATCGATTTTTCGCCCCCGAATAACCATACATTGCAAATTTTGTCGAAATCGTTAGAGCCGTTTTCGAGAACTGGATAATATATTTATAAGTACCTCATGCCATTCATTTTTGCCTCTTGTCATTCCGATTGATAGTAAAACCTCTATAGATAACGTCATACGTACGGCACTTAACCCGTTTTACTGATGAATAAAAAGGTTTACCATATCTTCTCCGCACCCTTTCAGAGATTTAATAATGTATTTGATACTTGTAGGTTTTTGCGTTCTTACAACAAAATGGACCAGAAATATTTTTTATACGTAAGTGTTCAAAAAATAGAAAGCGAAAAATGTAATAGAGAGTCATACAAAATTTATAATAAGGGAGCGGTACAAAGAGTGAATGTTACGTCGTATAATATACGTCGCGCTGACATCACATTTCGGAAGAACGTGGAAGAAAGTTTTTGAATTTCCTCTCGTGCTAGTGCCGTGTGTAGAAAGATTGCAGGTCTGCATAATTGTGTAACTTCTTCATCTTATAAGATAGGAGGAGTCGCTGGTGGCCGGAGTTAGGAATTATAAGTGGATATTTATATTGGTTAAGTTTTGTTCTTTATTTAGCAGTTTCGCGTTCTATGTAGGTACTTGGTTTATCTTGTTTATTTCAACCAATGTTGTCCCACTATTAGACAATAAATCTCTCCCATTGCTTTTTACTGTTCCCGATATGATGTCTTGGCTTTACCCATCTACAGTATAATCTCACTAATACGGCACTATTAAAAACCAGAGGGTGCCGGATTATTGGAATGTCGGATCCAGATCATAGAGAAAAATCATAATGAATAAAATATTCTCAATTCAAAAAAACATGTAAATACGTATGCACGTGAACGTGATAAGTTGTGAGATTAGACTGCCAGACGACGACGCAGTGACCGGAGCGCATAGGCGTAGAGGGGCGAGGGAAGCGTGGGCGGAGGGTATGGATTATTGGACGTGTCGTTCTATTGAAGTGCCGGATTAGTGAGATTATACTGTAATTACATTCATAGTAAATTTATTCGTCAGGTCATCATCTGCTAACTGTGTTGGTGATTGCTGTCTAACCATGTGTAGCTAAATTAATATTGCATTCATTTATTAGTAAAAATATCTTTTGTTTTCTATTTTTTGTCGGTAGTCATTTAAGATCATATAAATATGACAAAAAAAACTCGAGGAGGGTTACCAAACATTTCTCTTTTCATTTCATTATAACTTGCATGACTTAATTTTTCCTTTTCAAATACGGAGAATTGCTATATCAACAACATGCATGAAAGTTTATTTTAAAGAGGTCTCCGTATTATTGTTACAGAGTATCTGCGAATGCGAATGGCCAAAAGCCAATTTAATTAGTTAAAGACATGATTAAAGAAAACAGTAAATATAAAAAATATCAAAAACAAACAACAATGGTCACTACTTCAGACATACAGACAAGATCTTCTTCAGGATTACACAATACACAGGCTTATTATTGTCCAGCAGCTTTATTATGTAGGTACCGGTGTTTACCTTGCTAGTTATGAGGTCATTTAAAATTGTTTTCACGATAACAGAAATGTTAAGCTAATTAGTGGAACCCTCTTTAAGTAGAAATATGGAGGTCCAGAATATACATTTTAGAGTAAATGAGGTTTACTTGCGTAAATCAATATGTTTAATGACAAATTACTAACGTTTAGGTAGGTACCGGTGTGTTCGCTTATCGTCTGCTGTTTTAGGATTGTTCATACTAGGTCATTTTATTCGTTTAATAATTGATTTTGTTATGGGTAATTTAAATTTGATATTTATTTAGGACATGCTAATTTTTTTTAAATAAAATTTAGATTGGGACAAGCAGTTTCATCAGTTTAACTGAACTTAAATGAATTTACAAAGAGCTATTAATTTTATTGTTGCTAGCTAGCGTACACAACGTAGCTGAAGTGTAGCTGTGAACCTGCCACACGTTTCATTGGGTATTCAATTTTCAGTTCCACCGACTGACATCACGATTTCAGCACTTACCTATTGAAGGCTATGTTTTTTGCAAGGAACAATTAAATATTCACGTCATGGTTTCATGGGTGGGTGTTAACGTGTATCAATGAAGTGTTATGATACCTATGCGTGGATATACTCAACTATCAGTCAAATGGATTGGCAGTTTACTCTTACAACTCTAATATAGAGTAAGAGCCTGCGAAGATAAGTTTATGTACCCAACACGGGAACCCGAATAAAAAAATTAAGTTTAAGCCGATTTTTCTCGGTAATGTTTATGTTACGTAAATATTGCCGGTATAGAATCAAGTACTATACATATATTCGTATGTATATGTACTGGACATACGAATATACCTGATTGAAGTAAATTATTGGGTATTTTGATTGTATATTACATTTTCAGTGTTCCACGAAGGTACCGACTTTTAATAGTTTTCCACATGATATTGTCAGTTTTTTACCAAATGAATTTTTCAATTGAAATAAAAATCCTGATGCCATTCTGCGCATATAGAATATTCCAGTACAATTGTCGACGAGTGTGGCTGTAAAATGTTATGTGTCCACATATTGACAATTTCAACGCTCGGTACAGCTAAATGGAACGATTGAATAACTATAAACTTTATTTATACTGTTCGCTTGAGAATAAAAGGATTTTCAATAGTGGAAAATAACTTAACCATATTCATTTTATTACTTTATTTTCGAACATATCAAATGGAAAAAGTATAATAGAAAAATATAAATCTTCGTTATCGAGGCCACGATTTTCATGGTTTTAAAAAATAATACTAGGCAAAGAACCGTTGCATTTTTTAACATGTTAGAACAAAAATATAAAGCCCATGCAGAGAAAAAGATACTTAACAAACATACGCTTTTCAGAAAACTTTGTACTTAAAAAAAGAGCTATCTATGGCTACGTAAGGTGAGCGGTCAAAGGACGCTCTCGTATTAGCTGGGCAATCTTCTTACCAGAAACTTTAATCCAAAAAGGGTCACAGAATGTGTATCACAACAACATGCCGACATCTTTTAACTTTGTTACATGTTTTGACGTAAGTAAAAAGAGTGGGCGGAGTTATGTCTTGGAAAAGTTAAATGAAACTACGAGCCTCCTTGCGATAAGGTTCACATCTTGAACAATACTGTTATAAAGCCCAGTCTCTTAATAGTTTTCTTGCAGAATCATTTTATTGACTAGGATATTATGAAAACATCAGATCCAAATTGCATTACAACCTTTAATGTATTCAATATAATGGACGCTTGCACATTGTTTGTTAAAAGTACTCGCAACTGGGTCGGATTAAAATAGCCTTATAAAATGTAGTCATATTTATTATTTTAAGATTGTTAAGTCTTACCGTTCTGTACAATAATACCACCTATAGTGTGTTAAAGTTAACAGCTCCGTTTCATATGACTGCAAATGCAACCATGAAAGTTCAAACATTTAAGTCTGGCCTCGCTTTTATTCGCCAATTCTTTTCCTCTCGGCCGGTTCCTTGCGCAGTCAACTGACGAAGGTCTCACAAAAGGCAGCTTGACCCCTGTCACACCCACACAATAATAGAAAAATAGAAATGGATAGCTAACTAATAAAAAATCATCTCGTTTGGAAACAACGATTCGGCAGAGAATCGTTCTTGTATTTCAGAGTCATATTATTTTGTAAGAGTTTGTAATCGATATGTTGTCTGACCTAGAGACCTGTCTGAGACAAAATAAATAAATCGCTTATAGTACAGAATAATGTGTGTTTTTTTATTATAGATGGGTTTGCGTTTTTTTTTCTTTTTGCTTGGGTTTCAAGAATATTGTTAGCTCGTGGATAAAATGAGTGGACTGTATTTTTAGGCGAAATGGTTTAATGCCGTTATAATTACAAATATAAAACTGTCCCGGACAAACAAATTATATTTTTGGAAGAGAGAGGTGTCGACTGTCGCAGTGGAGTCCGTGGTAGCGAGTGTCCGCCGAGCCGCGCCGTGCTGCGTTGATGTCGCGCCGCTCACCCACACATCGATGCTGCGTAGGCCGCGCGCGAGTGTGCCAAGTGCAGACGGCGCGCGCTGGCCGCTAGTGTTGGGTTCAAATTCCAACATGCTGCCCGGGTTGAAGCGGTGGCTTCAAAAGTCTGGAAGGGGACATATATTATTGAAGGCTCTTCGTATGGTGCCTCTCTTTGTCTTTACCTCAGCGACTCGGGAGATTCCGTCGCCGCCAGGGTAGACATGCACGACCCTTCCCAAGGACCAGAGAAGTGGAGGAAGAGCTCGGTCTTTGATGATGACCAGGGAGCCCATCTTCAGATCTGTCTTTGGTGACTGCCACTTCACCTTCTGCTGCAGTAGTGTAACATATTCAAGGGAGAACCGCTGCCAAAAGTGCTGTTTGATGTGTTCTATCCTCTTGAAGCGCTCCAGGCGATTAATGTTGCTGTCAGAAACCTGTGGATGAGGAATAGCATTCAGTGGCCGTCCAATTAAGAAGTGAGAAGGTGTGAGAGCGGAGAGAAGTCATGGGGTTCTGTGGAAAGAGGAGTAAGGGGACGGGAGTTTAAAACTGCTTCAATTTGAGTGAGGCAAGTAGCCATTTCCTCATAGGTCAGGTGAGTGGTTTGGAGTAGCCTTTTAAGGTGATGTTTGGTGGAACGAACAGCCGCCTCAGCTAAGCCGTTGAAGTGGGAACTATAGGCGGGTATAAATTTAAAGTCAATGCCTTCTTGAGCTAGTTGACCTTCGAGGTCTGACTGTATAAGGAACTTTGAGAGCTCATTGTAGGCGCCGACGAAATTTGTGCCATTGTCGGACGTGATGCGTTGTGGTTTACCTCGACGTGACACAAAGCGGTTAAGTGCAGCCAAAAAAGCTTCGCTGGATAGTGCAGTGACGAGCTCGATATGACAGGCCTTCGTGGAATTACATATGAAGATTGCCAAGAATGACTTGAGGAGTCTGCAGCCTCTACCCTTCCTGTCCGCTATCATCACTGGCCCGGCGTAGTCAACACTACAATGTAAAAATGGGTATTCTAGGCTTGTTCGGTTTTCGGGTAGCTGCCCCATTATGGGTTGTGCTGATTCCGCTTTGTACCTGCAACATCGGACACATCTACCTACTGTAGCCTTGGCTAGATTCCTGCCACCCAAAGGCCAATAGGTTTGTCTTACGTTTGCCAGTAAGAGCTGGGGTCCAGCATGCAAAAATGTTAAATGAGTTTGGATAAATATGATTTTTGTTATTTGATGTTTGCTGCACAATAGGATTGGGTGTTTCGTGTCGAAGCCATATGGGGAATTATCCAGTCTGCCACCGACGCGCAACAGGCCGTTGGGATCCAAAAATGGTGATAAGGCCACCAGTCCATTTTTACTATGAAGAGCCTTTCCTGCTTTAAGAGCTTTGTGTTCGTCAGGAAACATTTCCAACTGTGCTTTGTGCAAGATTAGGTTTAATGACCCTTTGAGTTCGTCAACTGAAAGATGACCCGATAATGCATTGGTTTTGTGCCGACAATTGTGAACAAACCTCAGCAAGTATGCTATTGATTTTTGTAAACAATTTAAGTTAGATCTATTGTTAATTAAGCTACTAATAGAGTCGACATTAGAACTATTGTTAGTCACTACAACAGAACAAGAGACCAATTCTGGTAGATCATGTTTCTTCGTATGATTGGGCATTTTTGGCCATTCCCGTTCATCTTTCTCTAAGAAAGCGGGACCAGACCACCACAAGGATGAATCTCTGATGGAGTCAGCCTTTAGGCCGCGGGAAACAAGATCCGCCGGATTGTCTTTCGACGGTACGTAGCTCCACGCGTGACCCTCTGTGCTCTCTTGAATTTCGTGAATGCGATTGCGAACGAAATGTTTTAGTTGCAATGGGGGTGTGTTTAGCCACCCTAGAACTATAGTGGAGTCACACCAAAATTTACATTTGCTTACGTTTAATGTAAGAGAGGTAATACTTTAGTACACAACCTTGCAGCCAACAAGGCTCCGCAAAGCTCCAGACGAGGAATTGTCGTTGGCTTTATCGGCGCTACCCTACTTTTAGAGGTTAAGAGGTGTACCTTTACTAAACCTGTTTGATCCTCAGATCGAATGTACAAACACGCACCGTACGCTCGCTCTGATGCATCTGAGAAAACATGTATTTCATGTCTTTCTGAATTTTCGCTGAGAATCCATCGTGGAATTCTCAGATAATTCAGGAGTGGTAAAGTCTCAGCAAATGTGAACCATATCTTTTTTATTTCTTGTGTGACTTCATCGTCCCATGCGTATTGTTCGATCCACAATTTTTGCATGATAAGTTTTGCATCTATAATACATGGGCCTACTAGTCCCAGTGGGTCGAAGATCTGACTTATTACTGATAGTATGTGCCGTTTTGTGACCTTTTTATTTAAGTTTATATTTATTGTGAATGACAATGTATCAGCATCACAAATCCAGTTGAGGCCAAGAGTTTTAGCAGAAATATTTGGGTTTGTTTCGGACAAGTCTAATGTTTCGTTGTCTGTATTTTTGTTGGATGAGCAAATTTGCTGTAAAATGTATTTACTATTTGATTTTAATTTTCTTAAATTGAATTGTGCTGATTTTAATGTTGCTATAATTCCTTTGGCGATATTAATTGTTTTATCTATTGTGTCACATCCTCCCAGATAATCGTCTACGTAAAAATCTCTCTTTATTGACTGCCTGACGTCATTATTTGGAGCATTGGAAGCTAAGCTAACTAAGCATTTGGTTGCTAGGTAAGGTGCACTCGCTGTGCCATAAGTGACAGTATTGAGTGTGTATGTTTTTAGGGGCTCTGTCGAATCTGAGCGAAATATGATTTGTTGAAGAGAGCGTTGAGAAGGATGTAGTTCAATCGCTCTGTACATTTTCTCTACGTCACCTGTTATGACGTATTTATGCTGTCGGAAACGTAGTAAAATTGATATTAAGTCTTCTTGTACAGTTGGGCCGACTATTTGGATATCATTTAACGACAACCCAGTACTAGTGGTGGCTGACGCATCGAATACTGTACGAAGCTTAGTGGTTGTGCTTGACTCACGGATGACGCCGTGATGGGGTAAAAAATAGCTGCAGTTTGCCGATCGCTCCCTATTTTCTGTCATGTGACCTAGTCGTTCGTACTCAGTCTTGAATTCGACATACATTTTTTTAAAGACAGGACCTCGGTGAAATTTACGCTCAAGTGACATAAACCGACATTTTGCTTTGTGAAAAGATTCGCCTAAGACTGCAGGATCCTTCTTCAGTGGCATAGTTACGACAAAGCGCCCGTTGTCTTTTCGTATTGTGTGTTTCTCAAAGCTCTGCTCACAGGCACGCTTCTCCGGAGATAGGAGGTGTTTGGCAGCAATGGTATCTAGTGCCCAGAAGCGAGACAGGTCTGGTTCGGCATTCTCGTTCACGAAGTGACAAATGGGTGGTGATGTGTGTGTCTTATGACGGGCGACGTACCCTGACACTAAGCAACCCAGCCTCGTCTCATACAACTTGGGCAGATTTTTACCCAAGTCGATGAAGTCCCGGCCTAACACGGACCAAAATACCTCGGCGCCCACTAATATGTCAATTGCTGACGGTACATTGAATGATGGGTCAGCCAAAGTTATTCCCATAGGAAGGGGTATTCCATCTATGTCTATGAATGATGATGGTAAATTTTTGGTAACGTGTGGTAAAATATGGCAATATACTGTGATTTTACATTCGTCGTCATAAGTGGACATGAAGGTAAGGCTACAAGATTGTGTACTAAGTGATGTATTATTATTTATACCTGTCACGGTGGCGCTCGCGTTACGTCGCGACAAACCCAGCTTACCACAGAGTTCCTCAGACACGAAGTTGCCCGTGCTACCGTTGTCCAGCAACACTCGTGCTGCGTGCACGTCGCCCTTGCTGTCCATCACACTCACGATCGCTGTGGAAAGCAAAACATTCGGAGGAGTAGTATACTGCTTAACGTTGGTTGATCCAGTAAAACTACTGACGGGAAGTGCTGGTTCTGGATTTGATGTTACTTCTGCATCATGTGAATGAAGCAAAGTGTTGTGTTTTTGTTTGCAGTATTTGCAATGACCGAAGGAACACATTTGTCCTGAGTGCCCTGGTCGTAAACAATTAAAGCAGACCTTTGCTTTCTTGACCGTTTTAAGGCGTGCTTCAATGGACAGGGCTCTAAATGATTCGCAATTATATAGGTAGTGAGGCTGACTGCACATCGGGCATGTAAATATTTCGTTATTGTTATTACCTGTTTTTTTCCAAGTGATTGTGTTATCTGATTTTTCTTTTGTTTTTGTAGATGTGGGTAGATATGTTTTATGTTTGTAAATGTCTGGTTTTTGTGTATTGTTGTTTTGTATTTTATGTTCTTGAAGTGTTTCTAATAAATCTGCTCTGTTGCTGAGGAAGTTTATGAAAATATCAAGTGAGGGTGGATTTACAAGTGTGTTTCTGTTTTCTTCCCATTGTCTGCGTGTAATACTGTCGAGTTATTCTGCCATCATGTGTATGATCAAGGTCTCCCCTAGACCCCCGTGCTCAGTTGGTTGTCCTAAAGTTGACAGGGCTCTGAGATTTTTATTTGTCGTATCTATCAGGTTCCGAATGGCCGAACACGATTCTGTTTCCATTACTCTAACGTTAAACAATGCATGGACATGGTTGTTCACTAGCAGCCTCCTGTTGTCGTATCTACTGCACAACAAGTTCCACGCAGACTCATAGTTCTGAGCCTTAAAGTCTAAATTATCGATTACTAGCAACGCACTACCCCTTAACGACGCACGCAGGTAGTGCAATTTATTTATGTTATCGATGTCCGTCCGTGAGTGAATAAGGGAAATATGAGTGTCTCTAAACTCGAGCCAGTGTATATAGTGACCTTGGAAAACCGGTAAATTTATTTTTGGCAACCTTACATAGTTATTCAAAAAACCACCTGCCTGTACATGCCCGTCACCTGGCACGGCACCGTCCCGGAAGCTGCTTGACTGAGGTGGACGAACACCGAGCATACTCTTTGCCGTCGCCACCAGTTTGTAATATTGATTTTCGAACTGCTCTCGTTCCTCGCTTTCGTCATCAGGGCTGTCCGACAACAGCTCGATGTCACCCTGCAATTTGTCGAAGACCTCGTATAAGCTATCAAATTTCCTATATCTGGTTTCTAAATCTAATAGTTGCAGACTGCCGAGCTCGCTGCAACTTTTTTGCATTTGTAGGTAGTTGCTAAAAATTGTGAGCTTGTCTTTCATGCAGCTGCGTTTTTTAATTAGCTTCTCCACTTTTTCTTCTGCCATGACTTACTAATTGCTAGAAGCTTAGTGCGCAACTATTAATAAAAACTTGATAAACATAAACTTGTTTACCCGAAACCGATGTTGCGAATGGAAAGAAAAAAAAAACTAATGAGTAATGTAGGTACCTATGAATCACTCGACCAACGGTGCTAAGTGCGAACAAAGAAACAGCTGTACTAGGTATGTCGCCGCGTGATCAGCTGATAAACATATGTAGTAATGTTTTGCGTAAACAAACTTATAGTTTTAGATGCTGGTTATTATTGCTTTTTAACAGAAATGGTGATGATGGAGAAATATTAGGCTGTGAAATAGTGATTGCCCTTTACAGGCTGTGGTGAAGGTAGGTGAAGGCACTCACTTAAATGTAGCTGTTTTAACATATGAATTGAGAAAATAAGGGATGAATTGGAACGAACTCACTGAATATCTATACCCTCCACTGGACTGACCAAGTTCTGTGTCCGTTGCGATGACTGGACAGTTCGACGATGTTCCGAAGTCCGTCGTTGGTCGACCTCTTGACGCTTTCTTCTCCTCTGGACGTGTGCGGGTGCTCGGCGAAGTCTCCTGAGCAAGATGTTGACTCCTGCTGGAACTGCCGCTGCTGTAGAACGCAACTGTAGACGCTGCTTCGTGGTAGTCGAAATTTTCCGTAGACCGTTGAATTTAAAATAAACGGCGAGATCCTCGAAGGACCAATGCTAGCTCGTGGATGAAGAGTACACTGTATAAAAAGGCGGTTCGTTTTAAAGCCGTTATATTTAAATTACAGTAAACTGTCCCGGACAAACATTTAGTTTTAAGGAAGAGGTGTCAACTGGTGCGGTGGAGTCCGTGGTAGCGAGTGTCCTCGACCCGCGCCGTGCTGCGTTGATGTCGCGCCGCTCACCCACACATCGATGCTGCGTAGGCCGCGCGCGAGTGTGCCAAGTGCAGACGGCGCGCGCTGGCCGCTAGTGTTGGGTTCAAATTCCAACAGGAGGGTTTATCCTTCTCCTTAAAATTGGCGTTGAAGTCCCCCATGACAACAGTGAAGTGAGTTTTGAAACCATGCATGGCTCTAGAGATATTCTCATACATGGTCTCTACGTCGTCTTCGGGGTGTGCCAAGGTCGGGGCGTAGACTTAACCCAGTCTCTGGTGTGTCCCTTAGTCGCCTCTCGCGACACCCGCGGGAATATGGTATGGTGAAATTATTTACGTCCGACACCATACGGTACATTCTTAATTACGTATGCGTTAAAATTTAAAATGGGACATAGCTTTTTTAATTTTGCAAACTGTTATTGTTTAAATTTAAACGGTAAAATTTAAACAATAACAGTTTGCAAAAAAAAACTATGTCCCATCAAGAAATTGCACGTTACAATCAATAGTGGTATGGGTTGATAATGACAACGGAATGGTTGTTTATGCATGGCAATGTCATTGTAAGCGATTTGTATGCAATCGGATGCGTCGTGCTACAAACCGCTACGATGTGCTACGGACAGCTACGCCGCATCTTGCTACCAAATGCTACGAGCGTTTACTTCGATACGCTGAACGACACTATGTATGTATATTTTACGATCCAGTTTATTTGGTCGAAGCCATGATACTTTGAGAATTGGATGACGTATGAACGAATTTCTTCAAAAATGTGGCAATTGTAATACGTATTTCGATTTTTTTTGTGATTCTACGTTGTGCCAAATTTCATCCAGATCCGTCTAGCGTTTTGAGCGTGAAGAGGTAACAAACATACAAACACATACACACACACTCACAAACTTTCGCCTTTATAATATTACTAGCATCTGCCAGCGGCTTCACCCGCGTTTATTATACATATAAACCTTCCTCTTGCATCTATCTATTACAAAAACCGCATCAAAATTCGTTGCGTATTTTTAAAGATCTAAGCATACATAGGGACAGACAGCGGGCAGCGTCTTTGTTTTATACTATGTAAGGAATAAATATAAAAAAGATTTTATTGTTTCTCATACAATTGTTCTACAGCACAAAATTGAGGCAGCCCCGGTAAGTTATAAGGATACTTGTAATGGGGTTACCTCGCAACTTTCCGTGGGTTACTATCTACAATGTTGAGACTTAATTAAAAAGGAAAAGAAAAATGAAAGTTTAGGTCCTATAATGATTACAAAATTATTGTTATTGTAGTATGTTCAAGTACGTGTAGTGTTAGTGTGTGTGTGTGTGTAAGTGTGGTGGGATGGTTGAGCGGGGTGTGTGGGAGTGAGTAAGTGTGTGTGTGTATTAATAAATGATTAACTGATGTATGTTATGGATGGGTACTGGTTTTTCTTTAGCATACTCTGCTAAATAAAAGTTCAATTTCATCGTACGTTTGTAATTTTAACCATTCCGTTAGGGTATTTTTACATTCGTGCCGCAACATGGGGTAAATATTCAGTTTGAGGTTTAATTTATTATAGATATAAGTTGACTGTGTATTATACTGACGCCTGGCGAAAATCGTACGGACCCGATGGGCCACAATGTCTTTACGTCTTCTATCGAGCTTGGAGGGCTCATATGAGAGGGTCTTGTGCAGATGTATGGTTATGTTCAATATGTATAGTTTCCTAACAGTGAGCAGATTACTAATCTTGTAAAGGTTGTCTGTAGAATATCGAAAGGGTTTAAAATACATAACTTTGATGAGAGACCTTTGGGCCCTTTCTAGGTCTAGAAATTTGGTCTTGGTGGCCCCTCCCCAGATCGGTATACAGTATGTGATGACCGATTGTGCCAGATCAGTATAGATTTAATTGAGTAACAACGGTGGCATCACATGTCGCAACGTTTTAAAAATCCATATAAGTTTTATGACCCTGGTCATGGTATTTTCGATATGGGTGTGCCAGGACAACCTTTGGTCTACTGTTATACCAAGATATTTGGTGAATCTGACTTGCTGTATGCTTTGACAATTACAGGGATAGTGGGGGTTTGTACACTCATGAATCACGATCCCGAATTCAGCACCTGGCTGGGTCCTCTGATTAGGAGTAAAACAGATGAAGTTCGTTTTGGTTACGTTAAGGGTTAAAAGATTAAAATTTAACCAACTTGCTAGTATTGCTAATCCACGTTCAGCAGCAGCACGCACGGTAGCCCACGAGTCACCAGCAAAAACTACTGCTGTGTCATCTGCATATGAGAATACTCGTCCGCCACAGTTCCCGATATTACACAACTCATTTATATAAATCAGGAACAGCGTCGGGGCAAGCAAACTTCCCTGTGGTACTCCAAAACATACCGTTTTTTCATCGCTAATAAGGTTGCCAACCCTAACTTGCTGTTTTCGGTTAGATAGGTAACTACCAAATAGAGAGACTGTAAGGCATTTCAGGCCTTTGTCTACACAATTAGGAAAAAATTAAAAGGAAGAAGAATTAAAAGGAAAGATGTGTAGTATGATAGTAGTGTGATTAATAACTGTGCTTATTAATCACACTAATATACAACTTTAGAGATAAAAACTTAACTTAGAACTTTGTGATTGGTTGTAACAGAAACATTACGACATCCATGCTCACTCTCAGAAAACTCTTAGATTCTTATAAAGTGGTGCAAAATGTGAGCTCGTAATAATATTATGTTTGTACTTGTCTCCTTTTATATAAATGGAGATGTCCACTGTCACACGGGTCTTAAACGAAAAAAAAACACATTTGTGACAAGAAAAAAAATTACTTAATGGTCAGAATAAAAAAAAGAAATAGTAATATTTAAAAAGCTTAGCATGATGTGAAAATAAACAAACGATTAACGAGAGCGTTTCAGAGAACGTTACAGGCGTATGTATGATGTGTGGCGTCATACAGATTTACCTAGGCACCACGCTGCTTGTTACGAGCGTTTGACTTTAAAAAAACAGAAAGATTGTAAATTATTTCAAAGTGCAGACTCAAACAAGGCAAATGAAAATGTCATGACGATTTCTCATTTATTTCCGTGAATATTTAAATAATACCCATCCTCACACAAATCTGTTTCCTGTTTTATCTAAACTCGCCTGCTCCACTCATAAATTTATATTTCTTTTTTCTGTGCCATTGAATAAACAGGTTTAGGGGTTGTCCATTTTTTGTTTTATTTGTGCATGTGAAAATTTATAAAGGGTATCATTGTCACCGACGTAAAAAGGAGTATAATGGATTCAGAAAATGATTCGTTCTTTGGAATTTTTCGTCCGCTATTTACAAGGTTTTGAATAAAAAAGTTTAAACAAAGATGTAAACAAGAAGAAAATCATGCTGTGCAGTCGGAGGATCAGGGAGTTAGCCAGTTTGCGAATATTTATCCTTCGACTGCACAGCATGATTTTCTTCTTGTTTAAATCTTTGTAGTCGGGTTTTTTGATTTTATTAACTTTCTTTATTTACAACTTTTTAGTTATACTTTTTTTATTCGAATGACTTTTAAATATATAAATTGTACTTATCTATTTTTGTAATCACCTCTAAAAACCCTTCATTTTGATACGCTTCTCGAAGGGTCAGGAAAAAAAAATGCAACTCCCACAAAATGGCGCCCAAAATCCGCGGCACTTATCTAAGAACACTTGGGCGGTCAAGACCTATCTAACGATGTCTTAATTATAAAATCCGTCAAGTGGTTTGAAAGATATGAGGTAATAGAGATTGCCTAGTGCGATAAGACCGCCCATTGTACACTTGTATATTTGAACGTTTGTCCTGTATGTTTTTTTTTTGTGGTGTACAATAAAGTATATAATAAATAATAATAATAAATAAATAAATAATAAAGAATATTACAAACAAACAAGATACTCGTGAAAAACTTAACCCTTTTCTTGCAGTCCGGTAAAAATCATTAATTCCTTTTATTCACAAAAAAGAGCAACGTAAAGTGCATAGTAGTCTTCATAGTCAAGTTAGTACTTATGATCACTGTGGATCGTCTGATTGCTAATAATAATACATTAAAACGTAATAACAAACAAATAACAGTCCTTTTTACTATTTGACTGCTGGTTGTCGTTGTTTTATTACTAACCGGTTGAATGCCGGAATTACCGAAACAATTAAAAAGCTATTGAGTCTCGCGTGGCTTCACGTTTCAGGCATTCAAGAGGTTAAATAACCCTGTGGAGATAAGTATTTCGAGCACGACGATCATCATTCATATCACCCGCAATAATCGAATACCGGAGCTCGTTCACCTGACAGTCTTAATACAGAGCCAGATGCTTCATGCTGGGTGACAATCGTACTGCGCAATATTGAGTCATCCATTAATTCCCATCTAATATCGTCATCCATTTTCCTGCCATTCTTCTGAAAGTTGACGTTGAATAAGAATGCATTGTACTCTGATATGACAAATTGTTGAGTATTTTAACCGACTTTCCAAAATTGAGAGGAGGTTCTATGTTCGACTTTATGTTTTATTTTTTTATATATTCATCGATATCTCCGTCAATTGTGTACCGATTTTGAAAATATATTTTTTGTTCGAAAGAAAATGCTCCAAAATTGATCGCATTTTAATTTGGTGAAGATTTGACAAAGAACTTCGCAAGAAGCAGCGCAGTCATCGTGAGCCACTTCATGCAGCGCCGTCGAGTGCAGGCTGCTTGGTCACTGCTATGCTACAAGTGACATCACATATACTAAATAAATAACGATTCAATTCGGTTTCAATTGCAAATGTTATCTATAAAGTCGATGACAAGCATGATGTGTTAGTATACCGACAACAGTGAGCGTCATCATTCGTCGTCAACAAATTCTGTGCAACACAAAACCTCGCTCTCATAATATAAAACCATGATGGATCTTTCCACGTCGTTATTTATTAAACAATATGGTTTACTCCATAATATTGCTTTCATCGCAGGCAGTCCTACCATTCGTGTTTCCCGGGTTATTCCAGAGTGGACTGCGGATGAGTGTTCACTGTGCCCGATGACCTCCAACAGGTGTAAAGACGGCAGCACCTGCAGGTGAGCGAACTCATTGCCTTCTGTTTTTCATCGTTTCGTCGTACATTTATATTCACGTAAACGAATAAAGTTGTTACCAGTTTTCTTTTCCGTAACATAATTTTCTCAAATTCCTTCAAAATAAAATATAGGACCCATAAGTTGTTTTAAGTACCTATTAAAAAGGAATATGTGAAGTAAACAAATTTGCTTTTAATTTCTAGAGACCGAGCCACATCTGTATGTAAAGTTCCATTTAGCTTTTGAAACTAAATTTCTTTTTTTGCGTCATGTAGCAATAATGTCGTCGGTTTTTTGCACATTTTCCCGTGGGGTGCCAAACTGTGACGTGTAGCTCAGACGAGCTAAACGTAAGCTATGTTAATAAAATTAAGAGTGATTATAAATTATAACTAAGAAAAGGATATAGATAATAAAACTAAGGGCCGGCTTCACACGACGTGGGTTGCTCGAGCTTGTCAGCTAAGCTGCAGGATGGACAGGAACTTCACCAAAATGTGGAATGCTCGGGGATGAACGGTGAGCAGGCACCACGACGAACAAGCAGGCACACGGGTTGGCATGCAGTTACGTAGGCATACGGTAGGCAGGAAGGCAGGCAGCATGGAGTGAAAACGGCTGGTAGCCAGATACGCAGGTATACAGTAGGCAGGAAGGCAGGCAGCAAGGAGTGACGATGAACCAGGCTGTGGCGTTACGCGCCGTACAGTGAACCCTCCTACAGGGGTAGGCAAGGCGTCGGACAAATGATGTACGGTATACCACTCACAATATATATTTGAACTAGTGCACTTCAGATATTATTACACTTCACAAGCTGGATATTATGGTTTAGAGAGTTTTCAGATTAGAAAATATACTTCGTAATGCTAAGTAGTAAAACCGACTTTCAGCGTTCACTGCCAGAATCAAACTAAAAACCGGCTAAGTGCGAGTCAGACTCGCGCACAAAGGGTTCCATACCCTAATCGCAAAAAATCACGTTTGTTGTGTGGGAGCCCCACTTAAATATATATTTTATACTGTTTTTAGTATTTGTTGTTATAGCGGCAACAGGAATACATCATCTGTGAAAATGTCAACTCACTAGCTATCATGGTTCATGAGATACAGCCTGGTGGCAGACAGACAGACAGACGGACCGCGGAGTCTTAGTAATAAGGTCCCGTTTTTACCCTTTGGGTACGGAACCCTATAAACTGACGCCCGTTTTTTCCTCGTTCTGTCATATCTTCTGAATTTGAAATTCAAATCTCAATTAAGAACTCAAGATCAGTTTACAGAGGGGGCAGTCTGCTGCTAGTCTTACTATGAAAATTATAATGTCCAACGAGCTTTAAGATGAAACGTGTCCATGGTATGTTATGTCTATGGATTAAGAAAATAAATTGGACAGATAGATGTCAGATGAAATGAAAATGTCAGAGTATTAAATATTCTAAGATTTTACAAATTAGCAGTATAAATTTTGTTGTGGATATTAAAACAATCGGAGATAACTAAAAGTAAGCACCTGTACAGTATCAAAGAAAACATAAAAGTGAGTCACATGAGTTGATGAATTTCAAAAGATAAAAAGGTGTGGTTTGTGTAATAAAACATAAATAGAATAAAAGATGTGGATCTGTAAAGCAGAACGCTGGGGGTCGCGGGACACTATGGTATAGTGTCGTTGTTCCCGCGACCCCCAGCGTAGGTGTGAGATGAAAACGGGGGTGGTTTTTAGTCAGTACGAGTCTAACAGACCCCTCCGTCCCCCCAGGGCGGAGGACATCCAATGAGGATTTCCCCCGCGGAACAAAAAAAAAAGTGGGGTTCGCTCAACCTTCGCGCCTTCGGTTTGAATATACTATCTAGGAGTAGCACTACGTGTATACGGGATACCCCGATTCGGTTTGGAACATATTCGACCTATTTTAACCATGAAGTGTCATGAACTACAATAGGAACGGAATGAATGACATGTCATATCAGGTCACCGACACACAAAATGGCGGAATACGTTCCGTTTCAGGATCGTACAAATAATAAGTCAATATGCAAAATGTTTTGAAACGTTATTTTATAAAATATAAGTAAAATTTCCAACATTTAAAAAACCCCCGACACATTTATCTTGCGAAAACATCACGATCTAAACAATAAAACGCGCATAAGTTTTGAACGGCTGAACCGATTTTATTCAAACATAGCTAAGAACACTCTCGATACAATCACCTTTCAAACAAAAAAAAACGAAATCAAAATCGGTTCATCCGTTGAGGCACTATGATGCCACAGACAGAAACACAGAAACACAGATACACAGATACACAGATACACAGATACACAGATACACAGTTACACAGACACACAGATACACAGCAACACACCTCAAACTTGTAACACCCCTCTTTTTCCGTCGGGGGTTAAAAATGGAAAAGGAATTGCTTTGTTTGTGAAATAATACACTATTAAGAAAAAAGTTGTTCGGATAACTAATTGCTTAAGTGCATTATTTGGCAAACTAGTTGTTGTATTATGATGAAATGACAATTAATATATTTTTTTCCAATCATAGCTAGTCAAGTGAAAAATTGTAAGTAAATTTTTGGTGAACCTTATATTATATTTAAAAAAATACGTAAAAATAACTCACATCTAAAAAATAGGGTAAAACATTATGCGAAATGAAGGGATCCCACTATAAAACAGGCATATTTCTTTACATAAAGCTGTTTCCATTCAGCAAATATTATGCTTGAACACTGCGGGATAGGGATCAAGGTCGCTCACGGATCAACTGGGCAATCTTTTTACCAGAAATTTCAACCGGAAAAGGGGGTTACAACATTTGTTATTTTATAAGGATTAAGTTGAATGATACAGTTATATAGCCCAGTCACTTAAAATGCCAGAATTGCCTGCAGATTCTCTTTATTAACCTAAGAATTAAAAAAAAACAACATGAATTAAAAATACATTAAATTAAATGGAAACCTATAAATACAAATTCAATATTAAAAGCGTAACTGCCTATAGTTTGAACTTGAAGTAAATTTTGGTATCAAATCCTACCGTTCTAGACGTTTCTACCAGCTTTATAAGTCCCTACATAATTCATTTTGCAAAAATTATTCCATTTTTGGGAATTTGCAAACTCAACCATAGAAACTTTAACCATTTTAAGTTTTATCTGACTTTTTCTGTTAGCTGCTTCCCTCACGGGCTCTTCGCTTGGTCAAATGACGAATGTCTCGGCCGCTCGACCCCTGTCACAGCCACAAAATAATGGAAAACTTAAATGGATTGCTAACTGATAAAAAAAAATCACTTGGAAATCGTTCTTGTATTTCGGGGTCAATTTAATTTGTAAGAGATGTTACTGGTCTGTTCTAAAGGGTCCTTGTTTGTGACAAAGGAATCTTCAATTCGCTTTAGGGAAAAAAATAACTGGGTTTCAGGAATTTGGTTGTATTTGTTATTTCATTTCGTGGAAAAGGAATTTTCCATGAGCGCATATTTATATTGAGGATACCGTTATTGTTAAGTATTTTATGACCAAAACAAAATTGCCAACCTTAAAAGACGGTTCCTTTCTTGGTCTTAAAGACGCTATTACATTTTTCTACAAATAACATACTCCTTTACTGTGCACGCGGTGTGGTCGTGGAACTCTTTACTGCCTGACATTAGGGACTGCAAAACTCTTGCTGTTTTTATAAAGAGAGTGAAAGAGCACTATCTTTCCATTCTGTCATAGTTGCAAATAATCATGTATTACCTATTAATTATAAATGACATTATTTAGTATTTATTACTATAATATTTAATTTATTAATGTGTATGTTTATGAGAGTATATATTAATTAGTTATATTTTATACACACGGTATCTACATATCTTTTTTTTCAACTCTCCTCTCGCAGGTATGCTGGAAGAGATTTCTTTGAAATAAGAATACCTTTGTACCTATTTTCTGTTCATTCTTCTTATTGTCTCTTTATTATGTGTGTGTGCATTAATGGTTAAATAATAATAAGATCAGATCATTTACACAAAAAATTACAGAAAATACATGATAAAAGAGCCAACATTTACAAATGATAAATGTCGAAGATGCCACATCCAGCCAGAAACCATTCAACATATTACTGGCGCTTGCAAAACACTCACACAGACTGACTACACTCACAGGCATAACCAGGTAGCAAACGTAATCCATCAAGAACTGGCTCTCAAATACACTCTCATACAAAGGACTAATACTCCTTACTATAACTATGCACCACAAACCATTTTAGAAAATACCACACATAAGCTCTACTAACTATGACCGCGCCAATCTCACCGAAAAGACCATTAACTATAATAGACCGGACATAACCTTGCAAGATAAAATAAATAAAATAACTTACATAATAGACATCGCAGTCCCCAATACGCACAACATTCAGAAGACAATCACTGAAAAAATAAGTAAATACGCAGAACTCAAGGACGAAATAGTTTGAATATGGCGGCAAGAAAAAGTTTATGTAGTCCTCATAGTCCTTTCTACAACAAGCGTTATTCCGAACCACCTTCTCCATAGTCTGAAGTTACTTCATCTAAACGAAAATCTCTATATCACCCTTCAAAAAGCTGCCATCTTAAACACATGTCGCATTGTCAGAAAGTTCATGCAAATTGATGAAAACGAAATAGGTCCACATCATTCATCCTCAACATGACACTCCATATTTACTTGGTCTCAGCCCGTACATTTAGCTTAAACCAGCCTAAGAGCTGAGAATTTGAAACACTTGAGAATAATAATAATCTTATTAGAAATTGCTTCAAGATTTAATTGCAGACCCATTTCTTAGCCGCGTCATTATCTTAATAAATCCAATCATAACAATAATGTTCGTTTATTCAGGTAAAATATACAAATTACACATAAAATTAAATTATACAATGTCAAATAACCAAAAACCACATTAAAACAAACAATGAAAAAATAAACATTGCTGCTACATTTTAAACTCTGCAGGGTCTTATCTCCGCTGCATGTGACGCCGATTTTACTGTGGCGCGGCTGTAGATTAATTATATATGATCGGATGATTAGACGCGCAACTTAAGTGGTTTTGATTTCACTGGTTTCAACATGTTTAAGAGTTGGCGTGAAGACGTACTTAACGCAGATTATCAAACTTCACATAATTAAACAAAAAAGCACACGAAGCTTCTAGTGTTTCCAATATTCACGTTGTAATTACCCATTACGATGAACAGCCTGACCAGGAGATTAATAAGTGAACCGCTGTGACCACATCCAACATCGAACCATTATTCATTTTAACCATAATTAAAATGAATAGTGGTTCGTTGTAAGAGCTTTCAATAATTTATACACAAAATAACATTCGCAACAGTAATTTAACTAATTAGAACAAAATCACTGTTGGTACGCCTACGCTAAGAAAATAGGATCATTATATTTTTTTGTTCATAATTTAATGAAAATGTTTTCTATAAATTATCCTTAATTAATTTATTACTTAGCCTTTTTTTAATTAGTTACGCTCTTTACATGACAACATAAATACTCTTATTATCGGCTTCGTTTACTTTTTATTCATTTGAAATTAATTTCATATTGTAACCTAGGTTTTACTCATAGAAAACGTTAGCTCTAGAAGGAAGTTTCGCAAGCGTTGGCTCCTGCTGATGAGGAAAGCTGTTAAGATTCTAATAGAGTTTCTTAAGTTTAAATGCATTGTCAAGCTGGAACATTAGTGTGAATAATGCAGGTAAATAATTCCTTACATTCCAGAAAAGCACTGCATTAGTTATAATTCTTGATAAACTGAGAAAAAGGCTCTTGCATAAATCATGACCTTCATTTAAACTTCGTTGCTTTCATTATTTCATTGTTCTTTCAATGAAGAATGAGAATGTATATCTTATCAACGTTACGTTTTGGAATAATGTATTGGGGAAATTCTATTAATAAAAACATTGCGTTCAAAGCTGAAAAGAGCTGTATAGTGCTGTGTTTAAGCTAAAAAGACTGATAGTTGTAGGCCATTATTTAATAAATATAAACTTCTTACTTTGCCTTTTATGTAAATCTACGAGACAGCAGTTTTCACAAAATCAAACTTGCATCTGTTTCAAACCCTGAAGCAATAAAGAGATAATTATGTACTATTCCACACAAGACTGCACTATACTAAAAGAGTTTTTAGGAATGGCACCTTAGTTATAATAATAAGTTACCCATTACAATACGAGATCTTGTCAGCATACACCATTTTAAAAAGGCTCTTCTTAATTTATTGGGCAAGAAAGCTTACTTATACAGTCAATGAGTACCTGGAAGACAAATTGTAATCTAATGACATTTAATTTATTTATTTTGAATGTTTTATAATTTTTACCAATAGAAATTCGTCAACGGCAAGACACAGTGTTCATTTTATTTATACTGACATCTGTACCTTTTGTTCACCTATGTTCTTTAAATAAAAAATAATAATTTGAATAAGTTTTACTTTTTACGAAACAATTAACGCAAATCATTGAAAATATTTTTTTCAATTTGTCGTGAACTTTATTCATGAAGTTACGCCAATCTGCATGAAAAAGGAAAGAGTAGAAAGTCTGAACATGGTAAAATAACGTGTAGGTCGGGAACTTAGCAGAATAATGAGGTAATGCGGTCACAAGAGCTTTTCTACGTGATCAAATGATAACAAAGCTGCAACGTATTACGTAATACTGAGGTAAGCATACATAAGATAAAGATAAACCTGTTACTTGGAACTGTAGCAGTATATAGAAAACTGTAAAGCTTCTTTTGGTGAGTAATATAAATTATATTTTTCGGATAGGGATACAGAAATCTAAATAAGTCTTGCCCATCTCAAAAGAATTCTGACGTTATGCGACGCCACATAAACAGTTTTACAGTCCACTAAACTCTGAAACATTACAACCAGCAGCACAAATCCTGTGGAAGCTCGTGAATAACACGCCTATACAGTAACAAATAGTCACACTAGAACATTAATCACAGAGATACGACGTGATTATCACACGTGAATGCCTACAAACCTAGTTCGAGCCTCCAGCGGATGTTAACAAAGCTAATTCACAAAATTAACCTATAACCATTTATTTTGTTAAAGTATAAATTCTGTTATGCTTAGTTAGCAATGAACTTTTGTTCGAGGATCAGCAAAGTTGAATGATTGATGACATTGGTTCCGGTATCAATCCAAGAGCAATAATTACAAAGGTCAACAATCGAGCGTCACCGAACCGATGATTATGGAAATTAATGGATAACAATGCTGGAAATATTAATGCTGTAACATTGCAATATTGTTAAACTAAACCACTTTTTGAAAGAGTAACCAATTTCTTGCCGGTTCTTCTCCGTAGGAAACGACCAACCCAAACCGTGCACCTTTTGTCGACGTTTTATAAGTGCCTATGTAGGCCTAAGTGAAATAAAAAAGTTTGTTTTTGATGAACTGGCAAGATTGAGCAAATGATTTTGTGGGTTCAGAACCATGTGTTGCCATTTCGACGTCTCATAGTAGCCGCATTTAGGGAGTTTACAGATCACAGACAACGAACACATTGGCTGTCTAATACCAGTCTACAACACTCCAAGAAATGTCTAAGCTCTACGTTCAAAGCCCGGGAATGCATTTGGAATATGAGCAGGGGGCAAATCCGCTACCTGCTTGTGGCCTTTACTGGGCACTTTGGAACCAACGACATGCTCATGAAGTTGGGTCTGGCCGTAACACCCATGTGCAGGTTGTGTGGGGAACATACGGAACGCATGGAGCACCTTCTGTGTACATGCGATGCGCTGGCTGGTAAGCGAATGAGTCTCCTAGGGGTTGGATATCCAAAACCAGAAGACTATAGGCTCATATCTCCTAGTCCCGTTTTAGAACTCATGAAAATAGTTTTTAACAAGATTGGGGAGGAGTATTTATTTTATTTATTTATTTTGGGAAAACAAACAGTTACACAAAAAATACAAAGAAAAAATTAAAATTAAAACAATAATAACATATGTGTAGCCCACGACGTTATCCACATCTTAATAAAATAATATTACAAATGCCCACGACTGAGGCTGAAAGTAACACAATATACAAAGTTAAATGATCAAAATTGAAAAACAAAAAAGAGTCTGAAAAATAGAGATACAATCCAAAAAATTCTTTATCAAAATTCAGAGTAAAATATAAATTAGCAAATAATTAACATTCATAAGGTAAGTAATTCAAATTTCATTAATAATTTAAGTCATAAAATATTTAAAATCAAAAATAACTAAAATGACAAAACTAGGCAACTAAAATGTCAAAAGTAATTAAAATTCAAAAATAATTTATATGTAAAGATTGAATTAAAACAAAATTTGAATATCAAAAGTATTTAAAATATACAGAATCATTAAGAAAAATAAAATAGGATATAAAAATTATCAAAAATAATTAAAATTTAAGCAATAATAATAACAATAAACACACAAATTGAACCTCACTCAAACAAAAACAAAATATAAGAAATTCAAGCAAATTAGCCAAAACCACAGTTCTTGCTTCACTTATCTGAGCCACTAACTAAATTGATCAAGGAGATCCTGAACTTATTCGATGACAATGTAAACATGTCCAAGTCTACAAAAACGTCATTAATTTTTTTGCCATACGTCGAAGAGGCGCGCGAACTCCAGCGTTGGTGCGGCAGGAGGAGACTGCGAATAGCGGACGTGCGCGCACCCCTGGTACAATGACATTCCTCGAAACAACGTAGCTTAACTTATTGGCAAGATCTATGCAGTCATACCTGCCATTACATAAGTCATAGATAAACATAGTTTCTAGGAAAAGGCGTCTAGATTCAAAGCTTAACAAATTAATATTCTTGTGGGGTGAATTGGGCGAACTCAAGCCGTGGCGGCACCGATACTCTAGGCCTTTTAAGAATTTGCGCTGTACCCTTTCCAAGCTGTCAATGTATTTCTTATAAAGCGGATTCCAAACTTGTACAGCGTATTCCAGTTGTGACCTATTTAACGACTTATACAAGTGCATGTAGGTATCTATGCGCTTGAAGTCACTGGAAGCTCTCATGACGAAGCCATACATACGGAAAACGTTATTTATTATTTTCTGAATATGTTGATCAAGATGCAGTTTAGAGTCCAATAGTATTCCCAGGTCCTTTACTGACACAACTCTTTGCAATATAGCTTCGTAAATATAATACACACACACTTAGATGAGCTTAACTGGATTTTGTTTTCTACACAGTAACTAGAAAATCGGTCAAGATCCTCTTGTAGAAGATCAGTATCAGTATGGTCACGAATTGGTCTGTAGTTTTTAAGGTCATCAGCATAAAGCAAAAATTTTGAGTAAATGAAACAAGACTCGATGTCATTAATAAAAAAAATAAAAAGAAGAGGTCCTAAAATAGAGACCTGTGGCACACCAGAAGTAACCCTAATAATATATTGAGTTGGACAGATAGCCTTTAACTACCACTCTTTGCGACCTGTTTGAGACATGTGATGCAAACCAGCGAAGCAGATCCCCATGAATGCCATTATACGCAAGCTTTCTGAGAAGCAGCTCATGATCCACCTTATCAAAAGCCTTATGAAAGTCTATGTACACTGCATACACTTGTACCTGTCCATCCATATTGTTGAATAAGTAATCTATAAAAGTTAATAGATTTGTAGCCGTCGATCTTTTTTGAACAAATCCATGTTGTTGTGTGAGAATAATGTTATGAATGGTTGGGTAAATTGCTTTGTGTACAAGTCTCTCGAAAACCTTAAACAAGGCAGACAGCATAGATATAGGGCGGTAGTTTTCAACATTGTGTTTAGAACCTGTTTTATGTACTGGGGTTATGTAGGCCTGTTTCCAAACGTACCTTCAGTAATGCATTTATTATAAATAAGGTTTAGAGGAATGTAAAAACTATCAGCTGCTCTTCTAATAAAGTAAGGTGGCAACCCATCTGGGCCGGGGCCCTTAGTAATATCCAATGACTTCAAAACTTGCAGTACTTGATCAGGACTGAATGTGATACGGTTAATAATAATGCATTTGTCTGAACAGATTTCGGGGGGCAACCAATCACTGTCATTAAAAGTGGTAGCTTCATAGACCGATTGAAAAAAGTCAGAGAACATATCACAAATAGAATTCGGATCACTGGAATTAAAATTTTTGTAAAATATCGAGGCTGGTATACCACCATTGGATTTGCGATCAGCCACATAACTCCATAAATTCTTGACATTTATGGAGTTATGTGTTATGTACTTATACTATCCTCGACACCATTTATGTATTGACGATAACACTTTTCACACTTCATTTGGAAACTTTGCCTAAGAAAAGAGAACTGCTCGTAATCTGACAGGTTATTATACGTTTTCCATTTAATCCAGGCCCTATTTTCACTATTAAATATTCGTAATAGTGATCTCGAAAACCAGACAGGGAATCTTGATGACTTAGAACGGCTTTTTGGAGTATAAGTTTTTATTGTACCTAAATTCAAATTCAAATAGCCTTTATTTACAAACTTATAACTAATTATTTACATAATAATATCTTTTGTACAGGTAAACAGTTTCTTTTGCTTTTCAGCATAGGCTTCCCCCAGACCCTTCCACAGTGCACGATCGTGTGCTTTTCTCCTCCATGACGCTCCTGCTGTCGTTCACAGGTCGTCCTCCCACCTGCACATCGGTCTCTCTCTACTTCTCATCCCCTCTCTCGGGTAACATTCAGTAACGTCTTTGGCCCACTTCTCCATTCTGCTTCTGATTGTTTGCCCTGTCCACTGCCATTTAAGTTTTTTTATTTGAATTGTGAATGTCACGTCTGTAGTATTTGTACTAACGGGAGTCACACTTCATAGGTTTGCTTACATAGTCACTGTAAAAACGCACATAAGTTTATTTTAAAACAATGTAGAACTCTTTACTTCGGTATGTTTTGATCGAAATGTTTCGTAATGTTAACCTTCTTAACAAACATTTCTAGTGTCTTGCATCATTATACAGTTCGCATCGCTTGCTATATTGACAAATCAAGTCATGGAAATTCAAATTATGGTAAACTAGCTTCTACCAGCGGCTTCACTCGCATTAATGTTGGAAATTATTCCAAGGGAACATATTATTCCCGAGACAAAATATAGCCTAGGTGCTTTTCCAGACTATAATCTCTCTTTGTGCCAATTTTTTTATTTTTCAATTTCATTTCTTTTTTTTTCATTTTATATAATGTTTTTTATATCAATTTCATTTTTTTAATTTGTATTTGTACGCCTCGATAGGAAAAACATGTATGTGCTGCAAATTAAGTTAACATCTTGCATGCATAAGGTATGTAAACACATGTTATGGCAAATAAATTATCTTTATCTTTACCATCAGATGAGAGTGTTCAAGCGCGAGCCTATCAATAATAATTAAAAAAAACTGGCTCAAAGAACAGTAAATAATCCAAAATAAACTACGGATGAAACACAGGCGTTTTATTTCATTGTATATTCCAACGGTTTTGTGTATAAAATTTACCTTATTAACATTAACAAGAAAAGGGTCAGTTTTAAAAGCATCATTCAAGTGACGATAACCATCTAACATCAAAATATTGTGAACAGTTTTTTGAGCCAAGTTTATTTATAGGCGAATAAACCGAGATCATAGAGTGAAGATTAACATCAAAGTCCCTTCATTAGTTTGTTTAGAATGGTTTAGTTAAACCCGGAGTAAATCGTAACTTAAAACCAATAATTGTAGTATGAGGATCAGGAACGGGAGGTATGACACAAACAGAAATACGACAGTTAAACCCAAAACGTGCGTGTCTCCCAAAAACGGTAGATTTCACAATTTATTAGTTTTAATTGCTGACTACCATAAAGTGAATGCCCAGCTGACCCTTATGTTTTAAACAGACATAATAGCTCGTACATGCCGCAGGGTTGTCCTCGAGCCCTAAAATATTCAGACATTCCCAACTGTAAGTGTTATTCAGTTATTTACGAGTATTGTGAGCGTCCTTCCATTCGTGAGGTCTCGTTTGCCTAAATCAAGAGAGGAGGCAAACTACTACTCGGTAGAATTATGGTAACCATTGAAATTCGTAATAAGTTTGCAGATAACAAAGGTTTTACAGCTTGGTTGAAATGAAAACCTTTATGGAGGAAATATTAAAACAAACGAGGAGCGAAGATAACAGAAAAGGTAAGTAAGAGGTATTCGCTTTTCCTTTCGAAGGAAAGCTTATTTACAGTAAGAAAAGAAAAGCTATTTTTTTTTATTTATCACCGTCTGTGGATTTACGTAACAATGGGCTGCATACACCTAGCAAATTTTCTTAGGTTACAAGTTAAAAAGCAGGCGAAACAATTATATTTTCATAAAGCTGTAAAATTAATTGCTCTGAAAACACTCCAGATTATTTAAAAACTATAAATTTGATCACATGTTTACACCTTTTAATGAATCACGCCTCGTCTTCGCCTTTGATGTAATTTTTATTTAATTTTCAAGCAGTCTGTTTCTCAATTAAAAAACAACATCTTAGGACCGTGATGAAATTTTGCCTTTTGAATATAGACTGTACAATTTATTGTACAAATGTAAACTCGTACAGAATATGCCTAGATACGAATCTACAAACATATAAATATAGTAGCAAGTACCTATATAAATACACCAAAGTAGATATATAACAAAAATGTGTATCTGACGATCGCAGTCTCCACCGTCGAAGTCGTTATAAACTGCGTAAATCCCGCTGCGTGATAAATCTCGTAAATTATTCACGTCGCGTCGGCTCAAGCGTGATTTTACCTTATTACGAGATTTTATTATCCTTCGCGAAAATGAGTCAAACTTTATCTACGAATATATCAAATGAAGAAATGTGATATCGATTATTTTGAACTCGACGGCAACTTTTAATAACCACTTTAATCCAGTTTTACTACAGATAAGTGATGCTAAAGTTTTTATTTTCTTAATTTTAGTGAGTGCCTAAGTCAGCATTGAGACTTAAGCAAAATGATCTTCTCGAAGCCGTTTATTCAATTTAATTATGCTTATTCCGATCAAACACATTTTATTTAAGTGAAAGCCCGTTTTCCAAGAAATTGCTTTTTAATTCCATTAATAATTATTATAAAATGTTTAAAATTTTGAAGAAAGCGCCTTTCTTAAGCTTCGTGAAAGACATTAGTCTCGGAGCATAGTACTGATTGGTAAAAAGAAAAGGAAGTAATTTGATTTTTTTATAAAATCAAGACTCAAGACAAAATATGCTGATATCAGCAAATGGGTCATATTCAAAATAATTGTAATAATTATACTGTCATAGTGTCCAACCCAATTATTTTTATAACGAGATACAACTGACTAGAATTTCATAAACAAACATATTGAATGTTTATTTAAATTTAATAAAAAACAACGAAACATTTGATATAGCTAAACAATTCATTAAAAAAAAATGAAACCAAACATTGCGTAGATTCCGTTTCATACAAGTACTCAATGTCCATGTCTTTGACTGTTAACTAAAAAAAATAATTTAATTATTAACTATTACACAAAGGTTAAAAAAAAAAACTATATTCAGAGAATACTGTTTAAACTTTCAACACTTCACTAAACAAAATATAAAATACTATTTATTGTTCTTCAAATTTAATTTATTAATGAGTCTCCTGATTTTACACATATCTGTTATTCTTCTCTGTTATGCTATTTTAACATTATTTCCATGGTAATAAAGAAATATGATATACTGGCATCATTAGTCCACTACCTGTCACTACACGACGTAAAAATAAATGATCGGCCATTTTGTTCAATATAGTTTCTCAGCTCGTTTCGTTGTCGAAGAAAATTAGACTTTTAAAAGTAAATATTTAATGTGAGACGTTTAAAATAGCGGTAAGTAAGTTTACTGTTTTATTACCCATACTAAGAAATAACTGTATTGTGCTAATTGTTATAAATATAAAATATTCGTATAACATTTAAATTAATGTGGAAATAAATGGATTTGTAGTTTAGACACGTGCAATTAATTCATATACGTTATTTTATCCATCACTTTTTTCTGTTACGTAACAGATATGAATGATTAGGCGTTATTCACATAGTGTCATATATGAATTAATGATAATAAAATATTATTCAACTTACTGCACCGCAGGTTAGCCAAAACTGTTTTTTCTTTTTATTTGAAGTATGTTAAGTTTTCGTATAATGTGCCCTGTATTGCATTGCTGTGCCATGTACTGTCTGTGTGTGCATGTTTTATTTATTTATTTATTTTACAAATGTATGCTATTTAAACTTGCCCTAATAACTCCTTTCTGTTATTTTTCTGTAACAATAAAATAATATTCATATTTGTTTCCTATCCGTAACTTACAATTATTTTGAATATGACCCAAATACTACCACATATTCAAGTTATAGCTCCAGGAACGCGGTCGGCCAAAGTACTGTCTGTACATAAACTCCTCGCTACACAATATCTCCTTTTCATGAACACGTAAAGCATCCTCTCTACGTAAAATGAACTAACACGCTTGTATGACAATTTATCACACGCAGCCATTTTCAACTACTGAACATTATTTATGAGCAACAGTAATTGAATGAGTGGATGAGAATTTATTTTATGGTCCCATGAGATCTTCTTCGTTGTCTGCGAGTGACAGTGAGTTTGGCAGGTGATGTTATACTTTCGGTCATATTTATTAAACGACTTAAAAAAAGGAGGGCTTCAGTTCTCAATTCGGTTATTGTATTATAACTTTTATTGTCTTTTGTTTGTTACCTCAGAACTCCGTCTTTTTTGCATGATGAAACGAAAAAACACCGACACCTGAACTAAATACTGCTGCCTGTATGAATTGAATTTGACAACCTATACATATATATATTCAAGTGTTATCTGGAGCCCAGTCATTAGCCGATTAGTTGTTCGTTCACTTAGTGAACATGGCGTGTTGGTCATTCACTCGATGAACAAATTCCATTGAGAGGATTTTCACGGACCACTAGCGACATAAAGCGAGCTCAATACATAGATATCACTAAAGAATTTTGATCAGTCAACCGTGAGCACACACACATTAGGGCTGCTTCACAAAGATCTGTACTTTATCTGACTCAAACTATGAGCCAATGCCTCCAAAGCCATGACTATGGTGGTTCTAACCTTTACAAATTTGTACTTTATATATATCATGTTATAAAACGGTAACAAGTAAATGCACAAACGAATGATATATATATATATATCTTTATATCAGTATTTCTTAACACGTTCCGAGGTAGCCCTACAGCCTCATATTGCAGCAACATGGGAGACAATAATTATATTACTATGACAATTTTAAAGAGTACACGGTTAAGGTTTTATTTCTTTGGGAACATTTGTGCTTAAAAAAAAGAATTAGTATTTGTGAAAGACGTTTTTTAATTGTAAGGCTACAGATTATTAACAAGCATTCCAAGTAAGTCGTAGTTTTCCGATTTCCGCCCGCAATAAAAAAATACATTGATGTTATTTTTTATAAACTTTTCTCGTTGTAAATTATAATTTATGTCGAGAAGTTTTACTTTTAACGCCACTTTTGAATACAAGTAGTCTGACTTTAACGAACAGAACGGACTAGAAATTGCCAAGAGATTAAAATCGCTACAGTGACTAATTAAATTACAATTTATTAGTGATGGAAATGGATGATAAATTACATAGATGAAGTGCCATGAAATTCTGTGATTTATTTCTACCGGAATAAAACGTGTTACTTCGTAATAAACATCAAATACAGAATTGCCAATCGCTTATTTTTAAATAGAAAATAAAACTCCAACGGGTTTCATCTAAATCAGCGTGTCACATTTTAATATTCAAATGTCGGAGTGACAAAGATTTTATCTCTAATTTAGTATTTTATCACTCGAAGCGTTCGGGTGGACGACGTGATGCCACAAAAGCCTTTATATTCAAATAATGAACTTGTATTGTCTAAAATAAATACCAGAATTGACGAATTCCATTGTTCGGATCAGGCAGTCTGTTAAATTATTCGTCAGGGCCTGTCATAATTTACTCGTATCTGTGATGAAATCTCACAAAACGAATTGTAGTAAAGCTGTTAGCAGAAGCTCCCTCGTAGTATTTACTTTTATAAATACTACGAGGAAAGACTAATATTTTATAAAGCTTCAGGAGATTCACAGCTGTTGCACATCGTATATAAATATCAAATCTATTTTATGCGTTTCTGTTTATGTGGGTCAGAGGGACCCCACACAGAACACATAAAGTTTACGATTCTTGGAGTGAGTCCAGCAGACTCCCGTCCGTTGCCAAAGCCTACATGTTCCGCTCTTCGTAAAACTGTTGGAACGACGCAAAAAGTGTTAAAGTGTGATAGAGAGTAATATACAGTATAGCGTAATTGTTAAGTGCACACTGTTTCACGCGTGGAGTGAGTTCTTACCAAGTTAATTGAAATTTTATTGTTATCTGATTACTTCATCAGATCGAGGTTGGTGGCATAAATTCTCTATCTGAGTAGCGAGTTCTTTCCAAGAATAATTTAACTTTTTGTTATATGTATCTTACCTGAAAAATAAGAAAATATATTTATAGAGCATTATAAATAAAATTCGTTTCTTTGTTCTACATAATGTGCCTATATAGTTATGGTTTTGTAGCTACTTACTTACAAATTAAACCTGATTACTCGTTACTATACCTTAAAGTAAACGTTACTGTCCATGAAAAAAATACATTATGTCCCTATCATGTAAGTGGAAGGCCCTAGGCCCAATATCAGAGGAAACACGTTGTAAAAGCAACATCCCATCAAAAAATTAATATGTAATAAAAACACAAGTTTCACGGCGCAGTTTTTCTACCGCAAAAAGAAGTGAGATTGAACACTGCGAGCAATGTATCCTGCCCACTGCCACTTAAGTTTCTCAATTCTTCGAGCTATGTCGGTAACTTTGGTTCTCCTGCCGATATCCTCATTTCTGATGCGATCACGCAAGGAAACTCCGAGCATAGACCTCTCCATTGCCCTAGTCGATGTTATAAATAAATTATTTAAAAGGCTATTTTCCATTTTCTCTTAAACTTCTCTTCCTCGTAAACCGCTTTGGCAAATGCTATAATAATAAACACTCCTCAAGCGTGAAAAGAACACATGACATAATGAAAATACCAATTCTGTTTATCATTCCTACCTAAGACAAAACACTGTTACCAAAAATTAGGCTAGTTATTATAACTGGAGTTATTACGCAAGCTTTACTTTACTCTGAATAGTCTGAATATCTGAGGCACTGTTAATATTCAAGAACTTATAATAATTATTAATGTTGGTAGATTAAATCTTACACTAACTACTGTCTTAATATTAACTTGTAGACCATGCTTTGACTACTTCAAGTGCGTAAAGGAGTGATATATATGACTTGTATACATCTGTTCCTTTTTCATAGTCGAACCATTATGGTTTTTAATATGATAGTTTTTAATATTATATATGATAGTGGTTAATTATCTAGTGCTAAGAATGACCGTTGATATAGCGCTACACACGCGGTGCTCATTCTGAACGACCTACTTTATAGCCTAGACTAGGTTCACATTTATAGCCAGTTAGACTGTTACCCACAGTTTATTACTGGGTGTGTTGATTAGATCTATAACCAGCTTATTGGAGGCTCTATGACTACCAAGAATGACTTCTATTACTTTATTGAATGCCTTGAATCTTCCTTGCCATAACTTTCTTGAATTTTGTAGGGTAAATACGTATGTTATTGCTTCTTGTTTGGATATATAATAATATGTCATAGGCCAAGTGATTAATCAGTGAACTATGTATAATGCCCGGGCATTAGAATCAATTCAAATCAAATCGGGCAATATGATGAATACTGATTACAACTTCTATATGTGAACCGTACTGGTCAAATACTCAGGAGCGAGGAATTTGAATACAAAACACTCTTTATAAATTCGAAGATCAGCTTTATTCTTTATATTTACACAGCAGTACAGTTTTAGCAAAACCAACAGCAATACAATACAAGTGACTTGTACTGATGTCAGAAAACGAATGGCCGGGCATACCAATAAAATGCCCGCCGATTCGTTTCTATCCCCACCAATCCCCACCATTAAACTTGCTTGTGATTGGTCGTCGATAACTGTCAAGTCTCGACCAATCGCAAGAAGTCAATACAACTAATTTTCAGCATACAACTTCATAGAAATGATTGTGATTATTATATAAACATAAATAATTGTAGGCATAATTTAAATAATTATAACATATATTTATCGCATTGTCTGCCCATTATGAATATTGCTACGTAACAATTGGGTAATTCGATAATTATGGTCAATAACTAGTCGTAGTAAAACGGAGAAGTTCGCTACATCATATATTTGGCGTTTCGTTTTAAAAGAAAAAGATGATAAGAAAAAATTTCTAGACTGAAATTCTTAAAAGATGTTTAGAAAATAGTCTTTCCATTTATTTATTTATTTATCAAAGATACCATACCATAAAGATTACTTATAACTATTATAATTTATTGTTATCTTAACAACTCGCAGGTGGCATAAAACCATGGCTATCGTCTAGCGTTAAAGATATCTGCAGATAAAGAAGCACTTTCAATAGTTTTACTATTCATATTTTATGAATATAATCATTGCACTGAATGAAACTAGGGAGCGACGGTATAAAAGATTGAATGCAATTATGATACAAAAAAATAAATAATAATAATTAGATAGCTCTTACAATGTTTGCAAATGTTGCAGCGAACGATCGCGGTACTCACAGAAAAATGGATGTATCTTTGAACTTGTGATGAAATGTAATTAGAATGTAGTTATGTGAGTAATTGCTTGCTCTCAGGTTAATCTCGTAAACGGTCTCTAATGTAGTATGTTGCTTCTGATTTACGAACTAATGTGATACTGTTAGCATCAATTAGCGACTGCAATACTGTATGATTCTGATTGATACGGGCACGCTTCTGTTTTATCATCAAACTAACAATTTACCTTTGAAACTAACAAGCAGAGATGTTTCCCATCTTATATACATTTTCGATTTATATCTAATACCATAATATCCATAAATAATGACAGTACCTCGGTCCTTGAACTTTAGGTTCGATGGAAGATAAATGGGCTTTCTCGTAACAGCAAACAAAACGAAAATAAAGAACGAGCAATTTTCTAGGCAGCAAAACGAGAACCCGGCAAAAAATCGGTGTCGAAAAGGGCAAATACGGCCAATCTAAACTGAAATCCCCTTCTGTCCTTGATTGCCAAGATCGTTATTACGTAACCTGCCATTTGGCACTTAATCAATAGATGTTTATCGGAATTGGGAACTCTCAAAGCCGAAGATTTTGAAAAGCAAATTATTTGTTTACTTGAGCACTGCTTTCGTCTTCATTAAAAAAACAAAATGTCGTTATTTAGCACATAGAATAGGTGTAAATGAAAGCTCTGAATAAAAATCCTGTTGCTAAATATTTGTAGACCCAGAACAGAGTTTGCGTCCAAAATCCTCAGAAACTTTTCAAATACGGTAGGATTAGTCGGACACTAAATAACATTGTACTTCAACATGACAGTCTTTGTTAATCCTCACATACCTCACGTGGTGTTTCAGTTTATTACAGAACATGTTTTTAGTGCGAACTATCTGCGGTGGTATTACACCTGATGATTAAAGGTATGATCCGTTATCAAATAATTTGTAAATTATAGATCTTCTGTGGACAATCAATCGATTTGACGGCCTAATTATGTAGTAGGTATTCAACCGAGAAATTTTCTTCAAAGTGTATTTTGTTTAAAACTGGTTAAAGCTTGGAGTAAATCTGTCAATAATTTTATATCAAATTCAATTTTAAACTTGGATCATTTTAAGCTGATATTTTGCGAGAAATAATTTCTCACTCTTCAACTTAACTCGGGAAATGTATAACCCTGCTAATCTTATCACATTAAACTAATATTATAAAGATGAAAATTTGTGATTGTGTGTTTGTGTGTACGTTTGTTACTTTTTTACGCTCAAACCGCTGGACGGATCTGGGTGAAATTTGGCACAGAGATAGGTTATAGTCTAGAATAGCACCTTTTATCCCGGGAATATATTCCATTGGGATAATTTTCGAAATTCACGCGGGCAAAGCCGCTGGCAGAAGCTACCTAGGTCTCTGTCTACTTGAGAGTTAGTATTATATATACATCACACATTATTATAAAATAATAATGTGATAGTAATATGATAAAATTGTGATAATAATGTAATAATAATGTACTAATAATATTTCTGCATAATGATGAATGACATTTAACATAAATAATTTGCACGCTTGCTTGCAGGCAGAATACAATGACTTTAAGGCTGTAAGATCTTCCCTTGTTTAAGTATGTATTTTCTTGCAAATAAACATTTTGAATTTGAACTCTGAGTTTGTTTCAGCCTTTCTTCTCAGAGAAGTCAGATAGGAAACGCCTACCTCATCTAGTTTTAAAAATATGTTCGACATGTAAAAGTGTTTGTATAAACCAACTTACAGAAATAAAATCATTTATCATTTAAAGGCATTTTATTTTTACTTTTATTAACTTTAATCTTCAACCACGCTCTGCTGATACTTGAGTGAGAGTTCTGGCTTTTGATAGGATACCTTTATAAAGTGCATATATATTTGTAGTAGAAACCGAGGAGTTCCCGGCCCTCTCTACATCTGATATTTTTTTTTTGGATTTTTATAACGAACATTGAAATTTATTTTTACTTTTATTAACTTTAATCTTCAACCATGCTCTGCTGATACTTGAGTGAGAGTTCTGGCTTTTAGTAGGATATATTTATAAAGTGCATATATATTTGTAGTAGAAACCGAGGAGTTCCCGGCCCTCAGTACCTCTGAAATATTTTTTTTGTATTTTTATAACGAACATTGAAATTTATTTTTACTTTTATTAACTTTAATATTCAACCATGCTCTGTTGATACTTGAGTGGGAGTTCTGGCTTTCTAGAGTATACTTTTATAAAAATATTTTATTGTTGTAATAGAAACCGAGGAGATTTCGGCCCTCAGTATCTCTGGTATATTTTTTTTAGATTTTTATTACGAACATTGAAACATTCCTTGATCTTAGCTAACCTAAATCTTCAACCATGCTCTGCTTATACTTGAGTGAGAGTTCTGGCTTTAGAAGAAACCGAGGAGTTTTCGGCCCTACCTACCTCAGATATTTTTGGGTTTTTATAACGAACATTGATATATATTTTTACTTTTATTAACTTTAATCTTCAACAATGCTCTGCTGATACTTAAGTGAGAGTTCTGGCTTTCTGGAGCATACTTTTATAAATTGCATTTATTGTTGTAGTAGAAACCGAGGAGTTTTTGGCCCTCTCTACCTGTGATATATTTTTTTTGGATTTTTATAACGAACATTGAAATTTATTTTTACTTTTATTAACTTTAATCTTCAACCATACTCTGCTGATACTTGAGTGAGAGTTCTGGCTTTTAATAGGATACGTTTATAAAGTGCATATATATTTGTATTAGAAACCGAGGAGTTTCCGGCCCTCAGTACCTCTGATATTTTTTTTTTGGATTTTATAACGAACACTGAAAAATTTCTTGATCTTAGCTAACCTAAATCTTAACCATGCTCTGCTGCTACTTGAGTGAGAGTTCAGGCTTTCTGGAGTATACTTTTATAAATTGATTTTATTGTTGTAGTAGAAACCGAGGAGTTTCCGGCCCTCAGTACCTCTGGTTATTTTTTTTTAGATTTTATAACGAACACTGAAAAATTTCTTGATCTTAGCTAACCTAAATCTTCAACCATGCTCTGCTGATACTTGAGTGAGAGTTCTGGCTTTCTGGAGCATACTTTTATAAAATGCATATATATTTGTAATAGAAATTGAGGAGTTTTCGGCCCTCCCTAGCTCTGTTTTTTTTTTTTTTGATTTTTATAAAGAACACTGAAAAATTTCTTGATATTAGCTAACCTAAATCTTCAACCATGCTCTGCTGATGCTTGAATGAAAGGCCTGGCTTTCTGGAGTATACTTTTATAAATTTCATTTATTTTTGTAGTAGAAACCGAGGAGTTCCCGGCCCTCCCTTCCTCTGATATATTTTTTTTGGATTTTTATAACGAACATTGAAATTTATTTTTATTTATTAACTTTAATCTTCAACCATGCTCTGCTGATACTTGAGTAAGATTTCTGGCTTTTTATAGTAGACGTTTATAAAGTGCATCACATCACATCATCAGCCTTTTAAAGTTCCCACTGCTGGGAAAAAATAAATAAAGTGCATATATAGTTGTATTAGACGCCGAGTAGTTCCCGGCCTGCAGTAACTCTGATATATTATTTTTCGATTTTTATAAAATATTCTTTATCTTAGCTATCCTAAATTTTCAACCATGCTCTGCTGATACTAGAGTGAGAGTTCTGGCTTTTAATAGCATAAGTTTATAAAGTGCATGTACAGTTGAAGCAAAAACCGAAGAGTGCCTAGCCCTCAATACCTCTGATTTTAATTTTGCATTTTTTATTACTAACGATGAAAAATGTCTTGATTTTCGCTTATCTCAGTCTTCAACCATGCTCTGCTAATACTTGAGTGAGGGTTTTGGCTTTCTGTTTCATGTGTGCGTTTAGTCTTGATATAGGTGTATAAGGAAAGGAGGAGTTCTCGGCCTGATAAAAGTTCAGATTTAAGTTTTTATTTTTTTTGTATCGAACTCTGAATTTTTTCTTGGTTTTTGCTTTTGCACGATTATAACAAAACTACTGGCACTTGAGAGTACATTTTACTTTTATTTTATTACTTTTGATTACTTCGAGCTCTAAACTATTTATTTTTTACAAAAGAAGAAACGGTAATCGTCGTTTTATATAAGTAACGCCAGTTAAAAAAAATAAAATGGTTAATTTCTGTTATGAGTTTAATACGTTTGTTAATTTTTTTTGTGTTTAATTCTGCAGAACTATTTCTATAATGTATCAGGAACTATAGAACTCATATTTGTGCTCCTAAATCACTTTTAAAATTTTGGTTTTGGAAAAATGATCTGCAACCGGAAGTTAGCAGATCATATTTTCATGTGACTTTTTTTCTGGGAAAAAGGCCAGAACTATTTCCAAAAAGTATCAAGAACTCTAGAACTATGCTGCATGCGACTAGAACTCACATTTTTTTATGCTCTGCTGGAAAATGATCTGCTAAGTTCACCAGCATTAGTTTATTTAGGTGCTATTTCCCATCGTTTCGAACAGATCCAACCGTGTTCGCTGAATCGCCACTACTCGTTCTTCGTAAATGGGGGCCAATTTACGATTTTTATTAAATCCTCGCCGGTTCTTCTCTTGGGTTTTCTCAAATTGCTTCTTTGCTGCGAAGCCCATTCTCGATCGAGTTCCCTGAGGTTCACATTTTTTTTCAGCCTTAGGTCAACTTCGAACAACAATTGCACAGCGCTCTTCCTGTACTACGACTTGGAGTTGAATTTAAATATTTTAGACAACACGTATGTAAGTGCCGTCCAAAAATACTTCTTACAGCGGTGGAAAACTGGTACAAGCACATGCTGCTTTGGAGGGGTCATTTGAGTTAAAAGTGGAATAAGCGTGCGGCTTCGGCAATCAACTCATTAACAAAATATTCTTGAAAATCTTTTGATGTTAAAGCTGTCCTACGGTTGGAAACAATTCGTCTAGGATTTTCAAAAACACTCAATTGACTGTATAACCACACGAACTTACTTAAATGTATCCACACTACCCAAAATATGTGTATATACTTTAGACGTACTAACCATTGACCCAACGTTGTCTATGTGGTAAGTATCAAGTGGCACGACGCCTCTGCAAATCGACAACGAATTGTATGTGAATGTGGAAATTTGTAAATCAGATGTTATAATTTAGCTTTCTTTGTTTTTTCTCGGCTTTAATACAATTGAGAAGCTCGAAACTACTTACTCTACCGTTTGGCGCATCCCCTCAAAGCAAAAGCTCCTCTTGACAGGGCACTTTGGGATATACAATAAGGAAGCATTGGCCACCGTTTTGTATATCCCATAGTGCCCTCGGTCGTGCGTTCGCTTGACTACCTGTATCTCCATACTGTTTGCAAAACAGGGAGTAGAGAATTTTTACTTAAAGCATCCACGTGTGTTATGTTCTTCCCAAGCCTATGGTTTACTCTTCATAGTCGAAATCCTCTTACAACAATTCCCTAAACACAATTTTTGTTTTCTTGTCGTCGCAGCAAACGCTTGACAATCTATACTAATTGTAAGGAGTAATCTCTAGATCTAATGAACCGATTTTGAAAATTCTTTTACCAGTAGAAAGCTACATTATTCCTGAGTGTCATAGGCTATAATATTTTTTCGAAAAATTAGAGATCCTTATGCAGGATGCAGGCAGGGCAGGCAGGGCAGGCAGAGCAGGTAGGGCAGTTTTAAGTATTATTATGGTGGACATTAATCCAAAATACAAAGTTAATTAAAAAATAAAAAATGATACGAATTAAAAAGGCCAGCTCACCAATATGTATCTTCCGACTGCACAGCATGATTTTCTTCTTATTTTCATCTTTTTAGTTCGTTTATTGCCCTAACTTTGACTGACCTGTTGAAGAAGGACATAGTTTTAGTTTTAGGCATTTGAAAAATTAAATACGGCTTCGGTAAATGGACCTATATTTTGATTAAAAATTGTAGGGTGGAAGCAGAAACAGAATTACACACGGATGCATCGTGTTTAATGTACGGCATGATTTTGATGCAAAAAAATCCTAATGACGGAAAATGTCACCTAGTACATTGTGCTAGCGGTAAGACCACCGAAGCAGAGGCAAAATATAGTAGTTACGAGTTGAAGGCGTTAGCCATTATAAAAGCATTAGAGAAAGTTAGAATCTATTTGTTAGACATATATTGTCTCCCGTCAACTGGCTACCTACTCTGCCTACCCCATCTACCCTACCTACCCTATCCTACACTAGCCTACCTACATACCTACCCTACCTATGGTAAGTAAGGTAACTTTTTTTTTTTTCATAAGAACCTTCTCCTAACAAAAACAACAAAAAAAGAATAAGCGAAATCGGTCCAGCCGTTCACGCGTGATGCCGTGACCAAGGGAAATAGGGATTCATTTTTATATATACCTACTAATAATTTCTGTACAAAAAGTAATGATATCCCATAAAAAACATAAATGTGAAAAAGAAAGCCAAGTTCAATACTAAGAATATGCGTGGTTGTTGATAACGCCGATAAAAGAATTGAGATCTAAATGGGTGCCATGTACTGTCTCCTGCAATTTATTCACAAGAACATAAACCGCGCGCGATTAGTTTTAAGTATCTGGGCCATATTGTGACGTCCGACCTGAAGGACGACGCTGATATCGAGCGAGAAAGGAGGGCGCTGTCGATTAGGGCGAATATGATTTCCCGCAGGTTTGCTCGTAGCTCCAAGGAAGTAAAGATCACCTTGTTTCGAGCGTACTGCACATCTTTTTATACGAGTAGTCTGTGGGTTTCATATTTGCAGAAGTCTTACAGCGCTCTCCGCGTTCAATATAATAACGCGCTGAGGGCGCTGCTGCGGCTGCCACGCTTCTGCAGCGCTTCGGGTATGTTCGCAAGTGTCCGCGTTGACTGTTTTTATGCCAGCATGCGCAAGAGGGCGACCTCGATAGTGAGTAGAGTGCGGGGCAGCGGCAACAGTCTCCTTGCCGTGGTTGCCAACAGGTTAGACGGGCCTTTTATGCAGCACTGGCAGTCCTTACATGCACCCGTGTATCGCGCGTGGAGCAGGTAATTTTTTTAATATATATCTTTTTAATGTCTTACAATTTTATTATATCAATTTTTATAACTTTCTGACAATTTTGTATATTTTTATTTTCATAATTTAATGAAATTTTTTCTGACATGTTTATTAATATTATGATAGTATAGCTGACATTTAAATTTTGGATGTTTCTTATTTTAGTGATGTAGTCTAATGCTAATGAATGACATTTTATTTTAATTTCTAATGGATCAATTTTTATGTAATGTTTATGAATGTAATATTATGGACTAAGGTGTCTGAAAATAAATGAATTATTATTATTTGTACTTCTCAGAATATTTCAAGTACCTATTATATGAAATAAGTTTGTAAACCCTGTTACAAACTAATTTCATTTTTTTCAAAAATATAATTTGAATCTATTTTTATAATAAGATTCGATAGGCCAATAGAATCTTATATTTTAAAACACATGTAATGGCGTCATCAAGTAGGTACCGTACACTAACGGTAGAGAGAAACACGCTGTTGTGACAACTGACACAGGCTGTTTATATTGAACCCGTGTCATTACTATATATCTACCCGGATTTGAACTTCGAGAATTTGAGATATCACTGAATGTGTTCCCTTGCGGAATTGTCAATTTTGGCATCATGAGTTGCAAAATTCACTCTATGGTTTTAGAAAAAGTGCAAATTGTCTCCGTATGGTAACTTAGGTATTTAAAGATGTTGAGGCATGTCAATTGCTTATAGATTTTATATTGCGTCAAGGGAATCAACCTCCTGGATTTTCCAAGTACTTAGATAATTGGTTAACGTCCAAAAGTTTCACCTAGTTGCACATTTACATATGACATTCACACGGCTCCTAACACATTACGTTCGTGACCCTTTGGCTGATGACGACGGTTGACGGCTCGAGTACCCTGCTCTCATCTCACCGGGTGATGCTTTATGTAATCATAATTCATCCAAACAGATTTAGCTGTGTTCCTACGTAATCCGAATTAAGGTAGGATGAATTTTACGGTTTTAGGTTTAATAACACGCACCTACAAAATTATGATCTTGACTCTAGCTCGGATATAAGTTGGGTCAAAGCATTTTTTTATGAATTGCATAAATAAGTGGAAACTCAGTTTTCGTATTTCACAAACGTCGTTTATTTGTTTGTAGTACGGTATCCTCAAAGGGCAATGTAGAGGGCTATGCTCGGCGTTTCCTTGCGTGATCGAATCAGAAATGTAGACATCCGCAATCCTGGCTGGGTTATCGACATAGCCCGAAGAATTACCAAACTTAAGTGGCAGTGGGCAGGGCACATTGCTCGCAGAACGGATGGCCGACGAGGCAGAAAAGTTCTGGAGTGGCGACCGCGAACCGGAAGACGATGCGTTGGAAGGCCTCCCACCAGGTGGACCGATCACCTGGTGAAGGTTGCGGGACGCACGGGATCGGTCAATGTGGCGACGCTTTTTTTTTGGAGGCCTAAGTCCAGCAGTGGACTTCTTTTGGCTGTTGTGATGATGATGATGATTTACGGTATCCAGCTATAAAACTATATGGACCACATATAAGTTTAGTGGAACATACCTTCCTGTATACAAAGTTAAGGATAGTAAACTGTTATTATTTGAATCCTTAAAATGATTTTTCTTTGGTGCCTATCCCTTAAATCTGACAGATGTTTCACAATCAGTCATTACCTTTAGTTAGAAGCCGGATAATCTGACCAGCCTTGTCAAGGCGGATCGTATTGCCTAGGTGCTAGTTTGTGTAGAAGTCGTGGTCTTGAGGTCGTGGGTTCAAATCCGGGCAAGTACCAATGTGACGTTTTCAAATTCATATGTAGGTACTTTCTACGTTTATCTTGGCCATCACAGGCAAAGGTGAAGGCAAACATCGTGAGGAAACCAGGACTTATATAGTTAATGTAACTTTGTAATAGCCAAATCCGAAGCCTGTAGGGTTTCCAGAGGCGGCTTAATTAACTCTGAAACCAGAGGATGCCACATCCTCACACGAAAAAGAAAGAAGACTGGGTTGTGGAAGTCGGATAGGCAGCTCACTTCATGTAAAATACGTGTAAACAGCTGAAGCTGCTTTGACTGGAAGCCAAGTTTAGAGAAAAGGCTTGCACAGAATAAAGCGCTGACAATATTAAAAGTAACTTAAGTTTCTTACGAGAAAGTTTCTCCGGGGATGGATCTGACAAAATTCCAGCTTGATGCACTAGAGTCGAACGAAAATCAGCCCAAAAGGCTCATCGGTAATGTGGCACTGGTCAAGTCAAGGCTCCAGAGCCTTGTACATCGTTTCCAAGTTGCCAGCTTTTTGGTTACATTTCGGGAAGTGCGCGATGCAGTTACACGATCTAATTCCACCCAGCCCATTTCATCATCGGAATACAAGACGTACGGCGATGCACCATCGGTTCGTGGTTTTGGGAACCCTTTTACTATGCGTACTGCTCATGAGTGGAATTCCTTGCCGGAGTCTGTGTTTTCTGATAGCAACAATCTAAGGGTTTTTTTAGTGAATAGGTTATTTCTAGGCTAGCGTGTTTCACCGTCGACCACATAGACAATATAAAAATAAAAGATTTACCGTGAGAAAAAGTCTGCTAAACGTTGTTACTGGAGCCTGTCTTTGTACTCATTCTATTAGCAGCGCGGTACTACTGTAGAACATAATTACAGCTATTTTGCCTCTATTTATTACCTCCCTTCGAGAACTTTATGCAAATCTATGGGGAGGTGGCAACCATTGAAAATGCTGAACAAAGTTTTGTACAGCCGAATTTTTAACTATCGTTTTTCGAACTTAATTTGTGCTAGTTACGAAAACTTTAAACGGCTTATTTAACACGTAAAATAGTGAGACTGTTTGCTGAGAGTTTCCTTTAGTACTTGTATTTTTTTTTTGTTATAAAAACGTTGCCCCACACTAGGAATTTCTTCCTGTATCGTGGGTGCGTTTACAAACATATAAACTAACATACACAACACCCAGAGCCGGAACAACTATCTGTGTCTATCTATTTAAATTGCTAAATAAGCTTTCCAGCAACACCCAGTGCTTTTTCATTACTTTTACTCACTCGTACTCTTTTTATGTACTCATACCCATTGACAAAGCACTGTTTTTATGAGCAGCCTCCTTCATACAATACAGACTAATCGTCATCACAGGCAGCGGTGTATGAGTCTTTGGTCAGCTGACAACAACACAACTGCGGTGATGTCACATTGCAGATTGGACGGACGCCAGGCGTAACATATTTATAGAGATACTATTCTACTACACGTTATTTTGATCGCGTTTAATTTACTATTGCTGTAAACAAAGAATGAATGCAAATTAAATTTCGTTGACAAATTATCACTCTGGTACCATTGCAGAATATGTGTCCCGTGCTAAAGCTGTAAAACGTTTCCACACAACGTAGCTATCTGCGGTGATAGATGACATACAGCGTCATTACACGGTATCAATAAAATTCAAATGTGCGGGTTTTGTTACGATATGCAAATTGTAGCTCGTGCTTGTGACCATCGCGCCGATCACCGAGTGCTGGGTCAGCAGAATGTGCGCTGTTTATATCGCACTGCTGGGACACGTGCCCATAAACGGGACGCGGTGAGTGTCAATTGCTTTTTTGCTCATCCACGTGTAAGATTTACGACACAAGGCGTCAATGTTAAGTTTAAAACTTTCGCCTTTTATAATTGAAAAACAATATTATCACGGGAATTAACACGATGATTTCGATTATTTATTTACCCGGGTGAAACAGATAAATAAATAATCGAAATCAACGTGTTAATTCCCGCGATATATTTTCAAGGCATCAATGTGTTGAATATACACATTTTATGCGCAAATAAAAGGTTGTCCATATTGCCGAATCGGATAAAAACAATGGTAATTTCTATTGTGTATGCTAATTGACACTTGAAGAACTAATATTAAGGGTTTCTTTACATTTTCAAAAGTCCGTATTCCTGAATATGTTCTTCGTAAGCTAATTAAAAGAAACTTAAAATCAATTCAAGTTCAATTTACTAAGTCCCAAGAACAATACAACTTAGATTTGTTATTGTTAAATTATTTCATTGACATTTAAGAAATTTGTCGGACTTTCCCAATACTTCAGGAAAATCTGTAATAATAACTTCAGTTCAGTTACGAACACGTTGTGGTAATGATCATAAATATTTCGTATTTGATCAATAATAGAATGTCAGAGATGACAATTTTATACGTAGTTCTACTGAGCTTTAATTTGCATTTCGCAGTTCAGGAATTTAATAAAATTTGTTCTACAGATGTATTGTCAGAATAATTCTTCGTATTAAGTATATGAACTCTCTTGTAGATAGAAGAATGTTAATGAACATTTTAGAACCTATTAAAGCACTCATTTGTTTTCAGTGAACTATTCTACAAATTTTACAGTGGAAGGTTTTGGTTGTGATCGAAATATAAACGGTTTAGTGATGAAAATAAAACGGCTTCGTGCAGGTTAGGTAAAATCTTTACTTGAGCATTGATAACGTTATTTTAAATAAAAAAAGCTATGTAAATATTCAAATTCTCCTTACATAATACCTTTTTGTGTATTTTACTTTTATCTGTAGTCTATGCAAAACTGTGCATTTCATTTACACATATTTTTTATTCAAATGAATATATTTATTGCATAGTGAAATACAAAGGCACTGGACGTATTTTTATTAAAGTAAAATTATTCTAGTCTCTTTATACCTCTATTATTATATTCAAGAACTCATATTTCGAAAGCAATATCTGTTAAAACAACAAGTGTATGCTCAATTTTAATGTAATCGTATTTGATTTCGAATACGTAAAAACAAATTAATTAAAGCCGCAACGAACGATCATATTTTAATTACTGCTTATGGTCATGTATATGAACAGCTTTGTCCACGCAGACAAAATCAATTCGTGTTGTGTATTGTATGTTGTTCAAAAGTTGTATCTCCCATACAAATTTTAATCAGCTGACGACAACTTTGTCGGGAATTGACTATGACATCCATAGCAGTTTTTAAAATATGATCGCACCTTTTCATGTATTATCTGTGACGAAGCCTTTTGATTTCTAAATTTAAAACACACCATCTGCCCATTTACCTTTAATTATTTCATTTTATACCACAGACCAAAATGCCCATAATCAACAGCTTGCGCGCGGTCTTTACCCCAAGCTATCTAATTTTCCCGAAACAAAATTAAGGCTGTAACATCAACACACGCTTTGCTGCGTCGTCGTCAAGCCACACGTCTGGAGAATCGTATCGTACCACTGCCTCCTCCTAGTGAATAAATGAAATTACTATTATTGTTCACGTCGTGCTATTTAACGTGGATTTACTAGTTAATTGATCTTCGTGACAAATTGCTAAACTAATTGTACAATAATGTAGATTTTTCTGTTAAATCTTTCTGTTTTTATGATTCAGTTTTAATAATCTAAAATTACGTGTGTTGTTTCTATTAAGTAATATTTTAATATAAGGCCAATTAGAACAAAATGTAGTCTATTGATTGTGTATAAATACCACTTAAAGAAATAGCGTAAAATAAATTCAAAGTACAATTCCGTGTCTCTATCGAGACGCTATTGCTCCCCGAGGCAGAGGAACGTTCAAATAACTAACAAAGTTTAATTCACTGCATCTATTTCTTCATTAAAATTTCATACCTTTTACAGAACCTTTGCAGAAGCCTGCAATTGTTTAGCAAAATGAGATGGCGAACAAAAGTAATTTGGCAAGCTCTATACTAGTATATGCTATAGCTGTATAGTATAAGAATGGTATTAAAAAATTAAATGCTACTTTTCGACTTTCTTTCGATTCCCACGAAAAATAACCCTCCCGCAAAGTACTTATAATTGTCTAATATCAACATTGCCTCTTCATTATCATTAAATACACAGATTTTGCGTTCCCCAAATTAAATTGTCGAGTGAGAAATGGTTCCGGTAGAGTATCAGATTAAATTGATCCAAGTTTAAAATTGCGTTTGTTATAAAATTATATTCCTATTTATTTCAAGTTAAATAATCCTCAGTTGTAAGTTGTGAATTTGTCGGTGATTGCTGAGCGGTTTTTGTTCTTCTTTTCATTGTTTAAATAATTAAAAAGTGATGCAATTACCAATAAAGATCAAACCAATTAAAAGCAATTCTTTGTATTAATACTATTACTCGTAAATCGGAACACTTTCAAATTAATGGAAAGCAGTCGGAACAAGAATTTACATTAATTTTATTACAAACTAGCTGTCCCACGCGGCTTCGCTCCCGTCAACTGGCTACCTACCAAGCTAGCCCACCTACTCTAAATACGTTGCGTCTCAAAAAGAATAAATTTTCCCCGTTTTTGGAACATTTTTCATTGATGCTCCGCTCCTATTGGTCGTAGCGTGATGTTATATAGCCTATAACCTTCCTCGATAAATGGACTACCCAACTCAAAAATAATTTTTCAATTCCAACCAGTAGTTCCTGAGATTAGCGCGTTCAAACAAACAAACAAACTCTTCAGCTTTATAATATTAGTATAGATATAAATGTACATCTGTATATTTCTTCTTCTGTCTTTTTAAATTTCTTTGAGTGTTTAATCCACTGAAACCAAGAATAAAAATAATGCTGATCCACTTAATTATCGGGATTTACCCACCTGCATTACCACAAAAACACTATATACGTGAGTTGTTAGAGGATTAAATATGTTAGACTACATTGTTATTAAGTGTGCCACTAATCCTATCGTATTTGAAAAGTTTCCCGAGCGTAAAGGATCTGTGGTTCTGTGTTGATAAATATTTTCACATAGGATTCGTATAAAGGTCCCCTTATTTACAAAACTAAAACATACTGTAAGGATATATGGATTCCCCTGCCGCACTTACACACCCATTTGGTCCGTTGTGCGTGCAGGCCTGCTCTCTGTGAGAGGGAATGGGCCGCAATCCACCACACGGGTCCAGTGCGGGTTGGTGGATGTCTTCTAATTTTTAGTTCTAAGACACAGAGATAAGCCAGTTTCCTCACGATATTTTATTTCACCGTTTTGAGAGCAGTGGTGATGAAATAATTCACAAAATAAAGCGCGTGGGTCCGAACCCCGTGACCTCGAACTTGTAAGTCATGGCCTTTAGAACTGGGCCAACATTGCTCTTAAAAAAACTGATTTGGCATGTGCTAACGATAGCTTTCTTTTTATTATATTCTAGTAGTTCATTTTGATGATACGGTAAAATAACTTTTAAAAAGTGCCGAAGTAAAATAACTTTTAAATATTCAAGAAACTTTACTTGAAATTTTAATTTGTAAGTTTCCAATGTCATCAATATCTTTTGATTAGGTGCCTAATGGCAGGTAACGTTACTGCGATCTTGGTAATTAAGGTCAGAGATTTTTAGAGTTCAGACTAGCTCGGCAATAATTTTCCGTTTCAAAGGCGATTTTTTTTAAACTTCCTTTTCACAGCCAAAAAAATTGTTGATCCTTATTTTCCTACGTTTAAAATACATTTTTCGTCGATCGACTGAAACGACTGGAAGGACAGAGGAACTATAATTAAGGTAATTTTTATTGTTCAAATGTTGTTCTGATTAGATTTCACTTCCAGTGAACTAAAGGTCAACAAAATAATTTCTTGTACCGTTCATTAAAGTGATGCAAGGTAAGAACTTTGTGATTAATTTTCAGTTTTTTACGTGTCACTTGTGAAGTTTTAAGCAAGATTTTTAGAAATTATGTATAATACTTACCATGTTTAAAACAAGAGTTATAGCAACACGGGAACGTCTTGAGACGCTTTTTCAACATATGGGCGAAACACAATTTGTCATCATTACTTTCTCGGCAGCTGTCGTCTAATTTTACAAAAAAAAAAACACGCTTTTCTGCAAAAATTAAAGTTATAAAGAAACAGTATGACTTCTGGGAAATTTATATGAAAGACTTTCAACGCTGAATACTTAAACAAGACAAATGAGGAAGGTTAGAAATTTACATGTTGTTTGAAAAATTCGACGTCTTGTGATATATTACTTAGCGTAGTCTTATAAATTGAAAATATTTTCTAAATTTGTTTACTAGTTTTGTAAATTGATAGTTCGTTAATAATACAATTTAACCGAGCCGTCACATCTGCAGATGTTAAACAGGTAACTACTCTGTTGTTAGTTGTAGTCGCTGATCGATACTGGCAGGTCTAATTAGTTACTTAATTAGACGTCAACACACCTCACTTGAGTCTGTTGCGGCATTAACCAAGTACAAGCAATTACCCATACTACATTTTAATTACTACCTCACATCCAGGGGCGTATCTACTGGAGGGCTAGACGGTGTCGTGCACTTGGTGCAAGGACGCAAACCTCAAATTTAACTAGAGGAATATTCGACCAGCTTAGGAATCTAAACAAAGTAGGTTGCAACACGATTTTAAACATGGCAACTTATTTGAAAGAATACATGTGAATTCCCAGCAGTTTCGAACTTCTGTTTGAACCTTGTGGTAGATGATGTTATAAGCATTTTTTTCGATTATAGCAACAAACGTTGGAATCTAATGTTAAAATTCACTGGCAAATCGGATAGCACTCTCAAATAACTAAATCTGATATGATGGTCCCGTGGCGTCAATACGATATCTATCTTCTATATTTATTAAAAAAATGCTGTTTGTTCTTCCAAGGAACCAGTAACCATAGTAGAATTTGCCACACTGACCAAATCGGCAACCGTCATCTTATAACATACTCCTTACTTATCTGGCAAAGAGCTGATGGTAAAGTACTTTTCATCTTTTAAGTTTCTATTTTTATATTTTGACTTGATCAAACGTAAAAAATTAGGGCACCAGTTGATATATTGCACGAGGGCCTTTGGTCACCTAGCTACGCCTCTGCTCACATCTGCACTTACCAACGGGAATTGTTACCGAGTTCAACGACTTATCTATATATTTAGCCGCCAGTGCCGCGATGACTTGCTACTTCTTTGGAAAACATATTAATATCATTTTATTTAATGTATCAGCAGTTTGAATATGGCACAATTGCATACAATCTTTTATCTACTTCGGTTTCGTTATATTCGAATTACAAAATTGACAGCGGTTTCATTATGATATCCATAACGACATCGGATTGCATTATGCGAATCGTCATAAATTCTAAAACACAAGCACAGACATTCTGAACATACAGCCAGGTATCTGTATTATTACTTCGAAATCGAGACAATGTATTTACATTGTCTCTCGAAAATGGAACAAGTTTAAAACAAAAGTATCGTATACTATTTGGCTGTTGCGGCTACAAGATCTTAGCCTTATACCTAATAAAGACAAATAAAAAAATTAATAAAAGTGGACGCAGGAAAATTTTTCTGAGTAAAATTTTATTCAAATTTTATTAAAAATGTCTTCAACATCAAGTGATATTGAAAATACTCGACCAGATATAACAAATAGAGCAGCCGCGGCTACAAAAAATTTACCTAATACCAGAAAAATCAAGACACGTATATGAGAAATGTTATGAAGATTTCGTGATATGGCGGGAACGTAACAATATTTCAAGCACATCATTAGTAGTGTGTAGTTAAGATTCTATTAAAAATACTTATTTAATTATATCTGTGTTTTATTCCTTCCTTCGTAGATAAAATCTTGTATGCAACTGTACGTTATTGGTCTTTTAATAACTCGTGCCCACCTATTTCGGTACGCGCTACGCTTGTACCGAAAAATGGCACTCGTATTAAAAGACCGTCCATAACGTAACTGTGCGGGACCAACCAGGACTTGGGAGAAAATAAAACAGGTGAAATATGGATTACTGTGAATAGCGGTGTATTGAGAACAATGACACAAAAGCTACAGGCTATTACATTCAAAAAAACTTAAAAACTATGAACGGACGCAGCGTCGCAACTAGCTGCTAAGACGTGTAGATTAGGCGTTCCAACATGCCCCCGGACGTTGAAAGATTCTCTTTCAACAAGATTCAGCAGAAACGGGTAATGGGCAAATTCTGTTGAAGGCTCTCCTTATGACTCCAGCAGTAGTCCTGACGTCAGCCACACGAACGATGCCGTCTGATCCTGGATGGACGGCGACAATTCTACCTAACTTCCACTTAAGGGGTGGTAGGTTATCCTCCTTTATCACTACCAAGGAGTCCAGCTTCAATGCATCTTTGCAGGAACGCCACTTGGTTCTCTGCTGCAACTCGGATACAAACTCCTTACTCCACCGAACCCAAAAATGTTGACGGAGTTGCTCGATTCTTTGGAATCGAGTCAAATGATGGATGGAGTGTTCCTGAAGATCTCGCTGTGGCAGTGAAGTAAGCGGTCGACCCGCAAGGAAGTGTCCTGGAGTCAGAGATGTAAGGTCAGCGGGATCAGCGGACAGCGGCGTCAATGGACGAGAGTTCAAAATTGCCTCAATTTGGATCAGCGTGGTGTTAAGTTCTTCAAACGTGAGGTTACAATTGCCCAACACTCGTTTCAAATGGTATTTTGTCGATTTAACACCCGCCTCCCAGAGTCCGCCAAAGTGAGGAGTATAAGCGGGAATAAAGTGCATCTTAACTCCATCATTAGCCAAACTTGCACCTAAGGAATCGCAATTTGATTTTAAAAATTTCGATAAATCGTTGTACGCGCCAACAAACGAGGTACCGTTGTCGGAATAAATGTTAACGGGTTTACCCCTTCGCGAAATAAACCTATACAAAGCCAGTAAATATTTATTACTAGTTAGGTCACCGACTAGCTCCAAGTGAATAGCCTTGGTGGTGAAGCAAATAAATATCGCTATGTACACCTTTACTAGCCTACAACCGCGGCCTTGCCGACTGGCACACATGATAGGGCCGGCATAGTCTACGCCAACACTTTCGAAAGGGTAACCTCCCGGATGGAGTCGCTGCTGCGGCAAATTCCCCATTAAAGGCGTAACTACGTTACCCTTCATACGACAACAGCGCACACAGTTACGATAGCAAGCCTTAGATTCCCTAATTGACGCTAATAATAACTGTGGACCTGCATGCATCAATCTCTTGTGCTCGAATTTAAACAATAGCCTAGTAAATAAATGAGTGGACTGTAAAATAATAGGATGTTTTTTATTATATGTAAAATCAGAATTCTCTAAGCGTCCTCCGACACGCATTATTTTATTGCTGTCTAAATAAACATTAAATTTGAGAAGGGCGCTTTTTGAAGGTAAACTTTGTTTGTTTGCAAGTAATTTGTACTCTGGAAACGAATCGATTTGACATTTCAAGATAATAACATTTAATGCTTCCTGGAATTCTTCTTCTGTTAGAAACTTAATAATTACAGGCAGTTTCCTGCAAATACGAACAAATCTCAACACATATGCTATGGAACGAACAAGTCTCAAATAATTAGAGAAACGTTTAAAATCTATAAATAACGTGCAAGAACTATTTTCAACAATAGCGCTCAATGAAACTTGAGGTCGCGTTTCGGGTAATGTCTCGATTCCTAAACTTTTAGGTTGAGATGGCCAATTAGTCTGATCATCCTTTAAAAAGTCGGGACCACACCACCATATATGTAACCCTTGCAGAGCATCAATATCCACGCCACGAGATATTAAGTCTGCTGGATTCTTGGTCGTTGGGACATGACGCCAAGTACAATTTCCTACCTTATCTAGAATTTCAGCAACGCGATTGCGTACAAATGGCTGAAGTTTAGAAGGCAACATCTGTAACCATCCCAATACAATGGTCGAGTCAGTCCAAAAATACACCCGATCAAACTTTGATCGAAGTGATTTGACCACCTTCTCATACACGCGACTTCCTACTACGGCACCACACAGTTCCAACCTCGGAATCGTGGTAGGTTAAATCGGTGCCACACGACTTTTGCTTATCAATAAGCGGACTACGCATTCACCATCACTGCTAACACTACGTACATAGGCACACGCACCGTACGCACGCTCAGATGCATCCGTGAATACATGCAATTCTAACGTCTGATACGAATCGGACATAACAAAACGTGGGATACGCAAATCGTTCAGAAGATGGAGATCTTTAACAATAGCATTCCAAGCTGTGTTGAGTTCCAGAGACAACGGTTCATCCCATGAAAGATTGTCTAACCACAATTTTTGCAACAATATTTTCATGGTCACCACAAAAGGAGATATAAGACCCAAGGGGTCAAAAATGCGTGCAATTGCTGAAAGCAAATCACGCTTAGTACTGCCATTAGAAGGCAGTTTAGCTTTAATTAAAAAACCTAGTTCGTCAGAGTCAGCAAACCAGTCAAGACCTAATAGTTTATTGGGCTCACTAGATCCCATACTTAAATCTAATGATGACTGAGAAGTCCCTGAGACTAAAATAGGTTCGTTCGACTTCCACTTGCGAAGTGGCATGCAAGCTGATGCTAGTGCATTGGTGACCTCATTACGAATGAACATCACTTCATTTAAATCATTACCACCCGTGAGCAGATCGTCAACGTAAAAATCGTGTGTGATTATGGTGGCAATCTTATCATTAGTGCACTCAATGCCTAGCTGCTTAAGGCAGCGCGTCGCAAGAAATGGCGCACTCGCCGTACCGTATGTAACGGTGTTCATTTTAAATACCTTGACAGGACTGCAAGTGTCGTCACGCCAAACTACCTGTTGCAAGTGCCTATCAGATGGATGTACTACTACCTGTCTATACATCTTTTCAACATCGGCTGACAAGACATAGTTATGCTGTCGAAACCGAAGAAGTATAGACAGGAGGTCGTCCTGAATCGTAGGACCCACCATCTGTAAATCATTCAAGGATACTCCTGATGAAGTAGGGCAACTAGCATTGAACACTACACGTAGTTTGGTAGTGGTACTACATTCACGTAGTACCCCGTGATGAGGTATGAAATATGCATTTAAATCTTGTTCCTTGTTTACGGTCATATGACCTAATGACTCATATTCTGCCATAAATTCGTGATATAATTTACTAAAATCGGGTTTAGCCTTAAGTCTGCGTTCTAAGGAATATAAACATTTTGAAGTCCTATGAAATGATTCACCTAGAACAGAAGGGTTCTGTTTCATTGGAATACGGACACAGAAACGGCCGTTCTTTAAACGAGTTGTATTTTTAATAAAATGCTCCTCGCACAATTTTTCCTCTGGCAAATAGTTAGAATGCTGCGAGGTAACCTCTTCGAGGTTCCAAAACCGCGTCAAATTATCACGAATTAATCCTAAGTCATCACTATTACAGGAACTACTAGTTTGAGTAAAATTACAACTCATACTATTACATAGCATACTATTCTTATATAAAATGGATCCAGAGACGATCCAGCCTAACCTGGTTTCAAATAGTACTGGCTTCCCGACCTCTAGCTTTACTCTTCGCGTACCTAATAAGTCCCAGAATAGATCAGCACCTATTAAAAGATCTACCTCGGAAGGCTTGTAAAAAGTAGGGTCTGCCAAACAAATATCAGTAGGAATATTCAGGTTAGACAAATCTAATTCACGACATGGCATTTCGTTAGTTATTAATGGCAAAACAAAACAAAACAACTTCGCATTATAACTGTTGTTGAGTGACGTCATTTTTACCCGACAAGTATTGCCTACGCGAGAGGTCGCGTTATTTATGCCATAGATTGAGCCATCTATCGGATTTGTTTTTAATTTAAGTAACTTACATAGTCGTTCCGTCATGAAACATGATGTACTACCGCTGTCCAGTGTTGCTCGCACTATATGTTCATAATCATTATGATCATATAATTTTACTAAAGCTGTTGACAATAACACGCCGCGCTCCTTCGTACTGTCGCCATAAGAAGGTGAAATGTTCGCAGATAAGGACACATTGTTGGCGTCAGTGTGAGCGGAGTGCGCGGGCGAGACAGACGGCGGCGGTGACGGAAACGAAGTTTTGTTATCAGACATCTTATCACTACGATTACAGTTAGTGTCTGAAGTATGAATTAAAGTGTTATGCCTGCGTTTACATAACTTACAACCCGGTTTTTTACAATTGTTAGAAAAGTGACCCGAACGAAAACAGTTGTAACACAATTTAAAACTAGGCACTAATTTACGACGAGCCTCATTACTTAAAGCAAGGAACTGTGAACAATTAGTTAAACAATGGTCACCTTTGCAATTGGGACATAGCTTCGTGACGGATTCAGTGCTTACATTATTAGAATTTTGTGTTACCATTGATTTAATTTTACTCGATGGACCTGATTTAGCGATACCTGGCACGTTGTGTCTTGATATTTCTAAGGTTTCAACTAAATCAGCGCGTGTGCGAATGAAGTGGAGGAATGCATCAAAAGTAATCTTGCTGTCCTTGTCAGTATGACCTTTAAATTCCTCCCATTCACGATAAGACTTCTGATCCAACTTACAAGTAACTAAATATATCAACAATGTATCCCATTGTTTGACTGGTTCACCTAACGCTTCTAACGAACGCAAGTTTTTATTTAATTGGTCTATTAAACCTTTTAAAGCGGCTGAGGACTCCTTTGTGATAGGATCTATATTAAATAAGGCTGACACGTGATTCTGTACCAATAATCTTTTATTGTCAAATCGATCGCATATTAAATTCCAAGCTACATCGTAATTACTAGCAGAAAACTCAATCGACTGAATAACCACAGCAGCAGATCCATCCAGAGAAGCACGCAAATAATGAAATTTGTTGATTTCATCAATCTCGTCATTATGATGGATGAGACTAGTAAAGGTGTCACGAAACTCTAACCAATTGCTATATAATCCATTAAATTTTGGAAGTTGTATGGTAGGCAACTTAACAGGTTTATAAACACTACCACGACTACTATTCCTAGAAACCAAATCATCATCTTTATTACTTTCCTTCATTAACTGTTGAGCCCTCGACAATGCTTTATAGTACAACGTCTCGAACTCGGAACGTTCAGACAACTGGGCCTTCACATCATCAACCATACATTCTAACCTCAACTGTACCTCATCGTATTGCTCGTACAACGACTCAATTTTGCCCATACGCAGCTGTAATTCCGTGATATCACAACTGCTTAGTTTCTTGTCATTAAGTGCGTCCAGGTAAGTAATGAATGTAGTTAAGCGACCCTTAAAACTGCCTCGCTTCTTTACTAATTCCTTCTCCTCGGACATACTGGGAAGTGAGTGTTTTCGACCTGAAATGTATACAATAGCAAATAAGTTTATATACTTAAACAGACGTTATGTAGGTACTAAGTTATACGATTGATTTTACTGTGATATAACAATGTAATTAGGTAATTGTTAATGTAAATAAGATGTGTTATATAAACGTGTTATATAAACAATAAATCTGATATCTAATGGAAAGTTGTAAACTTTTATTTATAAATACCTCAATCTGTAAGTTATATGAATTAGGATACAGGTAAACAACAAAATATAAAGTACATTACGGGTTAATTAACTAACATTAGTCAATAATTGGAAATAATATCTAACACTAACGAGAATAAACTATGACTGCTGAATACCTACGCATCAACTTACACTTAATTAACTGAATGGTTATCGCTCTAATGCAACAATACAAATTATATAAATGTAGTGTGAATTACTACTATACTTAAAGTATTATATAATAACAATTGTCGCTAATTGTATGCGCAACATACAAAATAACGAAACCATTCAAAATGCAAAACGGTACTCAATGAACATAATTTATATTAATACAAGTTTAAAACTGCACTAACCTTTGGTAACTTATAATTAAAGTTAGATACAACCTGTACGAGTGTTGGGTGACGATATTATCCATAAAACTTAACACCGTGAAGAAAATATGTACTCAATCCATATACCACGCTGCCGGCGTACATAACCTCTCAAGTCCTTGTAAATTATGTATTTCCGTGCGTCGTTAATATCGCTGATTTCATCAATCTTCGGTGTTATATATCACAATACCACAATCCGGCTCGAAGGACCATGTGCGGGACCAACCAGGACTTGGGAGAAAATAAAACAGGTGAAATATGGATTACTGTGAATAGCGGTGTATTGAGAACAATGACACAAAAGCTACAGGCTATTACATTCAAAAAAACTTAAAAACTATGAACGGACGCAGCGTCGCAACTAGCTGCTAAGACGTGTAGATTAGGCGTTCCAACAGTAACAGTTGCATAAATAGCTATTATGCTATCGCTCTCTCGTCTCATTCAGCGCATCTCTCATACAATATGCAGAACCACGGCAGAGGCCGCACTGAAGAAATGATTCACTAATTAAAATACTGGCAGTAAGAATGTGGAGCGAAATGAGTGAGGTCGGGTAGTGACAATGCTATTGAAGTTCTTCATTTATTTTTATACTTTTTTATTGAGATTTGGACTTCATTGAATGAAATTAAAACCTTTTTTTTTTTTTATACAACCTGTAAATAAAAATATTTTGCCATTATCATCCCGATGTAGGCAGCATTTCAAATTATAAACCGATTTCAATACGCAAAACGTCCACATTCAATGCATAGCTAAAATTAAAGCCTGAAGTTACCGCACCCTGGAAATTTACCTCAATATGGCGCCCGGAGTACACTGTGCTGGAGGTTCGAACTCGACTAACGAGAACCGCTTTCATTTGTAATTATGGTTACAGTTGACGTTTCATTTCGTTCTTGAACTTTTTGCTTAAATTTTTGACTTAATTAGTTTCTAATTTAAATCCTGTGTGACTGAATTAGGGAACAAGATCGAATATTTTATTTGAGTGAATCGGTGTTCTAAAGGCCCATATTACCCGAGAGGCCATTAACTTTTTTGAGGCCCATGTTTTACTTTAACCCCTGTTTAATTTATTTATCACAAAACACTAACCCTAGCTGATCATACTTAAGGTTTTGTCGCCAGTAACTTACGGGACGAGGGATTGCTGAATCAAAATCCGATATTATTTCTACACCATCTGCATTCGGGGCCTCCAAATCAATATTTGTAAAATAGCAAAGACCTTTTACAATATACCGTATATATATAGTGTAACTAGTTCGTAAACATTGAAGGAATCCATGGGAAATCCGAATAGCCACCCTGTGTGAGAATGTGTTCGAAACAAAATGTTATAAAATGTTGTTCCGTTTAGTGTCCGGTAGTTTGGCTCGGATCGGCTTCCACCATCCCATTCAATTCATTGTTACGAGTATTCACCTGTGTGGGTGGTCTTCCACGTGGTTCGTTTTTAAAATCAAAGTTTCCATCACAAAAGCGTTTAAACCAAAATCGCACGGTTCATCGGTTCATTAGCAGTCCCCTCTCCAAACGCAACATTGATATTGTGATCTGTTTCTGCAGCGTTAGTTCCGCGTCGGAACTTTTATTCAAAAATCACTCAAATTTTCGAAGTATCCATTTACTGGTCTAAGCTGAATAAAAAAACCAACTGAAAGTCGATAAACGAATGTTGCACATTTTTTGAAAGAAGATCTTCATAGATACCATGTGAAAAAAGTTTTACTCAAACCATTAAGATTTTATGTCAATTCGAAATACCTATTATAATTAATTTTATATCTTGCCGTTGAGACACAGATAGTTACATGTTTGACCGCATTACAATGTTATACATACTATGAAAGATACCCGCACTCTACTACTCGTCTGGCAATGTTCCAGTCTGTGGCTGTACCTAATTGGAAATGTTCAACTGAACGTCTGGCTAAGTTTGGCATTATGTAATTAGGTTAATATCGAATGCCTTGCCCGGCTCAAGAAATGAAAACAGAACTTTCAACGTAATACTTACTTTAGTTAGCATAATAATATAGAATTATCATATTGAAAGTTGTCCAGCCCATCTACATAGGTAGGAAGGCTGTTATGTATGTATGTGGGTATCTTATTTCCAAACAAAGCTCCTTTCGAAGTTATGTAAATAATATGTTATCCTAGAGTACGAGCTAACTAGTTTTTACTGGATAAATGCCGTAATTAACTAAAATAATTAATAAAAAGTCATTGTGTCTCGCATAGATCAGCGTTTCTGGCAGTCAAGAGGTTAGAGGATTTTTCCAAGTTTTAAAGTCTCCAAAAGTACACTCGGCATCAGACTAAAGATTTCTCAACTTCGTAAGTCTTAAAGTTGAGAAATCTTTAGTCTGGTGCCGAGTGCTTATAACAGTTTTTGACTGACTTAAGTGGAATTTTGCCTTGAAAAACTATGTAGAAGTTCATAGAATCGACACATCGCATTGATATTATTGTCAATGAGATATGTATGAACAAAAGTTATGATAGTTACTTACCTACAGTAATTTTGTTGATTGAGACTTTGCGTAGATCTTGAGGTTTCTATTTCGCAACAGGTGAAGCCACTTAGGTTCCTTAAGAACTAGCTCAGTTTCTAGGTTCCTGGAAAATGCTATTCACTGCTAAAGCCTTGCCTTAAACGAGGTCACACAAGTCAAAAGCGGGTAAAACAGGTTGCATAAAGGCAGCTCATTAAAAGCGAGAGTTTCCACGTAAACGACCGCAAGGGTGACACACTGTCTCAGTTTCCGTATGAAAAGCAACGTTTGTAACATATTGCAGTGCAGTAATTGCATAGCAATAATGCAACTTTCGAGATTTCCCCATCATTATAAAAGCAGTTTATTTATTTGAAACAACGGGCACCTAATTGATTATATCGACCCGTATCATGTATTGTGTAAGCGATGTTACTGAACTGAGATGTGAAAGTTTAATTAATTGTGTATTTATGTCAATATTTCATTCTGCCACTTACTTTAAAAATAATTGGTAGATTTTTGTACTCGTGTATACTGCTGACTGGTTGTATTAATAGTCTGTTGTGCGGTTATTTTTTACCTGATAGTGATTTTATCTAGATATGTAAACGGTTATTTTCCTAATTTTTGATTTCTGAAACACCTTTGCAAAGTTTTCATTTTCCATGTTAGTCTAATTTCATCGTTAATAACAAATATTTTGAGAACCGAGTTCACTAACTTGGGTTCAGTGAAATTGTGGCACTTTGTGTAGCTAGAATGTGCCCTTTTTTGGACGAAAAGCGAGGGCAACACGCAGAAGTCGACAAAAAACGAAACCTGCCTACGATGGGTACAAATCGTCATTCGTTTGTAGCAAGGCTTTTAGATTGTTCTTTTTATCATCCTATAAAGGCTCGGAGCGTCTCTGCTCCATTAATAACAGACAAGAGGCAGCTCTCGACTGCACGACGGAGGACAGTTAACACTTCATTATTTTCAATGAAGACGCGATATTGAGTTTTTCCTTTACTATATACTATACTTTTTCTTCAATAAAATTAAGCTATTAGAAAGGTCGGTGACCGAGATTCTCTGACTTACTGTTGATGTCACATATTCCACATGTATTTTATAAGACTAATGTTTTTATAGCTCTGTATAGTAAGTTACACCTTATGTCTGAATTGTTTCAGCAAAAATACTGTTAATTAGGTACGTAGGGCAAATTATTACTTCAAATTATTTTTAAATTGTTTCTTTTGGTCCAGGAAAATAACTGCAATTAGAGGCCAATCTGCGAAAAATATCCTAGTTGAGTACTTTCACTGGCATTATGTTCATTATGGTACTCTTAGTTGTACTGTTTCCAGTCCATAAAAATCGCAAAGAAGCAAAAAAATCATTACCATCATCATTTTAGCCGAAAGATGTCCACTGCTGGACATATGCCTCCCACGGGCGTCGCCACATTGACCTATTCTGTGCGTCTTGCATCCAGCGGATTCCTTCAACCTTAACCAGGTCATCAATCCACCTAGTGGGAGGCCTTCCACCACATCGTCTTCCTGTTCGCGGTCGCCATTCAGGAACTTTTCGGCTCCATCCGCCATCCGTTCTGCGTGTAATGTAACCTGCCTACTGTCACTTAAATTTCACGATTCTTCAAGCAATGTCGGTAACTTTGGTTCTTCTGCGGATATCCTCATTTCTCATACGATAACACAAGAAAACTCCGAGCATATCCCTCTCTATTGCCCTTTGGGTGACTTTAAGCTTTCTGATGAGGCCCATTGTAAGCGACCACGTTTCGGTCCCATAGGTAATCACTGGCAACATACACTGGTCATAGACTTTTGTCTTGAGACACTGTGGTTTACCAGTTTACTGGACGAGAAGATACCGTGCAACTTCCCGAACGGCGTTCAGCCAAGTCGGAATCGACGGACTCTTCGGTTTTCTTTATAACCTGCCGCAGCGTATGCATGTGGTCTACAGTGCTAAAGTCTTTTCGGAATACGGATTGTTCGGGAGACTGGAAATCGGCAAACCTGCTCGCGAGACTATAAGTGAGGACTTTTGAAAACAGCTTGTAGACATGGTTAAGAAAGAGATGGGCCTGTAGTTCTTAAGCAAGGCATTTTTGGTCTTGATGAAGAAGAGTACCAGCATACCCCTGCACCATACCTGTGACGTTTTGCCCTCAAGTATGACGGAATGAAACGGCTTCTTACGGTTTCTCACCGGCCTTCAGGAGTTCGGCTGTGATTCCATCATCACCCGGTGCCTTTTTGGTTTTAAGCTGTTTCAGAGCCATCGTAATCACGTAAAGGCCGACCTTACGTCACTAAAGCCATCTCTTTCACTTCTGAAAAAGACGGCTATTCTAATAATCATAACCTTACTAGACCTTTAAAACGCAAGGACATCAAACATCTTTATAATCCGATAACATTGCCTCAAATAGTTTGCCAATGACGGGTTAAGAACTATCTACCTTCTCAAAGATTTGTCTTAAGAATAATGAAAAACTTGAATAAAGTAGACCCTGTTCAAACAGCTCACGTAGCAGAAACTTTCTATGTCATGAACTGTTACAGTTTATCTTTTGGCATGAGGGTTTTTGTAGAGATACAAAGGGTTTGGGTGCTTAGACAAATATAAAACTTTTCCAGTATACTATTAAAACGGAAAGTGAATGACCCTTTTATAACAATAAATGAAATAGCCGTCGCTGTTTATATTCAGACAATAACTTTGAACATTCAAAACAGCAGTCACTTGTGATTGTGAAGTATTATCTAAATGACTTCGCGGTTGCTACGACGTAGCAGCCGTGTCGTTATCGCTACGCCATCTGCTACGCTGTTAAAAATTCAATATAAATATAGTCGACTACAACTTTTTCTGTTGCAAACTCATTAAATATTATACTGAGTTACGGTCCGTTATCAAATATAGATGTCAACAAATGTGTATTATAACCTATTTTTAGATACTCTTGCTAAAAATCTCTGAACTAATTAAAGAACATTTAGATAATATGGAAGATTGAAATGTAAAAGACATTTTTGACACATTTGTGACAAACATCGACAACTAGAAAGAAAACACCAACAAGATAAGTTTTATTTATGTTCACAATAATGATTGTCTTGTCTGTTATGATCTATGATATGTGGTCTTTATGTATTATACTGTGTGCCCATTAATTATTAAATAAATAAATGATCACTATCCATACTTTCATTTAAATGTTTAAATAAACTGTTACGTTAACCTCTTTGGAATTCGAAAAACGAAGCATTGCTGAAAAACTTTATCTTAATCTTCCCTGGTAATTTGTAAGTTATTGCCTAGAAAATTTAGAGAAAGCATTAATATAATGTGAAAAATGGATAAATAGACTTTTATATCACAGGGAATAACAGGAGCTGCAAATAGTTTAACACATTGTGTGATTTCTTTTGTGTGAGTCTGGTATTTATTTTAGACAATTCAATCATGTATTATTTGAAAAAAAATAGGCTTTTGTTGAGTCACGTCACATCTCCGTCGTCCACCCAAAAGGCTCGAGTAAAATGGTAAAATTTTAAATTAGAGATGGAACCTTTATTAGTCTGGTATTTGAATGATTGAACTGTGGACCACAGAGATTTCGATGAAAAGGAAATTGGAACAAACTGTGTAAGATCTTTTTTATTTTTTTTATTTGTAAATCATGGGAAGCAATGCTGTCTTTGTTCATGCGGCAGCAAGTGTAATGCTTTTAGTCCTTGCTTTTTTTTCAGTTGAAATAATTTATACTATCATGATTTGTTTACTTAAAATGAGACACAAGTACCTTTAAGTGTGGAGTCTAATGTCGGGTATTGTGTCAATATGGTTCATGGAGCGACAGTGATCGTTCGGATAATGGCCGCGACACATACTAGCCTAACAAATGCTCGGTTTTTCCTTTTAAGCCCAGAGTAATAATTGGTACCTTGGTGATAATAACTGACTCAGTAACGAATAAACTGTGTAGAATTTAAGGGCGATATTTTTATAGTTTACCCGTATCCCCAATTCTCCGCCTACGACTATAATGTGACACCTGTAACTCACTAATTAGGTTAAATCACGATCCTATATGCCTGGATTCGACACATAAAATTTCAGCCGACAGTTATGTACATAAAAACGGGCTGAAAGGTTTTGATCAGCTAACAAACAGTTCTCCGACAGAGGGCCCCAGTGTGTGCTCACAGTCGACTTATCTAATATCTTTAGGTACAAGGATTGCGCTCGCTTTTTGTCTAAATGGAATTTGCACCGTTACACGCCATGTTTAAGCTCGATTCATTAAGTGCCTAATGGCTAGGCTCTGGATAACGTTTGCTAATTGAATTTGCTAATATGAATAGGGATGGATACATGCTTAAGTTTAGGTGTGGTATTTTTTCGTTTACAAACACCGTTCTAAATAAATATGTCTCAAGGTAAATTAGCACCTGTCAAACCCAATATATCTCTGTCACTCGCTTACCACGAAGATCTCATGGGACCATCAAAACAGTTGCTCATAAATGTTCAGTAGTAGTAAATGGCTGCGTGTGATAAACTGTCACGTACATTTATCAAGTGTGTCAGTTCTTACGTAGAGAGGATACTTTACGTGGTCATGAAATGGGGATATTGTGTAGCGAGGTGTTTATCGAGATATCAGCCGTAGAGCTGAACATAACTTGGATATATGCGTTGGGAAACGTATCGTAAATTCAATATTATTTTATCTTAATATAAATTTTATTCGATTTCTCACGCGCCCTACAGCACTATAGCATATTTTATTTCGTTTGAATGCTGATTCATACTTGGGAGCTACAATCTTCTTGAATTCTCTTATTACTTAAGAGTAATCATAAGTTGGTGTATTATATATAAAAATACTACCATAATACTTCAGCCGACACGACGCGAATACTTTACGAGATTCATGCATATTATGAGAGAATCACGGCTTTTCACTGCACCTTAGAAAGAGGCTGTGAACGGTAGGAAAATTCCGGCAAGTGTGATAATGAGTCAAGCACGAATGAGGAAAAGTGAAAGTCCTTACATTTACTTACACTAGAGTTTCGCATTACATACGCAGCAGACTTGAAGAACGACGCAATTAAAACACGGATGAACCATATTATTTTTACAGCAGAAAATGACATACAAAAATTTATTTGTCTTAGCGAGTTTGTTATATAGCAATTATTTTTACGGGTAACTAAAAATAGGCCATGCTCTGCGCTTGTCAACATGGTTAATTGCCCAGATTATAGTAATTTTATGGAGCTAAATTGTTCACTTTATTATTTTTCTTGGCCCCAATTGTTTATGTTATTCGTACCAACGTGCAACTTTAATATTTTAGAGAACCATTGGGATTATGAAAAAGCAAGTTCATAATTTTGTTTTAAGGTCAAATATTTATTCTGTAGACTACTTAGGTGCCTATTACCTACTCCCTGGGTCTCCCGTCACCTCCGAGGCTTCTTGTCAATTGTCAGCTCCCTTTCTTTACAACATAATAAAACTATTGTTTTTAATCGCATGACTGAACAGACTATTATAATATTTGAAACACTTTTCGGTCTTTATATATTTGTTATAACATTGTTAACCATAGCAAAATAATGTCTGCCTCACCGAGAGCCTTGTCACGATACATTACACTAAATTCATAAGAATGTATATCGTATCTCGTCGTTGTTCAACGTGTCATACCGTTCTACATATTCTAAAAAGCGAACTTTTAAGGATTTTCTTCCACATTTTTTCCCGCAGGTCTCATAAAATTTTATATAAGAGCAGGCAGCCAAGTAATGTCGTTTTTCACGGTCCAATAATATACAGTTTCTTGGTGTTTTATCTACGTCTAGGTGTCCATACTTCAGTGTTCTGTGTACTTTCAGCGCCGTCTATACATAACTGCGAGCTCTATTACGGCCACTGACAGTGATCCACTTCTACCAGAAGATGATGAAATGAAGACGATTAATGCACTTCATAAAATATAGCCGCAGTACTATCATATGAGACTAATACTAACATGGTTACATAACACTTCATAAATAGTTACAGTTAAACTCCATGGGACACCCATTCACTTACCATGCTTGAAACTAGCGTTAAACAAACTGTTGTTTGTCGAGGGTCGTAAACTATAAAGTTAATTAAAAATTTTCACGACTTACTACTACAAAGTTTTGAACGACTCTTGATATTTGGATCAATATATAATGCAACATGCGTCTCGTGTATATATAATAATAAAATCAATAAAGAAAATGCTTTCAAGTAGGACTATACCGCTGATTCGTTTTATGGATACAATATCTGATAGTACCCTGCGCAATGAACTTGAACAATGAATACCCAAAGAGCCCGAAATTAAGCCAGAGATAAAACAACACTGTTTGGATTGTGTTCGTACTATGCTTTGCCGCGATTTAATATAGAAAGTTGATATTATTATCATTAACAAGAAAAGAGTCAGTTTTAAAAACGTCGTTCAAGTGACAATAAGCATCTAACATCACATAATTGTAAAAAGCTGGAGCATCTGGCACAATGCTCTGGATAGAGCATGGTGGTAAACACTTATCAAGGTAATAACACGAGACCATATCGTGAAGATTAACGTCAATGTTCGTGTGTGTGAGTTTGTGTGTGTGTGCTGTGCCCCTTATTAAATATTATGTAAAAAGAAATAAATGTGCCTCTAGTAATTTGTTTGTAACAGAACTGCAGCTTTATAACATGATGTTATTTATGTCTACAGGCAAATACTTCAATACATATTCAAGTACAACATGACATTCTGCTTGATTTTATCTGGTATTTCATTTAAGACCGCTTAATAAAAGATTATAGTTATGATGAGCTTTTTGATATATATACTAACTGAAAGTAACATTTCAAATATTACAGATAGGCTAGAAATCTCTTAACCCTATAACTATTACAAACATAAGATATGTACTATGCTATTATTTTTTAGGACGGTACCTTATCTTATCTTGTGGAGGGGCCGAGAGACAACTCGGACACTTCGACCCATTGGGATATATTGTGGTCCCCTAGATAACTTACTCCTCCCCAATCTCGTTGAAAACTCTTTTCATCAGTTTTACAACGAGACTGGGAGATATGTGCCTATAGTCTTCTGGTCTTAGATATCCAACCCCTAAGAGACTCATTCGCTTACCAGCCATTGCATCGCATGTGCAAAGAAGGTGCTCCATGCGTTCCGTATCTTCCCTACACAACCTGCACATGGGTGTCGCAGTTAGACCCATCTTCATGAGCATGTCGTTAGTACCAAAGTGCCCAGTAAAGGCCCCAAGCAGGTAGCGGATTTGCCCCCTCCTCATGTTCCAAATGCATTCCCGGGCTTTGAACGTAGAGCCTAGGAATTTCTTAGAGTGTTGCAGACCGGTGCTAGATAGCCAATGAGTTCGCTGTCTGTGATCTGAAAACTCCCTAAATGCGGCTTTTACGAGGCACGTCGAGATGCCTACACATGGTTCTGGACCCACAAAATCATTTGCTGAGCCCTCTCTTGCCAGTTCATCTGCCATTTCGTTGCCATGGATTACTTTGTGTCCAGGGACCCAAAGGTCGTTTAAACGGTTTAGGACGGTAACTGACATGTTATAATTGACATAATATTTACCCCAATCCAACAAAGTTAAGACATATCTTATCAAAGATTATAGGAACGATTAACATATTTGAGAAATCTAAATAAAGTTTTAGTGGAAATAGAATGATATATTATACCAATAGGAATCTAGACCAAGTCGTAAGCTAAGCTACCGCGGATGAGTCGGTCACTGACCTATGCTTTAGTTTTGCTAAGCTATTAAATGTCTCGCTGAACTTTGGAACAGATTTAGAGAGACATCGTCCATTTCTCGTAAAGTTGTATCGTAAATATGGAGACGGCCATCCTCTGCGAAAGTTGCAGTTAGATTGTTACCTAGCTGCAATAAAATATTGGATGCACAAAATAACATCACAGATACTGTAATCCCTGACTAAAGTTACCAGCTCTCCTGTCATGAGATTAATTGGTTTATCATAAAAACCATACATTCTAGTTATCTAGGGTCACATCACACTTCAATTTATGTAACAAATTGTTTATGAAATGACCTAGATAAAAAGTTGTTATATCAGTCAAGTGAAAAACTTGCGAGCTTATCACATTGACCCGTTTACGTCGCTACACTTGAATACACGATGTTGACCTATCACTTCACTTTATTACCGTAACTTGTGCATGATAAAAAGATGTTCATAATGTTATGTGGGTTGAGGCCAGACATAATACCTGCACATCATTCTACTGGACACTAATCTCTATAAAGCTAAACCATCAAGCAATCAAAGTTAGGTTATAACTTTAGCAATATTGAATTTGGTGGAAATTATAAACCTATTGAAAATATCAGCTACAAATCAGCGCCCTGCTAACTAGAACGTGACCACTAACTAGCTGTATAAGCTATAAATTCTTAAACACACACATCATTTGCAGTTTGAATTTCGGGAAGTTAAACAGCTCGTTCACACGAGACATCTCTCAAGTGACAAGAGGCTTGATAAACATCCCTTTACTTAATATTTATATCTCACCCTCTCTGTAAGAATTATTTTACAGAACCGCGACCGCAATTTGTTCAAGCGCCGTAATTCCTGAATTTTTCACGAGATTTCCTTTGCTTTGGGAAGTAAATAAAGATGTTTATTTACTCCAGAGCTGCTGCTTGAGATGAAGCTTCGGAGAATGTTTTATGAATTTACATTTACCAAAGGCATTTTTAATTTTCCAACACAAGATCTTATTGTTAAAATTATTGCAAGAAATAATATAATTTTCGCTAAATTCATCCATCTTTTGGAAGCTGTCCTACTCCATTTACCGGTAAGCCTGAAATAGGTGTAGTTAAATAAGAAAATATATAATTGGTAGCTTTATTACTAATATCTAATCATCGTTAAAAGTTTATCTAAACGCCAATTACTGCCAGATACGTGTTATCAGCAAGTTGATGTTTATTCGATAAACGAGCTCAATTTTATTTTTTAGACAAAGTATATAACTTTATTTCTTTAACTTAACTTTAACTTTGATATTTATGTACGGTGTTTTCAGTTTGAATTTCATAATATTTTCTTCTTGCTGTTTATTATGTACTTAAATTTATTCATTTTCTGTGGGTGTTATAATTATTTGATTCAACGAAATCTATTCCTGTAGCCATCTAGATTTACTTCAATTATGATAATACAGTAAAATATTAAAAAGTAAGTTGATTTTTCACCCGAGTATGTTACGAAGTTTATTCTCGCCTTTTTTTTACCACTTTACGTAAACTTTTAAACACAAATCCATTTACAGAAAATGAGAATCATCAACTTACATTTTGTTCGAGTCTTTTAAAAGCACTTTAATCTCTCCGAAAAATTGCGCCTAAAATACAGTTTTATCTTTGTTACGAAGTTTGTCTTTCACATAAATTAACTTCGTTAAAAATTGTATTTTGTCCTTTCAGTCCCAATTTGTAGTAGGTATTATTAGGGTTCGGGGCAAAACTTGTTGTAATTGGGAATTTAAGCGACTTTTATTTTACGACAGTTTTAGCTTCAATTTCGTTACGTGTCTGAAAGTTGGAGTGCCGCACGAATACCTGATTTATTAAGAATAGGGGACCGATATATTATACAGCGTGGCCGCGTAGGCTTAAAACAAAAATCCTTTCAAAAATCATGTAGTTTATAATACAAAAGTAGAGAAACAACTAAATCGTTGCTTTAATAAAACTCTACAACTTTCAGAATAATTAAAATATTCAGCTTCATTTAGTTTTGCACGTTCCGTGACTAAACTTTACCGAAATTATATATTCACAATAATTGAAACAAAACTAACTTCGCTGTAACTACGTTGGCGGGCCCGTTAAAAGGCTTTATTTAGAACTGGTTGTTGTTATGAATAATAATCATAACTGCTTCAGTTCAGACATAAAAGATGAGTACTAGCAGTGAAAGTGTAAATTAACACCAGAAAGTATAAAATTAAACGCAGAAACTGTCATGAACAATTTACTACCAAACAAATCGAGTTTTCTTTTGTCATAGAGAGGGATGAAAAGCAGAGTGTGCCACGCCATACCAACATCATTTTACAACAAATTATGATCATAGATATGTATTAAAAAACAAGAACATTTATTTATTACGAACAAATTGACTGATCTGAATTTTATTGTATACGCCTATCGAGTTCCCATTTTTCAAGAGGCATTTTTAATACAAAAGGCCCGCCACGGCCTTGCAATTTTGTGATGTAATTAGACACGAGTAAAAATTGAGGCTGATTTTCTTGAAGTTGTGTTGCCTGTTTAAGATTTTAACATCCTATTTACGATCTTATTATCTTAATAATAAAGATATTTATAAAAAAAAGTTAATTAAAAATTTAAAAAACCCGACTGTTTAAAAAATGAACTAAAAAGACGTAAACAAGGAGAAAAACATGCTGTGCAGGCGGACGATATTCGCGAGCTGGCTGACCAAAACCAGATGTATCTTCTCTATCCAGATTTTCTTAGAAAGAATCATTAAAATCGGCCAACGCGTTGGGTCTCTACAACGCCACATAGGAACAAGCATACATACATAGACTGATAAACATATTACCCTCCTTCGGCAGTCGGGTAAAAAAGCACAGTGCGTACAAAAATGAGGAAGCATTTGAACGGGACAACATTTTCGGGTTAAACAAATGTCGGACACACGCAGCTGTAATCCCAAAGATTGTTGGAACTCGCCCGAGAGATGCAGATGAAGACATAATCTTTACAAATACATTGACAATATTTTCGGGTTAAACAAATAGTCGGGCACACGCAGCTGTTATCCTGACGATTGTTGGGACTTCCCCGAGAGATGCAGATGGAGACATAATCTTTACAAATACGTATACTTAAAGTCCAGAAGTGTTGACAGAATTATGGTAGGTAACAAAGTTAGTAATAGGAGACAGGTCTGTGAAAAGGGCTTCTATGGAAACTAAGTTTTGACCCTTCAGAATTTTTAGCCAACTTAACATTTGTAACTTACATATTGCTACCATTTTTAATGATAACCAATCATTTGTAACAGCATTAGATATTCTAAGAATTAACATACAGGTACAATCTAAACATCATACAAAATCACTGAAATTTAGCCATATCGGACAGCAAGTTCACAACTGCTACCAGCTTATCTCCAGGCGACAGTCCGCTGTTGTCCGAAGTGAGGCTATGAACTATAAACTAGTTTCTTATCTACACTCTCCACCCGATTAGTTAATGTTCAGTTACTTTAGAGCAGGAGTCGCCAGCTCGCCTGACCAACTTTAGAAACATACCAGATACGAGAACATAACCTGAGTCCAAGTCCAAGTCGAAGTTTACTTCAGATATTTCATACATGTTTGATTAGTAGGTTCTAGGAGGAACTTCGGATATATTACGTGTGAAGTTTAACAAGATTGAGAAACTTTGTAAGTACATTTAGAATTTTGATTACCTATGTACGTTATATTTAGCTATGTTTTTCATATTAACGTTCCTAAATCACACAATCATTACCTAATTGTTATCTTCACAGGCACCCATTGTCTTAGTTTTACTTAATTGGGAAACTTCAAGTAGAAAATTTACATGTCTGCGAATACAATTTACAACAAAAGGGACTCGTTTGTAAAAAAATATCTTATTCTGCATGGTAATATAAAAGGTTCAACATTGTGTTATTGAAAGGGTTTTATTCGTTGTGAACACTCGTTAATGTATTGAGCATTAATTAATCAAATCTTTAATAACAAACCAATATTAGCCATTAACTTCTACCTATTTGTTTATTGACATATTAATAAATCTGAATAAAAAATATTTAGTCCAATTAATAAACAATCACTGAATAGTAATCATAAGTACTTAACGCTGCGTTTAAGTTTAGAAACTCTTGCCAAAATATAAAGTTTTGGCCGTGAATCTTAAGTGTCGTCAAAGTTGTGATTTTCTTAATTACAATTACAATAGTTTGCAAGATAAATAGCAAAGTCAAGGTGACTGTTGACTTTCATTCTCCCTGAGGTTATATAATTAGAACCCGAAGTTCTTCGTCATCTGACCCTGATTTATTAGCTTGATAAGAAAAATATTCTTACAATAATTTACTGTGGAGCAATTCATTTTGTTAGTGCTGTAGGTGTGTAAGAAATCATCTCTGTATTACTCTTTGAACAGTAAATAACGATAAACTTCATAAGTAATACTTTCAAGTCAAGAACATAACTTTAATGTTCTCAGTTAATTTACATATATACACAGTGTACACAGTGTATATAATACTTGATTAACTAAGACTACATAAATATACACATACATTAAAAACTACTAATTTAGCCTAAACATAAACTAATTTCAATTAATTACATATAAATATATTTTTTTTATCAATTATTTAAAAGCAAAAGTAAATTCAGTATTGATTTTCTAATCAAAAACCAGCCAGACTACTTGGTATTATCCAGTCGCAACTAGTCTAATAAATTAGATATTAGATTAGTCTAATAGAACCTGTAAAGTATGTTTACTCTAGAGAGGCAACGTAGCAAAGTGAAAAATATTACTAAGTAGGTACCTAAACTGAATTAAGTGCAGAGATTTAGTTTTTTTATAAGTTTGCGAATATTAAAACATTGGAACTAAATATTTGCTGGTACTGCAAATATGTAACGGCAAGACATTCCGATAGGGAGTCGGGAGTCGCAAGCCGCTAAACGGCTACCGTAGGCGCGAGCTTGTGGACGGCGAGTCCGCAGGCCCGCGCCTACGGTCGAGTCGACGCCCGAGACGTCGGCGCGTGTTGTTCCACGCGCGTCTCAAAGAGAAGTCAGCAATACTGACGGGGTCCGCTAGGCTAGGGCTGATGACTGTCAGGGTCGCGGGTAAATTTGAATGAGAGTTACTGCGGCCCTGGCTCAAGCAACGGAAGTTTTTTTTTTTTTTTTTTTTTTTTTTTTTAATGCGTGGCGTCTCGCAGTTCGGCCAAAGTAGCCGTCCTCTGCTTAACCGGACTAACCTGTGGAGACTAAGCTATGTAGCCTCCGGCCAGACTTAAAGTTTCTAAACCTAAAGCGACAGCACTAAGGGCTACCCCAGTTGGGGTCGGACCTCGGCTCAGGGCGTCGCTTGGGGGATGGCAAAGGCCGGATCTGATAAAGTGATTCTACCATCCGTTCGGAAAAGCCTACGTGGAGAAGAACGGACAAGAAACTCCAATAATATCTGACTGGTATTTAACTATGGCTCAGCACGCGGGCTAGCTTATAGAATCGAAAAGGATTACGCGACGAGCCTCTAAGCAACGGAAGGAACACGGGTGGGTTTTATTCAGTAAAAGTCTGACACGCCCTCTCGCTTCATTCAGAGTGGGCGAAGTCATTGGATGATATCCAAACCAAAAATAAATAAAAAAGCCGGCAATTAAGATAGGGCCACGCGCTCGAAAACACCAACACACATTTATAAAACACGCCTTTAAAAAAAAAAACATAAAGTTATTATCTCGATACTTACTTTATTGGACAGTGAGCTGTCTCTCAAAATGAGAGAGATTCAAGACAATTGGCTATAATAACAAATTTAAAGAATAATTATTATTACATGGTGTGTAGCTTATTATACTCTGGCCAAGATGAACATACAATATTTACTAACAAGGCAATGACAGCTCAATCAGCTGACATGGGGGAACATTTTAGGTGCGCTCCCTTAATATTTTATGTTCTCAAACTATTTTTCATCTGTACTGACTCAGTGAAATTGATGTACAACAGATACAACATTCTATATCGAATTCATTTTATTTTTGTTATTGAGTTGAGGGTAGCCCTAAAAAAATGCTTTTTTACTTTGTTAGTAAACATTGTATCTTCAAAATGGCTGGAGTATAGTGATCGTAATAATAGTAAATATCAGTTATAGGAGGTACAATATTTACTTGCCCGCTACGCAGATTATATTATGTTAACATTAACTTTAAAATAAAAGATATTCCGGTAAGTATCTAATAGAATAAGTTTTGTAATAAAATAACTGTTAAAGATGAAATGCCTGTGGAAAACATAATTTATACTTCAGCTGGTGATCTAACCGCAAAGATAGGGCCGGTCTTCTTACAAGATCTGCCACTTACAGCGTTTTCATACTGTCATAATGGCACCTAGGCTCTCATTCAAAAATATTATGTTAAGTTAGCTAGAGTAGTACTGGATCAAAATGTTGCTTCGAGTGTTTTTTTTTAGATATTAATCAAACCCACAAACTGAAACAGGTAGTGATGGTGACTGATTTCTAATACCTCTGTTACTGCCTAGCTGAAGTATACAAAATTTAAATTTCAATTTTGAAAACGGTTCAAAAGGTTCGGAACAGTTGAAGAGACCTTCGTTAACCCATTGTTTGAACTGAAATAACCCAAAAAAAATAACTATACAAAGATTTCCGAGTAACGTTACAATTTCCATTTTCTAAAAGTTGCCTTTTTACCCACATGCAGGCTTTTGTTGACTACTACAACCACTAAGACCCTAAAAGGGCCGAAGCCTTTCACAAAGTGTAATGGAATCATAAAATGTTTGTTGTTTACTGTGTATTAAATGGAAAGTTACACGCACTCGTAACAAATGAAACAGCATGTTCCATTTATTTATAAAATAGTCTCTCGACGACTTTCTCTTCGACTTCTTCTTCTGACTTCAAAGTGAACACCAATGGAGATTAACTCATTAATACATTCCATTACACAAGTTTACAGTACAATATAAAAGCTCTCAGTTTTGTATATTAGTCTGATACATTTTGTGATTACGTACATTTTAGGGCTGCGTACCCAAAGGGTAAAAACGGGATCCTAATACTAAGACTCCGCAATCCTTTGTCTGTCTGTCCATGTGTCACCAGGCTGTATCTCATGAACCGTGATAGCTAGACAGTTGAAATTTTCACAGATTATAACAACAAATATAATAATAAAAACAGAATAAAATAAATATTTAAGTGGGGCCCCATTTAAATATTACCTTATGGTACGGAACGCTTCGTGCGCAAGTCTAACTCGCACTTGGCCGGTTTTTTATTATTTTACTTATGCAATGAAGTTTTACGGAAAGAAGTGTGTGAGTGTTATCATCTGTTGCTACTACTATTTGGGCGTCCTAATAGAGTAGGGTCGACCCTTATTTGAATAATTTCCATTAACCTACTGTTTACTTTACCATGCCTTTATTTCACATGCAGTGTATTGGATCTGAATGTAGTCACATTTTTATATATTTTAGAAGCATAAATAGAGTAATTTAAATAATATCTAACTCACTAATATCTCCTACGTATAAGAAACAGCATCATTCAACGGTGAGTTTTTTTATACCATCAGTCTTGAAACCTAGTTATTTATTGTGTAGGCAGGCACTATACATAAGATATCACACCAAGTTAACTCAATTATGATTGTAAACAATTAAATTCGACCACCTCCAAGTAGGAAACTAGCTCAAGTGTTTATTATGTACTTGAATGTTCTTGGATTAGAAACAAACAGAAGAAGATCAAAAACAGATCTATAAATTATTATCATGTTTATTATTGCTACCAGTGTGTACTATTATCTATAACAAAATATTCTATGAGTCATGATGACACTTTGATAAGCCACATTGATTAAATAATCGTTATAATTATGTATATAATCAAACTAGTAGAAAGCAAACAAGGCTAGTGTTTTACGTGAGCTTGAACTAAAAGAATTTCTTCAAAACTTACAAGTAACTCCAGCTGGCGCAGCTGTGGTGTAGATAGAACCTAAACAGAGACGAAGTAAAAACAGGCAAATCATGTCTAGCAATAGAACCGATAATGTAAGCAACTTATATGCCGCTAATCCCCAAGAAATCCATATGATCAAGTTATGAAAGATTCTGCTGAAGTCCTAATTGATACAACCCAACCCCATTGTAAACAATCAAGAATGTGCCCTGAAATGTTCATTTAGGAAAGGTCTATTTCATTCAAGGTTCATCATATGGCATGTTTCTCTAAAGACATCCCCAGCCCGAGTTACACGCTTTCTCTCTGTGCGGTCAAGCGTGGCTTTAATCTCCTGCTGGCTAATTACCTCCAAGTTGCGGGTAGTCGTTAAATGCGGGTCCGTCATGACTCACGGTCGATTAGATTCATTTGTTCGGGCCACAAGTTTAGTTTCAATCTTCGTGCTATTTGTTGTATGATAGATTGGGTTTAAAATTAAATATTTTGGTAAGAACTTATTTCGTTGTTAAAACATGAATATATAAAATGACGAAGGTAATGGTGTATGAAAGAGAAGACGATGTATCGGAGATTAAAGTGAAAATAAATGATAAGAGTGTGGAGCAAGTGAATGAGTTTGTATATCTGGGAAGTATGTTCACAAGGGATGAAAAGATTGAAGAGGATATGGAAAGGAGAGTGAATGCAGGGAATAAAGTGAATGGTGCTATACATGCGGTTGTGACCAGCAAGTTGATGTCTCTGGAACCTCGACTCGCCGTTCACAACAACGTGCTGGTGCCTACACTTATGTATGGAAGGGTGGGTATGGCAAAAAAGACCTGAAAGTAGGATTAATGCAGTAGAAATGCGCTCCTTGCGAAGTATGTGTGGTGTAACTTTAAATGATAGGTTGAGGAATGAGGAAATAAGACAACGTTGTGATTTAAAAGAAGATGTAGTGACTAAAATTGAAAAGAGTATGTTAAGATGGTTTGGCCATGTTGAGAGGATGAATGAAAGGCGACTAACGAAATGTATTTACAAGGCAGACGTGGATGGAAACGCCGTGAAAGGACGCCCTAGAAAGCCATACATAGACCTTATAGGTGATGTTCTTCAAAAAGGCCAGGTGCGCAGTACTCATAACCGGCGTGTGTGTATGACTAGATGTATGAATGTGAGTGAAGCAAAAGAAGTATGTAAGGATCGTAGCAGGTGGCGTCCTGTAGTTTCTGCCTACCCTCATGGGAAAAAGGCGTGAGTTTATGTATGTATGAATGTATATAAAATAAATTTACTTCAATCAGATAAGGTAATAAAGTAACTTTTACGTTTACGTTTGTGAAAAAAAAAACAATATATCAGATTTGCCAAATAAATTAATAAATGCTGGTAAAATAGACTTTGAAAATAATTTAATTCACCGACCTACCCGGTAGCGCTAGCTTCAGTTCATATGCAAAGCCAAATTGATCATACTGCTTTGAATACTTAGCACCTGTAATTGATGAGATTTTGAAATTCGGCTTACAATGCAGAGTTACATATTTCTTTCACTTGAGAGAAAAGCTTCGAACAAAACAAATATCGCACTCACACAACCATGAAACCGTTTAGGGGTTTAGCATCCCTTTGAATTTGATACGGTACAGAAATATTACCTTCGTTACATGACGAATATTTACGTTTTGAAAGCAACATTTATCTACATTTAATAATTGACTTTAGAGACATAGGTACTCAAACAAAAAATATTTCTGTGTACATTACTTTGACATAATTCCCTCATGTTTATGTTACCTACCTTCGTCACATTACATTCGGTATCTTCATAGAAATAGGATTTCATACTGAGATTGAGGATCGATATTAACTTTTCAAGTTTACATTACTCTTTCAAGGAGATCTGTCTGTTTCAAGAAGTACCACACCTTGTGAGCTGATAACAAGATTTCCTTGCAATATGCGTGAGAACCCAACGATGTGTGAAGTCTAGTTGTGATATTATTAAACTGTGTGCTTATTTCGAGTTTTTAACGTACTCCCTCGTGATAACGTAAACGATTTCACATGTCAAAATATATACATAAAAAGAGGTTTCTCCTTACCGTCCCCAGATGGCGGTTATCCAATTTCAATACAAATTGATGTTTACAATAACGCGATTGAGCTTGAGTAAAAACTCGCACTATTGCGTCCGGTAAATCGGAGAAGTTGGTTATTGATAAGATTGAAGATTGCCGCTTTTCACTAAGACGAAATACGTAGCTATGTCTTTTTACTACACCTTCTGGTACAATATATTAATGGATTTTAGTAATCATTTCAGTTTTTGGGCCAACTAAATATTTTTTTATTTTTTGTTAATATCTAAAATAGTTTAAAACAAAGTACAGGCTAAAAAGTACGCCTCGTAACTTTACAAATGGAAATCTGCGCCTACGTAGCAGACGTAGCAGTTCGATACGCGATACGTATGTAGATAGATAGATGTAGCTGTGCTACGGCGTAGCATGCGTGCTGTGCTACGGCGTAGTATACGCGCTATGCTACGGCGTAGTATGCGCGCTGTGCTCACTAAAAGTATCTTGGGATCTACAAGACTTTATTTCATAAAACACTTTTTTTGGGTAACTAAATCAATTATTCATTTAAAAAGTTTGTAATATCAAGCTAATATGAATCAAAAGTATGGCTTTTTAAAATCAACGATTTTTAAGTATTGTTTTAAACATGAAAACTTATTGTATCCTCATACAAAGTTTGGACTTTCGGTTCCCGCAGGAAATTAATACAATGCACGAAACTTTGAGCCGGTAACATGAGGACAACCTTTATTGCAGTGGTAATATAATAACCAGAATCCGATTAAATTAAATCAACTGAAAACTTCTTGAGTAAGGGTAGAAAACGTAACTGAATTTCAATCTTCGGAAAGTTTGGCGAGTCCGAGTCTACACAGTAAGACAGTGTTGCTGAAGGCTGTTCTAAATCGCCCCTATATCGCGCCGTAAACGAGCAGATATAATGCGTAGATATAATGAGTAGCAATTAAGCTTAGATTGTAAAACAAAATAAGGTATTAAGTTCAGAGTGTAAAGAGCATTAAATTAAACATTCACTGGGAAAAATGGAATTCACTTTTCGCAGAACGTATTATAGAACAAGCAAAAACAAATAGAAATCAGAAAAAATACAATCGCAGTTGTGCTGCTGACTGCTCTTTAGTGGCGTATTATTCAAAAACTGAATTAAGTATTATATACTATTAAAAAAAAACTATTCTGATTGTTACGATACCTTTCCAATTATTATTTTAACATTAACTGTACCCGTCAACTGCCTATCCTATCCTACCATATTTACTTACCTACCTGCCTACCCTACTTACCTTGCTAACTAGGATAGGATAAGAGTAGGTAGGGAGAATCTTAACACCGCCTTTCAGAAAATGACTTCAAATGCACAACACCATCTATCGAATATGGAGTTCAACTGTCCGAGTATCTGAATTGCGTGTGTTGTGATATTTTACTTCTTGAACACTTTAAATTCTTTTTACTTTTGATAGAGTTAACCGATTGCGATGAAACAAAAACTTCTTAATACTTCAAATTACGCGCAATTTTGATGTATAAAAGTTATCTACATTAGTTTCTTACATTTTGGCCCGGCTATTTCATTGGAAATATTTTCGATGTACAAAAACGACTTTTGTACAGATTTATTAAATGTACTTATTGTTATTAAGTAGCTACGTAAGAACCTCTCTTACTAGTCTCTCTGGCACCAATATATTTTGTTGGAGCTGTCTGCAATGAAATAATTTTTTCCTTATCTGAAAAAAAAACCTTTTGTTATCTTCGGAATATAATAAATTATTACGCTCATACACAACACTCCGAGTCTTCATAATTAATTGAATCTCGTTTCTCTGTCGTTCAAACCTTTTTCCTCAATTTTCTGGAATCTACTTACCGAACTGCACGTCCGTGTCTCATGACGTCACTGAGCTAATCAAATTGACGGAGCGAAGCACTAGGTACAAGTTGTGGTTAATTAATCAGTTAAAAAAAGTAAATAAGTTAACTATTTAGTGAAGGGAAGTCAATTTTATATCCAACAGACGTATAAATAGCTTTGCAGAAAGGTTTGGGATAAAAGTCAACGGAAGGACAAGGAGTTAGTGCTTTCATCCGAATTCATGAATCTTTTGTAAGCTTTGGGATCTGGATTAAGGTCTTCGAAATTTTATGCGCGTACATTGATGGAAACCGCGATCACTGTCCGGTCAATTGACTACGTTTTCTCACGAATGAATATAAGTGACGTAATAGAAACAATTTTGAGTTTATCTAATACTAGCTGTACCCCGCGGCTTCGCAACCGTCAACTGGCTACCTACCCTACCCTATCCTACTTACTCTGCTCAACCTACATGCCTACGCACCTACCCTACCTACCAACATCCCTTACCCTACACTAAATACATAAAATGGCCACCTATGAGTGACAACAACAGACGTCTAGTCCGCGTTGTTACTTGTTTGTGTTTGTGGGCCCGTTGTGCCCCGCGAACATAACTTTCTTTGCTATCTAATAATTTTGGTATCTTTAGGTGGCGGTTCAAAAATATAATCTGCCTAGTGCAATTTGCAAAGAATTTGCTGAACCGAGTTAGTTTAGCTATAAACTGTGATGTGTTGATAATACTCGCAGTTTGCAGTGGAAAAAGCTGAAGATGGATGGTGACAAAGAGCTAGTGCACACTAAGCGATCGGCGCGGCGTAGCGTTTGACGCGCATTGATAGCGTACATACACCGCGATTATGAGATCCCACTGCAAAAATCTGCAGGTATATTGTTTATGATGAAAGTTATTTTAATAAATGACTCTTGGTAGTAGAATAGATCAGGGTTCAGGCTCTTTTTTGTTTGTTTGTTTTAGCTTTACACTAGGGATTTTGCCTGTATCATGGGTGTGTATGGAACGTTATCATTTATGTGTTACCAGGTTTAGCAGGTAAACTGGCAAACTACAAGTTGCGGCTAACTGAGAGTGACAACCTTATTTTTCCTATTTTCTGAATAGCGTTGGATTCACTTGAAAAACTTATACATTCAGGGTTAAGTATCAAAATTAATTGTCAATTTATTTGATTAAGGTTTTTTCGACTAAATATTTCCAGGCAACCCTGCAGAAATCTATTCTACAACAAGTATCATTCATGAAAATTAAGTTCAATCAAAAACCCTGATTCCTGCAGATTTCTGCATTCGGATCTTAGGCTACTTACTTAGGCATCTTTGATTAAAATCCGAATAACGAATTATCTTTGTCTGATATTAAGCTAAGTTTGCGCGCGTGTCACGGTAGCTATGTGACACATCTGTAACACACAACCCCAGACAATAATTTCGTCTTCACGTGATTTATGGAAGCATCATAATACTCGTATGGTATTATTTGATGTAATAACATTGTATATTGAACGCTGTTAGTGCGGAATAAGGCCGTTATTGATCTAAAGGTTTTTATTAATTATGACCAAGGGACGCTCGTCCTAATTAAGAATACAACGAGTAGATGAAATAAAAGGTTATTTTATAAGATTAGGTATTTTCATTTGGATCTAGAACATGACTAGACTTAGGCTATGGTATTATTGTAATAACATGATATCTTTCTAATGTTATAGCGTTGTTAATTTCTTTAAAAGAAAAATAGATTGATAGGTACAATAAAATATTAAAAACAACGAAGTTTTAAATTAATTCATATTAATCATTCATTCGGCATTTAAGGAACTATTAACCTGCACTATTCACACAAAATATGTTCCAGCTTGACAATTCATTATAACTGCTTGTGAATCTTTCTACTAGTTAACATTTCCTGTGCCTAAAACGTAGATTTACAATATGATAATCATTTTAGATTAATAAAAAGTAAATGAAGCCGATAATAGGAGTATTTATGTTGTCATGTAAAGGTCTATCCACACATATCAGGGCCTTGCCCGGGACGTGACAGGGCCGGGCCCAGGCATTGTAGCTCCGTCACTGGCCCGTGCACGGATGTGTGTGCACGAGTTCATATAAAATGTACACACCGATATTTTTTTGAGTCCGTCCACGTCCCGGAAAAAGAAAAAAAAAACTTTCCGTAAAATTGTGAACGAACAAATGTAATGGTCCTATTTACTGGTTCAGCTAATTCGCAGTAAGTAGGCGTACCAACAGGGATTATGTTCTAATTAATTAAATTACTGTTACGAACGTTATTTTTGTGTAAATAATAATAATTTTGTTCATAAATAAATTAATGAACCGCTGTAACCGCCTCCAACAATAAAGCATATTAATTTTTATTATGAAAAGAGTTTTAATCTCGTGGTCTTCGTAATTGGTAAACATGGAGTTTCTTGCCGGTTCTTCTCCATAGGAAACGACCAACCCGATCCGTGCACCTTTTGTCGACGTTTTATAAGTGCCCATGTAGGCCTAAGTGAAATAAAAAAGTTTGATTTTGATTTTTTTGGTAATTACCTGCAACATGAATATAGGAATAATTTGGGTTTCGCGCGCTTTCGTGATTATTAGATAAAGCTACCCAAATATATAGTGTTTAGTGATAATGGTACAAGTGTTGAGTCATTATAAAACACGATATTGAACTCTCTTTATTTGTTTTTTCGGGAAACCTTCAAAAGGCGCCTGGACTTTTGGGAAAAAGACCAGGAAGTGTGGGCTTTTTACCTTACTAAAACCACAATGGTAATCACCATTAGCTCTTGGAACCCGGTTACCTCTTAAAAGACCGCTCCGGCACCCACTCTGTGTAATGCCTGTTAGGGTACATCTTTAGGGAGACTAAAATCGCCTTCCCTGAGCCTCGCTGTGTTGCATACCTTACCATCGCTGGCACGATATTGTACCCTAAAAGATGAATTATGCTAGACCGAAGCGTGCGCAAGCCGAGACCCGTGCGAGGCACGGACGAGGCACGGGCGAGGTATGGATTCAAAATTTCACGAACATTTTCAATGATGCGGTCCATGCTATGCCGTGTGGCGTCCGCGTCCCAGATGAGGCGCGCTATAGCATCTTTAATGCTACAAATTCTTGTAAACAGGGCAGATAAAACTACTTCCTCTAATAAGCGTCTGATTCAATTTAATGAACATCACAGAAGCGTAGTTTGAATACATCGGCGACACAATTTGCTGCAGATGTTGCAGGTCTCTACAGACATTAATATGCAGCAGCAATCACGGTTTATTATTGGATTCATTTAAACCTTGACGCGGCTTATATAGTGCAACGGTTTAGCAATTTAATGTTGAAGCAGTTTTCTACGAAATTATTCAACTTTCATTAGGAACAATAAGTATATGTCTTATACTGCTCACAGCTTAACTACAGCCCTTTTTAGCAGTTATTTCTGAAATAAAAACAAGCTGGCCTGTAGTAAAATGATTTTTCGTGGTTGCTAAGATCTCGCCTCTCATGCTTGGTCGTCATGTTGGTCGTGGATTCAAATCCGGGCAAGTACCAATGTGACTATTTCAAATTCTATGTACTTTTTTTCAGTTTATCTTGGACATCATAGGCATGTAGGTGATGGAAAACATCGTGAGAAAACCAGGTCTTATGTAGTTAATGTAAGTCTAAAATAGCCATGTCAGAGGCCTGTGGGGTTCCCAGAGGCGGCTTAATCAACTCTGACACCAGAGATAGCCACATCCTCACATGAAAAAGAAGAAGTATAGTCATTTGGTGCTCCTAAAATAGGTTACCTGGTAAGATTGTCGGGCGTTTTGAAAATTGCTGATTTAATAAACTTCGAAGCTTTCCGAAGCCCATCTTTGCCCTTCGCGGTAACATATTGGAAAAATGACGCCTAAACCATTTTTATGACAATATCTCCTTTTACAATGAAACTAACTGTATAAAAAATAAAATAGAGAAAATTGCCTATAATTGATGTAAAAGCCTTTTTTTTTTGTAATTTGAATAGTTTCAGTGTACGGGCGCTGCAAAGTCGAGTCAACACGCGCTTTGGCCAAAAACCTGCCAAAAATTTACGTGGCTTCTTGATCATCATCATCATCATATCAGCCGAAAGACGTCCACTGCTGGACAAAGGCCTCCCCCAAGGGTCGCCACATTGACCGGTCCCATGCGTCCCGCATCCAGCGGATCCCCGTAACCTTCACCAGGTCATCGGTCCACCTGGTGGGAGGCCTTCCAACGCAACGTCTTCCGGTTCGCGGTCGCCACTCCAGAACCTTTCTGCCCCATCGGCCATCCGTTCTGCGAGCAATGTGCCCTGCCCACTGCCACTTAAGTTTGGCAATTCTTCGGGCTATGTCCGTAACCCTGGTTCTCTTGCGGATCTCTACATTTCTGATTCGATCACGCAAGGAAACTCCGAGCATAGCCCTCTCCATTGCCCTCTCTATTGCCCTTTGGGTGACAGTAAGCTTTCTGATGAGGCATAGGTCATAATTGGCAACACACACTGGTCATAGACTTTCGTCTTGAGACACTGTGATAAGTTGGACGTGAAGATACCGCGCAACTACCCGAACGCTGCCCAGCCGAGTCGGACTCTTTCTCGAAGTTGGCCCTACCCAACTGGATCGTTTGTCCCAGGTAGACAGTCATCCACAACTTCGAGTGTAGAGTCTCCGACCCTGATAGGAGTGGGTGTAACATGGGCATTTAACATAAACTTGGTTTTGTCCATGTTCATCCTAAGACCCACTCTTTCGGAAGCTCTACTGAGGTTATCAAGCATTGTATTGAGGTCCTCCATAATCTCAGCCATTACCACTATATCGTCGGCAAACCGAAGGTGAGTGATGTACTCGCCATTGACGTTGATGCTTAGCCCTCTCCAGTCCAGAACCTTGAAGACATCCTCCAGTGCAGCGTTGAACGGTTTCGGAGATATGACATCTCCTTGCCTCACACCTCGCTGCAGTAAGACAGGTTCCGAGGTCTGATCCTGAAGTCGAACTGACATGGTGGCGTTTTTGTACAAACAATTCAACACCTCGATGTACCGGTGGTCAATTTGGCATCGTTGGAGAGACTGCAGCACAGCCCAAGTCTCGATCGAATCAAAGGCTTTCTCGTAGTCCACAAACGCTAAGCAGAGAGGCAGGTTGTACTCTTCGGTCTTCTGTATAACCTGCCACAGCGTATGTAAGCAGTCTACGGTGTTAAAGCCTTTACGGAAAATGGCTTGTTCAGGCGGCTGGAAATCCTCAAACCTGCGCGCGAGACGATTCGTGATGACTCTTGAAAACAGCTTGTAGACATGGCTAAGAAGTGAGATGGGCCTATAGTTCTTTAGTAGGGCATTGTCGCCCTTCTTGAAGAAGAGTACCATTACACCCCTGCGCCATGCCTGTGGCGTTTTGCCCTCGAGTATGACGGAATCAAACAGCTTGTGAAGGGCCTTAAGGACCGGTTTTTCACCCGCCTTCAGGAGTTCGGCTGTAATTATGTCTTCACCCGGCGCCTTGTTGTTTTTAAGCTGTTTAAGAGCTATCCTAATCAAATACAGGCGGTCGTCTGGAATGTCTTCGGTACAGTGCCGGGTCAATCTAGCTCTAGGGTCTTTTGCTAGATTCGCGACGGGTTAACTGGTTGACGTGTACAACTGCCCATAGAATCTCTCGATCTCTCTCAATAGCTCCGGTTTGGCGGATACGATCCTACCATCGTCGGTCTTCAGTTTCGTGAGCAGGCTCTGCCCAATAGTCAGATCTCTTGCAAAGACCTTGGAACCCTTATTCCGCTCAATCGCGTCTTTAATACGCTCGGTATTAAAGCGGCGGAGATCGCTTTTCAAGGACTTTGAGATCCGTTTATTGAGCTGCCGGTATTTCAACGCATCGTCTGAAGACTGCAGGATCATCTCACGCCTCTCCTTTATGAGCTTGAGAGTAGGATCAGTACAGGATTTTGTTCTGTACTTTGGTAAAATTAAGCTTCATATTATTTTCTTACATAGAGAAAATAATACGAAGCTTAATTTTAACAAAGTTAGTATACAAGTTAGTAATAATATAGCTAGGAGTCGAGGATGAAATACACTAAGTAGTTACATAAAAATAGCAAAAGCATTTATTATAAATACAACAGTCGAGTTCTGAAATGACTTATTGAATCAATTTGCTCATCATTTCGATTTATTTTAAAGATGGAATCCGAGAGGAATCGTATATTTTTTTGGTTAAGAAAATATGGGTTACACAATTAATTGTCTTTGTGTGTGAAGTGGTCGATATTGTGCTAAGTAAGTATTTGTTGCGTACACGTATAGATTTTAAATAATAAACCATATTTTTCATTAACTATGACGAATGCCACGAATTTTTAATAAGGTTATCGAAATTTTTTGACGTATCCGGTAAATTTTCATTTCGATAATAAAATTCACAACTCTCGTAGGAATTTCAATATTAATTGTAGGAAACAGCGCGCTTGAACAAATAACGTTAGGTTAATGTTTTAGCTTCAAAGCGTCAATAGTATTTTCGAAGTGTTTTGCTGTTGTGACTTTAGTTTAGTTTCAGTGCTCTGAACAAATAAGATTATAGTAAATGGAGAAGCATTTTCTTTGTAAAGCATGCACGTTGATTTTATAAAATCGTTGCTTGTATCAGCTTCTTATCAATTATATAACTTTAAGTTTTTATTTCTAAATCCGGTGTTGTTTTTCCTTTATCTTATATCCTAATCAGTTAAGAACATTGCCACTGTTTTTCTTGGTATCTGAGATAAGTTTCCCTATGTTTCCGGCTACATCCGACTATAATAGCTTTTGTTTTCTATATTACAATAAATCATTTATTTGAATAAACTCCTGTTGGGTTACTTTTTTATTGTTCTTTTGTACAATACCAGCAGTAGATAAATTAAGTTGTTGGATTTTTGTTTATGGTTAGAATAATAGCGAGCGATCTTTTTGTTTTTCTTTTCTTTGTCAGAGTTATAGTTAAAGTATACCGTAAGTAGTTGGTGGGTCTAAAGAAGTGACACGGCATTATTAACTGTACTTATATAAAAATATGTAGTTCCATTAAATACCATAACAGTCAGTGTAAGGTATGCCAATTTAATATAAAACAAACAAAAATTTATTAAAATAGCTTAAAAGGAACAAGATATTAATGTTTCATTACAGTAATCTAAATTTTAATGCTGAATAGCGTTTAATATATATTTGTGTCGCTTTAATACAACAAATGAGCCTGTCATATACAAGTTCAAGATAACACATAAACTGCGGGATGACGTCACAGTTAAGTGGCGCTCCCCTCATTTACATATTCACTCAAATTCTTACTGCAGATGATATGAACAAGGAGCCTGAAAGTGTTAGATATGGTAAAATGTAACGTCTCACGGTCAAGTGAGAGCGAATTTAACGAAAAAGTTAAATATCGACGTGAATTTACATTTCCCTTTGGGAAGTGAAGTCACGATTACAGTTTTTATTTTTAAGGTTCCGTTCCTCAAAAGGAAAAAAATGGAACCCTTATAGGATCACTTCGTTGTCTATCTCTCTGTCCGTGTGTCAAGAAGTTTTTCTCTGAAACGCCTGGAGATATCAAGTTGAATTTAATATCATAATACTCAGGTCTGCAATCTCTTGAGCTGTGAAAAAATCAAACTTCTAGATCAACGCAATCAAATTAAACCGCCATTTTGTCGCAAATTTGACGACTCGCAAGGGAATCAGAATTAATAGAGTACTACCCGTTGCCCTAGAATCATAAAATTTTTCAAAAAAAAATATTGCACAGGTAAAGAAAAGCGTAAATTTGTACCTTAATAAAAATTCAAAAACTTTTTTGCAATTGGTAAACTGTAATGACTTCTGTCGATGTACGAGGACAGCAGTTTTCAACGGCAAAATTAATTTTGTTTCTCAATCAAGTTTATCTTTTCTTTAGAGTAATGTTCGGTGCTTCATTGTTTATTAACGTCAGTACTTAATTATTTTGATGAATGCAGCTGCTTATACGGAATCCTCGGTGCGCGAGGCCGATTCGCACTTGGCAGGATTTTTTTCTATGAAGTCTTTTACTATTCGCGTTCAAAATTTCGTATTTTAAAGGTATTGAATCTCTGGAAATGAACAAGGTGTTTCTACGTTGTCCATTTCCTTCATGTATCTTGAAAACGTATATATTAGATCTATCACATATCAAGGTGACCATAACGTATCCCAGAACTCTGTCTGTGGCATCATAAATCTTAAATGATGAACCGATTTTGATTTAGTTTTTTTTCTTTGGAAACGTGACTTTGTCGAAAATGCTCTTAACTATGTTTGATTGGAGTCGGTTCAACCGTTCAAAAGTAATTCGCATTTTACATAATTACGTGTTTCGATAGATTGTCGATTGAAACGTGTCGACTACTAGGTATATGATTTCAAGTTTACAAAGCATGAAATAAAATATAACAAAACCATCAAACCCTCTAAAAAGAAAAAAATAAGCCTCGTACCCGTGTCGGCGAACCGCTAGGTAAATAAAACAAACTGCTGTAAACACCGACGGTTGCCCGACGCGAGTACGAGGCTTATTTTTTTGCTGTTTAGAAGTAATTATGTCAGGGTTTTTAAATTTTTGTATATATTTTTTTTTTCATAATTATCCTCAATAGCAATGCTTTTGATGATAATATGAAAAAAAATCTTTTAAACTAAATACTTGACGCTGAGTTTCGGGACACGCTGTATGTGGTTTAACTTGTGAGGACAATTTATCTTCACAAGTAATTTGTTTATTATTACCTACCTATGACCTATGTTCTCCTATTTCTGAGTTGCCAGTGATTTTTAACACCGCATAATTGGTTTTTAACAAATACTATTTTGATAACCTTGGCAAGAAACAGCATAGAACCTTATAACTCTAACCTAACTTGGAATTCAAAGTTCTCCAGTATTACTAACATCACTTATTTGAAATAGTATAAGAAGTTATGTTTTGATTCAGACTGATTACTTCTGGCTTTATAAGTATGATTGAGTTATAAAAGAAGCAGGGAGCGTAATACCTATTGAAATTTTTTATAAATAATTTGCCTGGTGCCGAAAATCATGAAGAGGGAGAAAATAATTTAGGCATGCGTAAGTACGCAAACTTATTTCAGCTACGGAATTTTCTGAAATCAATTTGGTAGAATTTATTTTTGGTTCGCCAAATTCATTGGAAGTCAATTTATTTTATAGGAACTTAATTTGATATATGTAAATAAGTATTTAGAGATGAATGGAATATAATTGGACTATCGGGTTTCATCACCACTGCTCTCAAAATGGTTAAGGAAAACATCTTGAGGAAACCGGCATAGACCAAAAAAACAAAAAAAAACAAAAAAAATAAAGACATATCGCATCTAAATACTAATCAGCACTGGGCCCGCGTGGTGGATTATAGCCCACTCCCTTTATGAGAGGAGGCCTGTGTGTCAGCAGTGGGAACATTAAAAAAGGCTGATGATGATGATGATAATGGGGTTATTCTATTGACACTCTGTACTGCACTAGGACAGAGCATTCAAAGTGTTTACCACCGATGCGACGTGCTGTTGACTATACCATGACTAGGAGTGCTACATAAAATAGCAAATTTCTTATTTATAAGGTACTAGCTGAACCCCGCGGCTTCGCTCCCGTCAAAATTATAGCCTATGTTACTCGGGAATAATGTAGCTTTCCATAGGTGAAAGAATTTTCAAAATCGGTCCAGTAGTTTCGGAGCTTATTCGGTACAACCAAAAAACATACAAACACACAAAAAAATCTTTCCTCTTTATAATATTGGTATAGATTACTCTTTTTCGTTTCAGCTTTTTTCCATGTTACTCGGCAAGTCTCATGGAGACTCGTTATTTATTACGACTTGTCATGACTTTCCGAGGTGAAAATTTGTGTTAATTTGTGTCTTGGCCATTTGCTATATCGTATTTTTTTAAATACGATATAGCAAATGGCCAAGTACGAATAATTCATATTTAGACCAGAATTGTAACTGAGAGGTAACACATTTCCTTAATATAATATTACCCACCATTCAATACTTATAACAGCTTTCGAAAACAAAATTCTCGAGAAAACTTAAACATGCTCAGGATGCGCGCTTGTTTATAATATTTATAATAAAACAAATCTCCAATAAAAATATAACTTAAACTGCGCCTAGCTTCACAAAAATTAATTCTATCCTACAAACAGAGTTTCTGTTCTATTCACTTCAATATTACGAGTTTATTCGGGTAACGTAGCTGAAACAAATGTGCTCAAGTTTCACATCAAACTGCTACTAAATGCGGCTGTACAGCTCAAATACTGTTTCTGAATGTTGGTAAAATACAAAAAACACTACTAACGAAAGGGTCTGCCTCATAATCCTGTCCTTCAAAATTTTAGATGTTGTTTTGGTCCATTTTATCAAAGTTTTTAGCATTTTGCTGCAGACCTTTTACACTTTTCGTTGGGACTTGATTTAGTCTTACCTCTGTTAGATGTTTTAAGTAAAAAGTATATTCCTTTTTTTAAGTCCCACAAAGAGATGAGATACACAATACTTTTGAGAGTACTAAAAACGCTGATCTAGCTAGATAGAAACCAACACTATGTAAGTTGCTCACAAGAAAGGAAACCATACTACCTAGATAAGTTGATAGAAAGCTGAATCGGATACGATTTAAATTCCTGTAACGTAACATCAAAACACGGCTTCGTTCATTCTTGGAACTGGAATCAAATTCTTCGTCTGTCATTATAGATGAAAATATTTCACATTCACCGCAGCGCCCGAGGCAACGTAACGCTGCAATATGCCACGCTTTTTTGATTAGCTAGAAATTCTAAATAAACTCATAGGCCGTTCAAATAGATTTCAATTGAAGATTAGTGAAGTCTTCGATAAAATATACTCGGAGTGGTTAAATAATGATTAACAAATAATGTTGCGTTCACAAGTTACGGCCAAGTAAATTTCTGTTATCAATTTTTATAAACTATTTACTTATGGGATAATACCATAAGTACATAGTCCATTCAATACTTATAACAGCTATCAAAGACGAAATTCTCGAGACACTTATACAAATATGCTCGGGAATTTGAGCATGTTCATAATATTTATAAGAAGGCAAATTTGCAATAAAATATTACGTAAATTATTAACGTAATATTACGCATAAGAATAGAATAGAATAGCATGGCTTTACTAAAATTAATTCTATCCTACAAACAGATTTTCTGTTCCATTTACTTCAACAGTACGAGTTTATTCGGGTAACGTAGATGAGACAAATGTGCGTAAACTTTTAAAAATCAACTTGAAAAATTATGAGTTTTGGTCACTGCAAAATAATAATAAAAAATTGATAATGTTTTTCTTTGTTCCAGGCTGGCTTGGCGCCTGCTCACACTCACGTTGCTCAGCGTGGCCGCCGAGAACAGGGAGCACCAGGGACCACAAACCTGCGGTGGACACTTGAAGAGACACGTGGGAACAATCACGACGCCAAACTTCCCCAACCCTTTCCCCATCCCGATCAAGTGTAAATGGATAATAGAACACGACATAGTGAATGGGACTATATCGATATACTTTACTCAGCAGTACACTACCAGTGGCTTGACGTTCACTGAGTACATGTATTATGACGAGTCTTACAAGTTGGGCGAGAGGAGAGCGCTCACCGTCACCGAAGACAACATCACCAGGATCAAGTGGCTACAGGTAGGTTTCTTCGTACCAAGTTGATATTTTTGTAATATAATTTATGTACCTACTTACTATTCCCAAACAACCGCGTCCTTTCACGTAACTGCGTGTCGGTGCCTACTGGGTTTCAGGGTCAAGTCTACCGATGCTCTTAATGGATGTCATTTCCACTATTCGCGAGAATTTTACCACCAATATAACTTGTAAGCAAATAGCATTCATTTTCCTAAAATCTTCTGCGAAGAGGAAGTACAGACGGCACGCCGCCGCTTACGTACTTTGTGGTACAGATAAGTGTGACAATAGTGGTAGGTTGTTACAAACAACCTCATAATACAATAATTAATTAAAACTAGGCCGAGGCAACCATGTTATGATTCATCCCAACTGATGGCGCCCGTTCACAAACATGATGCATGGATTGGCACCACTCAGCTTAACCATCACGAAGGGAATCGAATAATACAACAAATATGCCACCATCAGAGAGACAATTGATAGGTAATGACACACTGGTAAATGATAGATTTACAGTTGGTACATAGTACTCACACATGTGCTGTGCAGTTTATAATAGTAATAAAATAAATTGAGTTTATACATTACAAATATATTCATTCAGTCTTCAGCAGGTCCAACATACTTCTAAACTTTTCTGCCCGTCACTTGTTTTTGTGCACTAGTGGCAGCGGAGCAGAACCAGCATTTAGCCAAGCATTTTTATCATATATATCATTTTTATCATATCGGTGTACCCACCAACTTAAAATATGCTTGCTTGCATAGTGTGTGTTTTATACAAGTTTTAAACTTCGTCTCATTCAAGGTCTACAATGTGGGGAGGTATTTTATTGTAAAATTTTATACAGTACCCCGTAAAAGATGACGCTACTTAAGCCACAGATTTTTGGCTTTTACACATCATCATCATCATCATATCAGCCGAAAGACGTCCACTGCTGGACATAGGCCTCCCCCAAGCATCGCCACTTTGACCGGTCCCGTGCGTCTTGCAACCAGCGGATCCCCGCAACCTTCACCAGGTCATCGGTCCACCTTGTGGGAGGCCTACCAACGCAACGTCTTCCGGTTCGCGGTTGCCACTCCAGAACCTTTCTGCCCCATCGGCCATCCGTTCTACGAGCAATGTGCCCTGCCCACTGCCACTTAAGTTTGGCAATTCTTCGGGATATGTCGGTAACCCTGGTTCTCTTGCGGATTTCTACATTTCTCATTCGATCACGCAAGGAAACTCCGAGCATAGCCCTCTCCATTGCCCTTTGAGTGACTGTAAGCTTTCTGATGAGGCCCATTGTAAGCGACCACGTCTCAGAGCCATATGTCATCACTAGCAACACACACTGGTCATAGACTTTCGTCTTGAGACACTGTGGTAAGTTGGACGAGAAGATACCGCGCAACTGCCCAAACGCTGCCCATCCGAGTCGGATTCGACGATTAACCTTTCTCGAAGTTGGCCCTACCCAACTGGATCGTTTGTCCCAGGTAGACATAGTCGCCCATAACTTCGAGTGTAGAGTCTCCGACCTTGATAGGAGTGGGTGTAATATGGGCATTCAGCATCACCTTGGTTTTTTCCATGTTCATCCTGAGACCCACTCTTTCGGAAGCTCTACTGAGGTCATCAAGCATTGTACTGAGGTCCTCCATGGTCTCAGCCATAACCACTATATCATCGGCAAACCGAAGGTGAGTGATGTACTCGCCATTGGCGTTGATGCCTAGGCCGCTCCAGTCCAGAACCTTGAAGACGTCCTCCAGTGCAGAGGTAAACAGATTCGGTGATATGACGTCTCCCTGTCTCACACCTCGCTGCAAATGTACGGGTCTTATCCTGAAGTTGAACTGACATGGTGGCGTTTTTGTATAAACACTTCCATACCTCGATGTACCGGTAGTCGATTTGACACCGTTGGAGAGACTGCAGCACAGCCCAAGTCTCGATCGAATCGAAGGCTTTCTCGTAGTTCACAAACGCTAAACAGAGAGGCAGGATGTATTCTTCGGTCTTCTGTATAACCTGCCGCAGCGTATTTATGTGGTCTACGGTGCTGAAGCCTTTACGGAATCCGGCTTGTTCGGGAGGCTGGAAATCGTCAAACCTGCGAGCGAGACGATTCGTGATGACTCTTGAAAACAGCTTGTAGACATGGCTAAGAAGTGAGATGGGCCTATAGTTCTTCAGTAAGACATTGTCACCTTTCTTGAAGAAGAGTACCACCAAACCCTTGCACCATGCTTGTGGCGTCCTCCCCTCGATTATGACGGAGTCAAACAGCTTCTGAAGGGCCTTATGTACTGGTTTTTCACCCGCCTTCAGGAGTTCGGCCATAATTCCATCATCACCCGGTGCCTTGTTGTTCTTAAGCTGTTTCAGAGCCATCCTAATCTCATACAGGCTGACGTCCGGAATGTCTTACTGGGTGACGTGTACAACTGCCCATAGAATATCTCGATCTCCCTCAGAAGCTCCGGTTTGGCGGATACGATCCTGCCATCGTCAGTCTGCAGTTTCGCGAACTGGCTCTGCCCAAAAGACAGATCTCTTGCAAAGACCTTGGAGCCCTTGTTCTGCTTAATCGCGTCTTTAATACGCTCGGTATTAAAGCGGCGGAGGTCGCTTTTCAAGGACTTTGAGATCCGTCTATTTAGCTGCCGTTATTTCAGCGCATCGTCTGAAGACTGCAGGATTATCTCACGCCTCTCCTTCATGAGCTTGAGAGTAGGATCAGAGAGTTTTTTGTTCATATCTGTACGGCGGGTCTTGAAAAACTTAGACCCGACCGTATCGACAGCTTTCACGAACCCATCGCTGTATTCGTCCACGGAGCTCCCTAGGCACTCGAAACGGTTCTGGAGTTCGAGTTGAACGGTCTCGGGGTTTTGGACCTGGATCTGTGCTGAACGGAGCGTGGGCTTCACCAGTCGAGACCTTTCAAGCTTGACATTAATGTTCAATGTGCCTTTTACCATGCGGTGATCGCTCCCGGTTTTTACCGAGTTGATCACAGAGACATCATTGAACATTTGCTTCTTGGTTGACATGATGAAGTCGATCTCGTTTTTAGTTGCACCATCGGGGCTTTGTCAGGTCCACTTCCTGTGATCACATACATACATACATAAACTCACGCCTTTTTCCCATGGGGGTAGGCAGAAACTACAGAACACCACCTGCTACGATCCTTACATACTTCTTTTGCTTCACTCACATTCATGCATCTAGTCATACAACCACGCCGGTTATGAGTACTGCGCACCTGTGATCACGTTTTCTGAAAAAGGAGTTCATCATGTAGAGGCCCGATACGATGCAGAAATCCACGTATCACATGTAACTGAAACCGATCGGAAGCTCACCGAGTGTTACGTAATGCTATAGAAACATACCGACTACTCAAATGTTGACCGTGGGATCCGTGGGACCATGGTGTCGCATACATGCTGGGCGGCAATTATAGAACCTAAAACCTTAAAGTTTATATTGACATTTGATTTAAAGAATGGAGCTTTCACATCACTCTTAAAATGAAATGGATTGATTGCATTTATTGGTTTTGTAGTAGCCTTGTGAATCACGCCCTGTAAATTGATAGTACAACCACTGCCACATGTCACATGACATGTTGTATCGACCTAATCCACATTTTTATTAATAGTTAGATTGCCAAAGATAACGTCAATAGAAACAGTATTATTTATTTTTGATGAAATAAATCACAAGTTATGCAATTAATCTTGCTTCAACACGGTGTCCCAACGCTCAGAAAGAAAATTTGGTTCAAATAAATTTCAAAGATATTTGAAGGGTTCATTCCAATAGATTGCGCTTAAAACTTACTTAGTACCTAACTGTTTCCAAACACCACACTTTTGGGCAATTTAGTTAACACAATCTGAGCCTTGTTCGAGTGAAATGAACACTGAACATGATTTAGGAGATTGAAAAAAGGGTTACAGCGTAATTAGAACTTTTAGCATTAGCATTTTAGCAATACAATCGGACGTCGATCGTTGAGCAATTGGAACATGAAAAAGATAAATTATGCCAGCACTTGGGCGATAACTTTGTACTCAAATGGTCCTAGGCAATTGGCATTGCTTGGTGCGTACAAAGTTTTCTTTATGAGAAAAGCATTTTATTCTGAAACCAAACTTTTACCAACACAATAATTGTTTATTAGGTAAGAAACTGGAGTATGGAGTTCTTATCTGATAATTAATTCCATCTTGAGGTAAAACGATTTATTTTTAGAACTAAGTAAATATAGATGAGACAATGATTATCACAGCCACAGTAGCGTCAAACAAACTATTAACTGGCTTGACTTCTTAATGTCGCTTTGCAGTTCATTGCTATCAGGGGACTCTACCATGATCACTTAAAGCAAGGTTATTTCCATTACGCGTAAGCGACAGATACAAGTCATGTAAGTACATCTGTCCCAAGAGCTCATGGTTGGGCCCCAGATACATACCCGGTAGTACACCGTGTGCCGGATCCGCTTTGCAGCACACAGGCACAATGTGTGAACAATTTCCTATTTTAGAAGAAAGTAACGTACTTACTAACAATAGGTACATAGTAGTAACACAGATGATGTCAGTACGTAGGCAAATCGTGAGTGCGGGAACTCATAACTTTCACTGCGTAACTCTACAAAACAAGAAAAGTTTGTGACTGACGTTATTAGGTGTATTGACGATATAAACAAACATAACTTATTCACTTTGTATAAGTAGTCGTTTAATGGCTTTAGTTATTCTAATTAAAGTTTGTATCCTGGTATCATCCGATTACAGAACAAGAGCAGGATAGTTCTCTAGAAACGACACAGCATATTAGGACCAGCCTACAGCTGCTGACCAAAACCCTGAAATAATTTTAAATGCGAGTGTTATTGCTCTCATGTCCGGATTCTATATTCATTGTATTTGACCCTCACGCTAAGGGGTGATATCGTAAACTCTGAAAATACTCGCGAACGCGATTTATAAAGCCTCTTTGCTTTACCGAGAGCAAAAGTGTTTGCAAACAGTACTCGGAAACAGCCTGGTGACAATAGAGTTAAGTACAAGCGACGCGGCACACAATTGTTAAGGTTTAGCTGCTTTTTGGTCTGTTAGTTCATGCTTTGAATATTGGCTTCTGTTAGCTCCCACTTGATCTTACCGGTATTGTTTGTTCTGGTACCAGCGAATATTTTATATACCACCGTATTACGCAGGATTTTATTTGCTAATATAGGTATGAAAAGAATGAGGTGAACAAAGTTGAGAATTTTGTTTTGGTCGACAATAATGTTAACCTCAATACAATATTCGCTGTAAAATATTTTTATTTCATGTAATGAAACAAAATAAATACAACCAAATCACTGAATCCCAATTATACCTCTTTTCTCTGAAGCGATTTCTTTTCCTTTAAACTAAGGACCCTTTGGAACAGGATATTTCCATTTCATGTAAATTAAATAAACCCTGAAATACTACAACAAAGATTTGCTTTTAGATATTTTTTTTCAAACAAGATGATTTTTTATTAGTTAGCTATCTGTTTCAGTTTTTCTGTTGTTTTGTGCGTGTGGCAAGGATCGAGCGGTCGAGACCTTCGTCAGTTGACTGCGCAAGGAGCCGACCGTGAGGAAAGCTATTGGCAGATAAAAGTAAGGTCACACTTAAAATGGTGGCGTTAAATGATTTTATATGGTTGAGTTTGAAAATCCCTCAAGATGCGGCAATATTTGCAAAATGTATAATGTTGTGTCTTATACAGCTGGTAGAACTCTGTAGAACGGTAGGATTTGATAACAAAATTCAACTCAAAACTGTAGGTACTTATTAATTATTGACCCAGATAAGGCGACGGTCTTTTAAAAATAGATCGAATTCACTATTCGATCTATTTGCGAGTAAATTCAGGTGTCCAGTGAACGTTGAATGCATAATCGATTATGATGCGATTCGAATCTGTTGCTTGAATATAGTGATTCTGAAATATATCTGGTATTGTTAGAGACTGAGCTATACACTATATCGTACTCAATTTAAACATAATCGTATTCGTAGTTCTGTTCTACTATTTCTACCTACTGACGTTGAAAAAATTTTGCCAAATTATATAATGTTGCCATGTTGATGACACATTTTCTGACTTCTTTTTAACCAACTTCCCAAAAACGGAGGAGGTTTTCAATTCGGCTGTATTTTTTTTTAGGTGTCTTACTTCAGAACTTGTTACTGGGTGAACCGATTTTGATGATTCTTTTTTTATTTGAGAGCTGGTGCTTGTCATGTGGTCTCATTTATATTTTCATCAAGATTTGATGAAGAACTTCGGAGATATACATCATAACTCTTCAATCAATGACGGCAAATCACTCGGGATAGCTGCAATCGCATTTCTGTTTATTGTTTACACCATTTCATAACATAACATCACACTAGTACGCTCTAAAGGGGTACGCAGGTGTAAACAGTTCACCTTGGTATACTCTTATTCCACCGGTTTTGTTTGAGTTTCATGTTATTGGGTTAATCTATTCTGGCTTCACTTTGGGCATTATTGGTACCTTGCCTATATAACTGGTCAATTATATACCACAACTAAAGAGTGAAAAATTAAAAAAAAACTTTTCACAAAAAATACAACCGACTTCCAAATAAAAACACTACAAATTGAAAAATAACTTCAATTATAGTGTTTATTTGGAAGTCGGTTGTATTTTTTGTAAAAAGTTTTTTTTTCTATTAAATTTTTTGAAAGAATGCACTGATATACCTAAAGCGACGTTTGTCCCCTGATTCGTAAAGTGGTTTTCAAGCAAGGGTTTACTGAAATGTCATTTCATAAGTAATTTTGTTTGTTTCCTTTTTCTGTGCGTGGACTTCGTTTGAGTCATGCCATTTATTTTGGTTGAAAGATGTATCATGGAACTTCATAATCTTGTTCACAAACATTATAAATATCTACAATTTTCTAGTTTAGTCGTTCTAATTGCCTGGTACCTACCTATATCTTACCTACTTTAGATATCAAACCAAAATATAAAAAGGAAGTGTCCGTATAAAAGTACATTTATTCACAGACAGCCACCTTTACAGGGGTGCTTTAACGTGGAGGAATCAGCTGCCTCCGTCATTCTGGAATGCGAGGCCGTAGCTTCTCAACGTGCAGAAATCCTCGTAACAGTGAGGTCGCTCCGCAAAGCTTCCAGGAAGCTTCTGTGCTTTTGGGGTTATAGGCTAGTATAGTAGTAGGCCTAGACTGGCTATGTTAGCCAAAACCGATACGTACAACGGACCAAATGAGAGTCTAAGGGCGGCAAAAGGAGTCCAACTATATTTTCATCTATCTAGTCCATTTATTATAAAGATCAAGTATAAATCAAGGTTAATATACATTCAATCGTTCCATTTAGCTGTGCCCAGCGTTGCAGCACGCAATAGACAATTTGTGCGCATATAACATGTTTCAGTCTCACTCGTCGACAATTTTACTATGTGCGCTGAATAGGAAAGGGATTTTTATTTCAATAAAAAAATTGCATTTGGATGAATTTGACAAAGAATTATTTGATGTATGAAAAACATAAATTTTTAAAATGTCACTAAGTCACATATGGATTGTTTATTGAAAATATCGTAGGAATATCTATTTTTTTTATGTGTATACAAATCAACATTCGTTAAAATCGTATATTTACGTTACTAAAACCATTTCCGTATCCGAGAAAAAGGTTTAGAGCCTTTCAACAAAAACGTTTCAGAGTGAAAAATGTCTTGCCAATCTATTTGACTGATACACACGTTACCACCTGTCACATGAAGTAGCGTTAAAAAAATAAAAAAAATACTGGAATGATTACTCAACGGCAGTTTTGTTTCTGGAATATTATGATCCTGCTGCCGGTTGCTGAAACTGACCATTAAATATCCAACGAAACGTGTGGCATGTTTCACAGCTACGCTTATTCTACGTTGTGCACTGCTTTAAAATTAATTACAGTTCAATGAACATTTCAGCAAGTTTTTAATGATTAAAAAATCAGAAGCCATTGGGATTATTGTATTCAGGCACTTAATGTAATAACCTACTTCATTAAATAGCGTTCATGCTTGTGAAGTCACACAATAACCCTTCAACTATATTATGAAATCATATTTTTATGATAATAATAATAGTTCTCCAGACTGCATTTCGGCCATGGCGGCCAATCACTGCGAAGACTTTCCATCGGCACGGCAGATATTAAATAGTGGACAAGAGTGTGCGCAAATCTCTGTTCCCTCTCAAAGTCAGATAAAACGGGAATCCGACACGACTGGAGAGAGATCAGACATAGGACCAACGACTGATCATGTTTTCCGAGCCATGGATACAGAGAAATACCTAACAGAAAACCTAATGCTACTTTAACGACCTAAGAATCGGATTAAGATGAGACGCGTATGAGACAAACTATACAATAAAAAGAGAAAATTAAAACTTTTAACAAAAAAAAATAACCGACTTCCAAAAACAACATTACAAAGCGAAAAATTACTTTCTTTTCCGTGTCGAAAAACGAAAAACAAAAGGTACCAAAGACAGCGACTTTTTGTAAAAAAGTTTTCAAATGACAGATGGCTTACGAGGTTTGCTAATTTGGGGTCATTAGGTAGAGATTATTTTTTACAAAATAAATATATAATTAGCTAAAAGGGGTTCTTTCCTGGCCCTTTTTAGATTACGCTACACTGTGGACTAATTTCTTAGGCAATTGGAAACCAGATTTCAAAGCCTCAACACTGAATAAAGCTCCCAAGTCATCAAGAAAATAAAATTGTTTATTTTTTTTAATTAATTGATATTAATTCAGCAATAATTACTAGTTAAAATAATTACAGAAAAAGGTCTAACATTTCGGAGCCATATCGTTTTTATAATTTAAATGAGTTTGTTTAAAGATTTTCATTTCAAAATGGTGGACAAGGTACAAGTCACTCTAGGCAATTAAACTTTTAAGGGTCTTGAATTACGAAAATGGAGCCGTTATAGCCACACCACTTTATTCAAGTCAAGAAGAATCTCTCAGAAAAGTGTGTTACTAATAAAAGACATAAGGCAAGCGCTTTGTCTTGATTTTCCAAAAACTTTTCGCTGCCAATTTCTAGAAAAATCTTTGCTCATTTTTCTTACAATATGGTTCGAGCTCTATCTTCCAATGAAGGACAGTACTTCATTATAAATGCTACGTCTGGTGTAGTGATTAAATTGTCCATATTTACAAAGATAGTTGAATTAAACTTGCTTTGGTCTCTCGTCGGCACGTGTCTATAGAGTGCGCTTAATTAACTATACACAACCTCTATAGTGGAGCTTTTTCCTCATTATAATGGGGTTTTTCTTAGTGAACTTGGGTATAGCTTTTCCAAGCATATCCAGGTATGCTTAATGCAGTCAAATATTACCCAATCCTTTTTGTCCTAGCTCCATATCCTCGGTATTATCATGATATCACTTGTCCACTGTAGGCGTTACAACAATTAATCAAACGCGAGTTTCACTTTCACAGCCCTGAAGTGACGGCATCGAGGACGCGTCCGGAATAAATGTGAAATTTATTCAAGAGGAAGCATTGGCTGCAACTAAGTTTAGCAATTTATTATTCAAATACTTGCATGAGTCCTGTATTTATCAAAAAAAAAAAACTTTGCTTGTGATTATGTCCACGTAGTATTCAGAAAGACAAAACCATTCATAAAATTACTGCTTGCGTCTTCCATCGTTTGCACTTCTTGACGATGATTGCGTCATAGTAAACATTACACATTATATTACCACACCAATCAAACCGTCCCTGTTTATTGCTGTAGCTTTTATTTGGTTCAGCTTTTATTTTCTGTTTTATTGTCATCTGACATCCATTTCGTGGACAGTCCGATGTCCTCGCACGATCGCCGTAAGAACGCTTTATTGCCTGACATGGAAGGTGAATCCTGTCAATCATATTATGCCATAAGAAAATGGACCTTTAAGACTATGGCCATAATACTACTTAGAGTCTAGTGTCATAAAGGTGATATAAGCAAACGTACATATAGAGCAAGAAGAAACATGAGTTCGTGAAATCCAAATTGTATCTGCCCATTTAAATGGACAAAAATTATATCTCCCATACAAAATTTTGTCAGCTGACGACAACTTTGTATGGGAGATACAAGTTTTTTTGTGAGAACATTCTATGACTTCCTTAAAGAATGTTGTCCATTTACATGGGCAGATGCAGTTTTTAAAATATGACTCCACCTTTCCGTTACATCCTGTTCAAATAAACTTTATTTACCTTATGTTTAAATAATATCCCAAAGTATCTCCACATCCGCATACAAAGAGGAGAGCCAACTCGTATTAAAATTCTAATATTATTACCACCACGTTAACTTCGCTCATGGTGATCGAACATTTCCTCGTATTTACGCGAAATTTTCTCTTGTTTAATAGAAATTATCATTAATATATTCTACAATTAACACTTCATTTTTCAGAAATGAAATTATGATCTTAAAATTTACGTTATAATATAAATAAAATACCAGCCTGTAACTTTCCCACTGCAGGCCAAAGTCCTCTTCTCATACAAGTAATAATAAATAAATAGATAATAAATAAAGTTTATTATCAAAAAAAGCCATATACAATTTTTCCATCTCAATCAAACATAAAAACGCCAGTATATGATGTACAACACTATGCATTATTTGAGACAGAGTGATTGTCTGTGTCTGTGCTAGTATAAACTGTGTTACAGACACAGGCGCCGTCCTCTTACAGTGCATTTACAAATTGCTGCACCTTGTAAGAGTTTTGGTAAGCATAAACTTAGTTTAATATAAGTACATTAGCAATTATTAAAATTTATGTAAGCAAGGAATGAGTATATGTGTGTGTGTGTTTGGAATATTACACAATATAAAATAATATATAATAAAATAAAAAACTAGCACTTTAAATCTGTTTTTGGATGCGTTCGTAAGATTTTTTTACTAAGAGTTGTTCAGTCTCATCGTACGTTAACTTTTGGAGAAAACTACTAACTACAGTTTTACATTTAAATTTAGGTAAGGGATATACGTTACAGGTTTCGTTTATAATGTTATAAAGCTGACTGCTAAGCCACGGGTAGCTTCGCCTCGCCAGAGCAGTTTTGGTGGTGACAGGTGGGCATACAGGATCTTTACGTCGTTTACTTTGCTCCAGGAACCTTGGGTCATAGGTCAATGATGAGTGTACACGTAAAGTGATGTTAAGTGCACAGAGCTGTCGGTCAGTGAGTACAGATACGTCTTTGTAGAGCTGGGTAGTCGGGTACCGATAAGGTTTGTGAAGCATGACTTTCAAGACAGCTCTTTGTGCCCTCTCAAGGCGAAGAAAGTACGTTTAAAGTGTACCACCCCAGACAGATATGCAATAGGTAAGAAGTGACTGAGCCAAGCCAAAATAAATAGTTTTTAACAGACGGTCGGCAACTATTCCTCTTAGTTTTTTCATAGGAAACATTAGCTTACGAACACGCGCAACTGTCACACTGATATGCTTATGCCAACTCAATGTGTTGTCGATGTGCACCCCCAAGTATTTAACGCAAGAGCTTCTTTGTACAGTAGGACAACTGCAAGGGCTCAGCGTAGAGTGACAACTATGGACTTTAACGTCTGGCATACTAGGCTGTGTAGCAGAGTTCGCTGAGAAAGGGACATAGTGGGTTTTAGAGACCTTTATCGTGAGTAAATTCATTGAAAGCCAATCCTTTACTATGCCAAGAGCATTTTCGGCTGCGTGGTGAGCAGATTCCCATGTTTCTCCACTTATGATAAGCGCATTGTCTTCTGCATATCTTGTAGTTTGGGATTGACAGCTGGCACAATCTATTTACAAATAGAAGAAAAAGGGTGGGACCCAGCATGCTGCCCTGTGGTACGCCAAAGATTAGATTCTCATCGCCACTGATGTAGTTGTCTACCTCAACTCGTTGGTTACGGTTTGTTAGATAGTATCGAAAGAGGTTTAGAGCGATGTCTCTTATTCCCAAGCTTTCTAAACCATGTAGAAGGATCGGAGTAGAGACCGTGTCGAAAACATTGGCTAAATCAATCAATATAAGATACGGGCAATGATCTGTTGATTAACGTTATTTAGTTTAATTGTTAAAAACATATATCAGGTATTGTTAAATACAGGTTTGAGGATCACAGCCAAGAGGCAACGCTGGGGCCCATAGCGACGCTGCGACTCCTGGATCCTATCAGATCTGTACCCACTAAACTGCGATTCGCAGCAGTGGCAAGCTAGGGGTTTGTTTGTATTGTGGGTAATGGTTCCTGTCTGACAGGTTGAAAGGGATACTTAAACTACACACTTACCCATGGTCTTCGTGGTGGTCTTCTAGGTAGGACAATATATATAATAATCAGGGAATAAAGGACAATTCGGGGCGTGATCTGAGCCAGGCTCCGGCTGCCAACAGATACTTAAACACGCTACAGTCAAAATATATACAAATCCAACTACACGGGCAAAACACTACACCAAACGCGAATGTCTTAGGGAAATTATATCACGAATGGGTGGATTATTTAGTAATTGCAATTTTATCCCACAAAACCCTCCGAAAATCATTTGCACGCGTTCGATCTCAGATTTTCGGGTCAAGTGTCAAACGTCAACTCACTCACACGGTGTCAAATCGGTGACAGCTAACTGAAATGGTGTTGCAACAAAATATCAAAAATAGTAACGGAACGTTTGGGACAAAACAGGTATTGAATGAAGATTGTTAAAAGGTAACAATATAAAATTTGTACTAAAGCAAGCACTAACTTTTCTAAATAGGTGGAAACATTTTTTACGAGCAATATATAGGTATTAAGTGTATCATACCTGTAAATAAAAGTTTAATCTTATAAAAATTCTGAACATCGTTCAGGTCAAAACAATGGGAGGCCTTGTTTTGACCTAAATGAGGTTAAACAAATATAACAGAGAAATATATAATGGGTACCTTAAACTACGGACGCTTTGGCAACGATAATGAAATTTTTTCATCTTGTGTACAGCTACCTTACTGAAACACAAAGTTGAATCCAAAACTCGTTACTCACACAATAAACTTTCAGCACGCAATATTTATAAAACGCTGCAAAAAAGTACAAAACGGTGTGTGACACGATAGTGTCGGCGAGTAAGTTATGACATCGTAAATTAGTCGGATGTCAACGTTGCCCGAGCATACCATCAGCATAATCCTATTATTGTAGGCTAGACGTATATCGGTATCTACAGTTAAACGGAGGTTTGAGATTACAAGCGAGAGCTTGATAAATTGCTAGCACTTGACGGAGAAAGAATTGATAAGGCGAAAATGTATTAGACTTTATTTCTTTGTATGGAGCGAAGGAAAAACAATGTTTTCTAAACAATTAAGAATATATTAGTAAATATTAAGCACACAGTTTTCTAATTTTCGCTTCAAATGTTTAATTCGTGAGGCACGTGCATGTTCTATTTGTGTGCGAACATAACACATGAATATCACGTCTATTTACCATTACTTTAATAATCTAATGCAAGATCTACTGTACAAACTGTGTAAGCGCGCACCACCATGTAATGCCTGAGGCAACATAGACAAAACATACCTTCTTGTATACGGAATTATTAAAAACAAGTCCTCACTAACTACGTGGGTTGGTCCTTTGTAATAGTAATGCATAGGCACTAATGCTGTATTTGAATCTTACTTTAATATTATAAATGCGAAAATTTGTTTGTGTGTATGTTTCTTACTCAATCACGCCAGAGTTCTTTAGATTTATGATACATACTAGCATCGGCACGGCTCGGCGTTCCCTGGGGCAAATACTCATCATTACATAGCAATCACTGGTCAGTGATGTGCAATAATAGTGAATTGCCGAGTCATTGCGCATTGTATGCTTTTACTATCTTGAAAGACAGAAATATGTTTTTAGTACGCTTTTAACTTTATGACAATACTAAAATCTTTTATTTCAACCGAAGTTGCAGTTCAACTAGATATGGCCGGACAATTTTCACATGGTGAAAATATTGAAAGGAAGTCAAACAATATACGTTGTTTTATGTGTAGCGAGTACAATGGCGGGTGACAGCTAAAGTTGTCAAAAAATAAAAGGCCCGTTTTGAAAGGTATAAAAACACTTAAAAATAATTAAACTTGATGCTTGCGAATGATACTTGTTGTTGTAATGTATGGGTAACATAGTTATTAATTAGGATTATGAATTTGATTTTTCAATTTCTTACGTAAAAAGTTATCGCAGCATGTAAAATGAGAAACGTCAACGGACTTCTCAGATTATGACGACTTTGATTTCGGAAGTGAAGCTCCAGTGCAGTAGTGCAGCGAGTGAACTTTCAGATGAAATGTGTCTGAATTTTGTGCCCTCTTATTAAATAGGACGGTATCAGGTCGATCAAAAAGTTATTTTTTAAGTTGGTTTTATTATAATAATCATAAGCATGACAATGCTCTAGCCTTTTCAAACGGTATCACGATGTCAGACGTCACAATATAGCATCACAATTAGATCGTTTCATTGTTAAACTAATTACAAGCATTGAGAAACGTTAAATTGATAGCAAAAGCATTTGAACCAACTGTACAATATACACAACACTAATCCAACTTGTAATAAGCGAGATCACAACGAACCACACAAACAAGCAAATTGTTAAAGTTTCTCCCTCCCCTTCACTCTCCCGTTGAATAATAATAAATCCGCATTTATTTATTCCGCGTTCGTTTTCCTGTAAATGTTTGTAAAACAAAAAGCAAAATGTGAATACCTCGAGTTAGCATTGTGTAATTAAATATCTCGGGAGTCCGAGACTGAATGTTGATTATAAAGTTTGACAGAATTACTATTCAAGAGCATTTCAGCGTGAATGGACTTTTTCAAGTCAATGGAGGATGATAAAAGAATCAGAGATGTTTGAAATAATAACAGAATTAGTTCATTTTAATAAATGTATTAATTTACGGTTGAAAACTTTTGGAATATTACCATAACAAGAAAATTGTGCCCTCTAATATTTTAAAGAACTCGCAAGTACGAGGCTTATTTGTTAGCAGTTTTTATGTCAAGGTGTTTTTTTTAATTTTCATTTTTATATTTATTTTATGCTTTAAAAACTATATTAAATATACCTAGAAGTAGACACGCTTCTATCGAAACACGTAATTATGACATGATATCTTGCGTAAGAAAACTTATAGTAAGAGCAATTTATTCATACATGAGGTCTTTCGTCATTCGTACATCGTGCCATCGTGGATTTTGGGGACAAAGTCTGGAGATGCCTAGTAGGCTTTTGGAGGTCAATAATTATATAAGAGATATAGAGCTATACAGTAATCATTTTTAAAGTGAATAGAATTTTGTAGCTGACATGAAAATTACCATATACGACTTATGTATGTAATATGTAGTACGTAATTAATATGTAGGTCAGCTAACTTGAACTGGCAGAGCAAAGAACTTGATTTGTTGTCAAGAATCTCTGTAAGTGAAAATAATAAGCAGTGATTTCCTTGTAAACTGTTTATAGTCCATGTTAGGTGTATACATAAGTCAAATTATCTTCCGGTGTAGGTAGCATAGCACTAACATGCAATTATTAGTTATAACATTGTTGTGGCTAGGAAAGCTAACTTAGCGGAATATCATTTATAGGAAACTAATTTACGGTCAGGGAAGTTTATCTAGGTTAGAGTTATGCGAGCGATCCAACAGTACTTCTTGTGATGTGCCCATTATCACGGCTGCCTTTTATGTAGGCATTTAAGTCTGCTTTCCATTTCTACTTTGTACCTCCCTAACTAGACGTAAGTAGATGTTAAGAGTCTTAATATAATGAAAAAGCTTGCTATGTTTTAGCCCACGGAGAACTGTGTTAAAAATGCAAAATAGTTGACAATTTATCTGCTTCGTAACCCATTTTCGGACATCGAATCCAGTTGAGGCAAAAATCCAAACCAAGCAAGTAACCTCTTTAAATCCTCTTGTTTCTGTTGCACAGGCCATCTTTCTTTGACAATAAAGGATTTTAAGCTTTGTATATTGTTGTCTTGTATTATGAATTAAAACAACAACACAATCATAACAAGAGGAAAATAAGAAAGAAAATTACTGTTTCATTGCCGCGCATTACAGAACAATTTTCCTGTATAGAGCAATACAAATTCGTTTTTTCGACAAAAGCTTTTCAGCAATAGAAAACAATTAGTAGACCGACTCGTCGATTTGTTTCGTATTTGTATAAAATGGGTAAAATAAAGTTAATTCATTTTTATGTGAGAACCTATCGATTCCATTAATGTATGTCAATAAATTGTATTATTTATGTTAGTTTGTCTTACCAACATGTTGTGTTTTGAGTATGTGTTTTAAAATTTCTCGCAGAAATAATATATTACAAGTAAGTTTTATTACGAACATTTAATTTAATTTTATTATATTTAAATATCATTGAATTTACGTTGTCTATGTCAAAGCTCGGTCCCGATTAGTTACAATCAATAAAGGTAATGGATGGAACATTTAACTTGGGACTCAAATTTAATCAAGTTACCGCCGCGAACTGAACGCAGATTATGCGAAATTATCGTACAGAGTTGTCAGAGAGGAGCTAATTTATGAAGATATTTAATGCAGACTATAAATTATAGGAGAATGTCATTATCTCCTCGAATCATTTGTATTTAAGTATTCTCATACCAAATTTAACATCTACGGTAAATTCCTAAAATACAAAAGCCATTATAGCAAGATTCAAGACGATTTCGTTTCAATTATTCGTATCGGTCTGCATTGCAATACACTTTCTAAATTTGAAAAGAAACATTTCTTTCCTGAAGGTATTTTATTCGGACATACTAAGACATACTACATTCGGCTTTTATAGAATATACCAAAGATATAATAAACAAGCTATATACCATTCTACCGTGACATATTCAACGAACATCAGAGCTATATTCTATGAGCTTATATTCTAAATAAAATGATGAAACGAATTTAATACGGACGGGTACTCATGTTTACAGTGTTTGAAATTAGGACAAATTTCGTGAATTTAAAATATACGGAAATATAATAATAATATTATCATTTCCCGTAAATATTTAAATATATATCTTTTATTATTTTTATAATCATTTTGCTATAAACTTGTTTGTAATAAGCTTTTATTTAATTTGTAATGTGAGTACCTAAGTGTATTTGGGTCAAATCTTGCAACTGAATTTTAAAGCAGTTATCCACCGATTAAGATGAAATTTTGCATATACGTTTAGTTTGGATGATAATGCATGGTTAATTAAGTTTAGTCAGATGATAATGCATGGTTAATTAAGTTTAGTCATTCTAAATCTAATACGACAGACGGCCCAAGATGGCGAAGTAGTTATTATTTGTGCACTGCCATGATATGGATATCAAATCAAAGGGTTTGCAGAGAAAAATACTAAAAAAGATAGTTAAAAATAATAAAAAATTTATTTATTATTAAATTGCAATGTGTTTATGTGTGTTCGGGTTAAATCTTGCAACTGAATTTTAAAGTATTTATTTTCAACCGATTACGATGAAAATTTGCATACACGTTTGGGTTAAATGACAATACACGGTAAGCTAAAAAGCTTGTTTATAAAAGTTTTTTTAATTCGAAAAACATAATAATAGTACCAAATTGAATTTGTAAATACATATTTCCCTACTGTATTGCGATAAAAAATCACTGTACTTTTTTAATATTTCTTAGAACAAAGATATTTTTTTTTTTTTGTGTTAAAAGTTGCTGTGTTAAATTCTCTTACAAGTACTTACATTATTTTTAGTAGCAGGACAAGTTTTGGTATTCGGACATCGGGCAAAGAAGGAATTTACAAACAAAGGTTCAGTGACGATATCCTACCGGCGTTATGGTCATATTCCCGGAAGGCCGCACTGTCTGGAATACACTGTTAGCATAAACCTTCCTAAATGCTACGGTTAAGGGAACAGTAGAGCGTTCATGAGACACAAGAGATTTAGTAAAGTCATAACATTCAGGCTTTAAATACATAAACTACCAAAGTTTATGTATTTAACCAAAACTAAACAGAGAAAAAGTAAAATCTTTTTAACAAAAAATTAAATCGACTTCGAAGTCATGAATACCAAAATCGTGTAAGTTTGCCTATAATATTTGAGGAGTGCCCTCGATTTCCATGGGATCTCATAATCAGATTCTGAATTTCTGACAATGGGTCCACCTCGAGTGTATACCCTTTCAAACAAAATAAGAATTTTGCAAATCTGTCCACATATTTATGACGGAGTTGTGCTCGAATATAAAAACATCCGCATTGAGAACTTCTTCTTTTTTGGCAGTTGGTTATAAACTGAATCACCAGTTCCAAGTAATAAATAGAATATTTCAAAAAGACTGGAAAATTAAGATGCCATAAAATTTTGCTTTTCATTTATTTATATTTGTCAAGAAAATGTCATTATATTTTTTTTTTGAGAGTTGGCCAGTACGTTTTGTTTATTGGAAAGACAAAGAAACTTATGTGTGATAAAAAGGTTAAAATTAACCTTTTTATCACACATAAGTTTCTTCGTCTCAAAACTCAGTCTTCCTGCTTTTTGCTTCGCTGGAAGTGCCTAATTGTAATGTATAAATGCCATCCCAATCGTATAACTATTTAAAACAGAGGCAATTTAGTGGTTTCAATCTAAATTGTATCACAGAAATAACCTAAATGTTATTAATTTCACAGAACGCATTGAATCAGTAAAACTAACAAGCTTATTAAATTTGATGCACGCATCAGCTGACAATACTCGATAATACAATATCAATTATTCTGACGGGTGTTCTATAACACACATCAATAGTGCAGCAGTGTAAAGCCTATCCTTTCAATAGATGTCATCAGAGCAAACGATTGTTCAGCTCTCCCAATAGACTTCACTAGGATTGCCAATGTAAAATGAACATAATTTATTACCCTTAGCTCATCACTGCAATATTGGCTACTGGTAGCCTGTTCAAAGATATTATCCAACGCAATGACATCTTCATTTTATGTAGTGTTATGTGTGTTTAATCTTTTTAGTCATTATAAACTTGTATTCTAAGTTTATAATGACTAAAAAGATTAAATCATGGTTAATTACAACAAGCAAAGTAAAATATATATATATATATATATATATGAAAACAATTTTCTAAATTAAAATCATATTACTAATAGGTACCACTTCAGGATCAGGGTCAGTAAATGTGGGTTCACTTTCAAGTGCCACGTTTGAAAGACTTAGTGCCTCTTCTTCAAGTTCTTTCACATTTCTGACGTACGGTTTTCTCAAACTTGTTATTTATGGATCTGACGTGTATAAAAGCGTCTTAAAGACATCTTCATTTGTAGCAGATCAAGAACATTTTGAATGCATGATGGCATGATGAAGTCGTATGTTTCTGTAGTCTTTGTTGCGAGACTCTTGTCCGTCTTCCGATAGCTGTCCAATAGGAAGAAAAAGCAAAATGTTTAATAACGTTTTCTCCGTGTATGAGTATTTTATGAACGGAGGATGGCATATAATACCAATCGTAACTACTTACATAGATTCTTGCAGTTTCTATTGCATATTCCCCAAATTTTTCAGGGTCTATCATCATTCCAGAAGAAAGAACTTGCAAGATAATGTATAGGCGTTTAATCAATGCCTCATCTACACCGTTTATTTCCGATGAGCAAGTGCTATTAAAGAAGAATCTTCGTGCGGTATTGCCATCGTTCGTATTCCCGCTAACTTGCCGAGGTTTGTCGACGATTAATCCCAACTCCTCCCTGAAACGTTTTTGAACAAGTTCTTTCTTTTCTTTTTTTAATCTCTTATTTTCCTCAGTTGAAGCAGCCCAAGTCTTAAACGAAAGATTATAGGAAATATGCAATATCATTTCCATGCAGCGAATCCAGGCGTGTAAGGTGGACAATCCGTATTGGTAGGCGTTTTCGTTTTCAGGTCTGGCAGTTACTTTCGATAGGTCATTCATTAGCCGTGGAGTAGCCCCACATATCGTGCATGTGGAACCAGATGGAGTATCTGTAAGGACCTGAGCAACCTTTCCATCGATCATCGTTAGAAATAGTTCATGCTTCACATTTACTGCAATACCATCTTTGTTTATAAGTGATGCTTGTGCAGCTCTAATTTGATTTTTAATATCATCGACAACTGCCTTGGTTTTTTCTGGAATTTCCTTACAAAACTCAATAGAAATGGGTCTGCAAAAACAGACAGATGAAGGTACCGGATTTTGCCAAACAACGGATCCCGATTGCACATCAACTAATCTGATGGGGACTAATGAAGTGATGAACAAATTGGCATCTGAAATTGTTTCCGACTCTTCTGCAAGTATTTGCTTGTATTGGCTTTGACCAGATGAACTATCACATCCCCATTTACAATAAAGGATCAATGTTCTATATTGTTCTTGGAAAACAGAATCGATTTTTAAAATTCTAGCAGCAGTATGATCCAATTAATCTTGGATATTAATCACTTTAGCATAAGTATTCGTGATTTCGATTGTAGAAGATGGTGGATAACAGGATCTTTTTATTTCTTGTAATTTGTAGTAAGGCGGGCATATACAACACTTTCGTTCGTTGGTTAAGTTTTTCAGGTACATATATTGTGCTTTTGTTAGATCCAAATCTATAAAAGCACTCAATGCTTCCGTATCGGAAAGAATCTTCATCTGCTCTAAGTCGTTCCACTTACTTGAGATATCTAATTTCTTTTGAGTGTCAGCGGTTCTTAATTCTTCGACAAGATGAGCTTCTGTGTACTCACGTAAAGCCCGTAGTCCCTGCACATAGGCGTTTTTTATATGCTCGAAGCCATATTCTTGGAGTAGAAGAGTGTTTTTCCTCTTCTTGGTAGATTCTGAGGAGTCTCCATAAGCCACGCATGCTCTTCCTCGTTGGCCAGATGTTGGTGGCGTAGAATATTGTTCAGAATCCGGTAAATTTAACGAATACGTTGAGTCCAACCAAGTACAATTCTTCTATAAAAATGTTTCTTTTTTCCGAGATGCCAGGGCCCAGCGCTTGTTGAAAATAGGAAGAATGTGCCTTTGTATGTCACTAATTATAAAACACAAGTTGTTTTCAGAAACACTGAGCTTTTCCACTAAAACTTTGGATAATGATTCCATGGTCTTGCCACCCTCGATATAGGGGATTATGAAGTCTCGTTTGGTACAGCTGAAGGAAGACATTTTAACACTTCACAATCTGCAGAAATAATAGGCGTAGATGAGATTTGCTTCACTTGAAGTTACACTGATGTAGATGGTTCGAATAGTTTTTGCTTCCCTTTATATACTCATTTTACAATATCGAATTGGTACCTACATTATCATTATCTTGTAATTTCCCACGCAAACCGAGTGCAAATTTGATAAGGTCCCTTTGTTATCACGAAATAATGAAGAAAATATCCAAAAAGTTCCATATTGTTCATGTGAATGGTGTCAGTGGTAAACCGCAAAAGATACCAATTTTCGGGTACTGACTTTTATCAGTTTTTTTCTCATATCTTCTAAAACCGCAAATATCCGCAGCTGACTTTTTATGCATTCTATTTATGAATAGTTAGACTACTAGTCAACACAAAAAGAAGCGGTTGGGCAAACGTGGATAACATTTAAAGATAAAATTAAAAAAATATAAGTGAAAAATAAGGTTTGTCACTTTTTAAGTAATTACTGAAATATTTTTCTGTACTTTTAAAATCATTAAGCTGTATCGCAAAAAGCATAAAATAACCTTTCTAAAAATGTAAAATACTGCATATCTGTACACAATATGGTATTGAAACAAATATACGCAAAGACTTGAGTTTGGCACTTCTGTCTTCTATGTATTTCTATCTATGAAAAAAATAATAATTTCGCGTATTATGTGAAAAAATCCTAATGAATATTATAATTTCACTATTAGAGAACCTAATAATAGTACATTATGGTACAAGTGTGTAATGTTGGTGATTACCGCTGAGGCGCCATTGAGACCCGAGCCGTTAGGTGAGGGTCTTAAGAGAGCCGAGGACGGTAATCATCAATACACACGTGTATCATACGACGTTTTTCAACACACTTGTGAAGAAAATAATACTAAAAACTTATTTCCAACAGTGAAAACGAGTTGTGAATTTTTTTTCGCAATGGCGGGCAAAATTAATAAGTTTTCCTATGTGCGCGCATCTAACAATGGCGATCGGCCACAGACTAAAAATAATGAGTTATCTTTTTATTGGCTTTTCGCGGATAGCGTTTTAGCCACGTACAAAATGGGGTATTTCAAGTTTTCTTTATTACAGACAAAAACAAAAGTTATATTTAAGTGAAAGTTTTATTTATTAAATACGTACAATTATCTATTTAAATACGAAGTTGCATGAAATGTATTGCATTTGTACAATTGAGCACGATCTTTTTTGTATCGAAACTTTTTTAAGAACAAAGCAACTCAAACAATAAATTTAAAAAAAACACTCTTTATCTCACTTGTGAATAATAGTAATGAAAAAGTCACAGTTTGATAACAGGTGTCATTATGTGCCTAATTGCGGTGAAATTAGAGCCACTTTATGAGCAAGTGTGTTGAAAAATAGCCATATTATCCAAATTATGATATTCGTAAAAAGCATTTTTGATATGCGCTTGTTCTACCATTTTCCATAGTGCGGCGCCGCGCCGAAATTATATAAAAACGTACCTACTCGTATTTTATGCTGAACTTAATCATTTTAACGAAGAGCTTTGTAGAATGAATATCGTGAAAACATAATTTGGCGGCACTTACATTCATCTACAGCATATATATAAATCAATCTACAGCAATAGAATTTCTTGAAAATGAATAAAATTTTATATTTGATAAAATTTTATTCATTTCAACTTATGGCTTCATGATTTAATAACCAGTCACCTGTTTGTTCAATTATTACATTTGCTCCTTAACAAATCTGCTGCGAGACATTTAAATGAATAATGTCTTTATTATTTGTCACCTCGGCGTCTCCCCTCGTTATTGTTACTGTAACATTTTTATTTCTTTATTTAGTCATGATGTTCTGCTTTTATTTTCCTTGTCGGAATTATGCAGCTTTTAAGTTTATGCTTTGCATTATCTGATATTAAATATTTTACGTATGTTTTTTAGGTTTACGGTTTGTTTGTTATGACTGTTAAACTTTTGGGTATATGATTAACAAATTTATGTTTCAAACTTGCAATTTATGGTCTAAAAAATGTATTAAAAATGTTTTTTCTTTTATGGAGTTTGGTTTCCGCACTTAGTCCTTCAGGTGGACCATTGTGCGTGGGCCATGGCGGCCATTGGGTGGATTATTCCAACCAGCCCACCTCCCTCCAGTAGCTAATTAGGGCTCCTGGATTACTTAGAACGTCTGTGTATGATCTGGGCGACCCGAGGGTTTGTGTTCTTATCTTTAATTTAGTTGCTTCTTAATCCACAATAAAATTATTAGGTATGGACAAACCACAGATTGGTGTAGCTTTTGAATATATTAGTCAGCCGTATAATCAACAGTGGTTGTTTATCAAAACAAATGACACGAACTGCGTTATAACTAAACATAAATCGGTAATAAAATATTAATTCTAAGAAGCTGTCTTAATATTCTAGTTGAAGATCGCTTACAATATGGAATTCGTTCCTCTCGATAGCTCGTTCTGTGGAAATTTTATAAAACGGATTCGACAGTTTAAAGGGTTTCCTCTTTGTGTAATCTCGGTGAATATAAATGGATTACTTTATGAACTTTAATTTTCTGTACCACTATAGAGGAATTACAAATATTTATTTTAAATAATTGAAATTTAAAAACGAACTGAAAGGGTGTCAATCCTTAATATGAAACACTAATTCCAATCTACTTGACTATTTTCAACATTCATGAAATTTTATGAGTAAACTAACTCTCAAAAAAGATCGTGATAAAACATAATACACAAATAAACCGTTTTATTTTAAGTTGTTAGCGAGTGAAGATATATTTTTACTTAATAAGCTTGCATAATGCATGGCTTGAGAGCCGGGGAGTTTTAGCCGGATTTCAAACGAAAAGATCTCTGGGAATTTTCAAACGACTTAGCACTCGACTGGGTGACAATAGAATTCAAAAATGTTTGCAAGCTTATAAAAGCTTGTTTTTTTAAAGAGTTCCGATTCATTTTGATATAATATAGAACTCTGTGCATAATATTCCCCAATGTAAACGCAGTACTGGCCGTGCGCCCGCTCGGAGCCAGAATATCAATACTGAACCTCCTTTTGAACAGTGTTGTATGCAAAATATTCTTTGATTTACATATGCTATTTCAGTTATGTAGAAATTCTAGCCATACCACCATTTACCTGTATAAAAATATGTTTAAACATCCAAGTGGTTTTGGAAGAGTATCCAAAGTACGAAAAAATATCGTGTTGTTAATTATTTTTTTAAAGCAAAACTATAAGTTACATGAAAAAATCATGCCTAACAAATAATGAACAGTACATCTATTTTCTTAATGACCCTCGGCAAACTTGTTATTTCGTAAGTTGTCGGATTTCTATCAGTTACCCTTTGCACTTGGTGCAGACCGGATGTTCTCAATTATCTTGGAAAATATAGATTTGTTAAGAATCTTATAACTTATTGTAACGTATTTGAAAAATGGGAGGAAAGCTGCAAAAGGCGATGCTTTCCGAGAGAAATTAAGAAAATAGTTGTACTGTACACGAATTTTTTTTTCGTCCCTTTTAACCTAGCCTTTACTAAGTAAGGATTATGCGTTAGAAAGTAATCGTTTTACTATATCGACAATAAAGCGGTGTACGGCCTCAAGAAATGAATGTAATACTTAAACAATATTATAATTTTTCGATTTGTGCTACGGCGACGTAGCTCATGTAGCGGTCGCTTGGGCTTACAACGCCGTAGCAATAGTTCAAAATAAATTTTATTGGTTATCATTTAAACTACATAATTAATAACAACCGGTAATATTATAAGCTCTAAGGCAGCTCGTAAGGCTATTAACTCGTCAGTCCAACCTGTCGGCTCGTTACTTAATGTTTCAAATGCTCTCCCTATAATTATGTACTGTGTGAGCTCCCCTGAGGGTACCCCTCTTAATAAATTATGTTCCACTGTTTAAGTAGTGTATTGTTGTGTGATAAATTATTATATAAGATGTTAACAGTATTCAGAGTATTGGCCGCTCGGCGACTCGCCTTACTACGAGCACAAGACTTCATAGGAGCCTACATAAACCAAATCACGTCACAAACACTAACTCTATCTTGCCTATGCACTGACCTCAAGTATCTGATATCTCAAGTCGCGCCAACACATCGACATAAGACGCGGTCAGTTTACCAACTGCAAGTATTAAATTAATAACGTTATTTTTTGATGTAGGTACTATTTAAGGTTTTCGGATTTTGCCTTTACTTGTGCTCTAAGACATTATTTCATGCCAAAATTCATAATTCTATTCTAGGTCAACGTGTAGTATAGTAACCCTTTAATTTAAATAGATTTTAATTCCCTTGCGAGTGCAAAATATGCGTCAATAACGGCTGTATCTCTTGATTGCGTTAATCTAGAAGTTTGATTTTTTCACAGCTGCAAGAAATTACAAATATACCCATAGAACAAATCTACAATGCGTCTACGATGCCAATGCAAAGGCAACAAATTTGGTTCTTTAACAAATACAAGGTCTCCAACTTTGGGAGGGTCAGTTTTGTCAGACCACTCAAAGCGCCGCTGCAAAATATGCAAATATTCCAAAGACCAGTCAATTGCGAAGATTTCATTTCCCAGAAGGGGTATTTCGGCAGGGCGCTGAGGGGCCGACCAATCAAAAAAATTTACCAGGGGTCATTTGGGTCTGAGGAGATCGGACAGAGAGGTCGCGAATTGAGGACGGCCTCAACTTTACAAAATACCGTAAAAAGTTCCTCAAATGTGAAAGTAGTTTCACCAACAACACGGCGGTGAAGCGGTTTTGCTACTATCGCAATATTTACAAAAATGCCAATTAATTTCCATTTGCGCCATGGCAAATCTCAAATTCTGTTTATCCTTATTTAGATAATTACAAATATCTTTTAAATATCTATCAGCGCCCTTATAATTAGTACCGTTATCAGAACGGATCAAAGATGGTAGTCCTCGGCGGGAAACAAATCTACCTAGCGCTGCAACAAACGCATCTGTGCTGAGGGCAGTTACAAGTTCCAAGTGAACCGCCTTGGAGGCCAGACAAACGAACACACACAAGTAGGCCTTGACAGCCTTGGCGTTCCGAAGTTGAGATGTCTTCACTAAGAAGGGACCAGCGAAATCGGTTCCAACCGAAGCAAATGGTCTGCTCTCCGTCACTCGGTCGGATGGCAAATCACCCATTATGGGTTGAGTGGAAGCAGCCATCAACTTATAACACTGCATACATTTAAAGATGATGCCACGAATAGTGCGTCTGGCCGACAAAATCCAAAATTCACGCTGCAAATGGCTACGAGAGCGTTGCAACCGGCGTGTGCGTTATTAATGTGTCGATCGGACACCAACAATTTCACCAACGCTCCTTCTTTAGAGAGCAATAAAGGATGGCGAGCACCTTAAGGCAAATTCGAATTCCGCAGTCGTCCTCAGACTCGGAGCAAACCAGATTGGTCTAGGAATGGATTAAGACGAGCGATCGAGCCTCTCAAAGCTGAGCATTTCTTCAGCTTCAATAGTCTGGTCAAAGTGCTCGGCTTGTACAGCACGAACCAACAACATCAGGGTCTCTTGGCATTCATGAGGTGACAAAACTGAGGATAACAATTTATTATAAGGGTTCCGTCCGTTAAGTATTAAACCCTGGATCCAAGCGCTAACTTCTAACAATTTCGACAAAGAACTGTATCTTTCCAAAAGATAATCCAAATTATATGCAGGTTGCGTTTCAACAATACCAATAAGCAAAACTGGCAAAACCTCTGGAGAGGAGAACCTATTCTGGGGCCAGGACGACTTGCAATGCGTCAACCAGTCTGGTCCCCACCAAAGAGATTGGTCAACAAGGGCAGGAGCCTCGCAACCACGTGACGCGTAGTCTGCGGGGTTCAATTTCCTGTCTTTTTTTTAGTCTCAGAGTTCTGACTCTGTGAGACTCTATTCGCCACAAAAACCTCCAAAGTATGAGCTGAGGTGCGAAGACAACAAAGGACTATGCCATTATCATTCTTTGGTCCTCAATTCGCGGAGCGGTGCCCTTCAACACGGGACCCGTAAATCCAAAATCAAAAAACCGTCGGTACAACTACTAACCTATTTGTCTGCAGAACCCACTTGGTCCCGGACAAAATCAAACCCAAAACATCCGCACCCATATACGGGTCTGGGTACCAACCACTTGGTGTCGGCAGGAGTTAGGTCCGACGTCAATATCACCACTACAGGGCTAATGGTGACCTGCGGGTGTCTTTCAACTAAACAAAAGGATACAAGACAGCCTTGACAAACCGAATCCAAAAGAGCACGTACTAACACAGATTTACTCTTCGGACCACAGATCATTACAGGGACAGTAGGCAGAAGGACTGCCTCTGGTTGGGCGGCCGTAGTGGAGGAGAGGGAGGCGACTACCTATTGTTGATAACCCCCCTGGTAGTCGTCCTGAAAAGCGGACGCTTCCTCCAATTGAGGAAGGGGTGGAGGGATGCCCCCGCCTTTGCGATGTATACTCCGTCGAGGATCCAACTGGGGTTGGTGGTCGTCCTGAAAAGCGGACGCTTCCTCCAATTGAGAAAAGGGTGGAGGAGTGCCCCCACCTTTGCGAGGTATACCCCGTCGAGGATCCACCTGGGGTTGGTGGGGATGCGCTCCCCCGCCTTTGGGGGAGCGTCTGGCATCATCAGGGCCACCAACACCATTTTAGTTCGGTCACAACACGCGGTGGTGCCTACCTTGACAGTGCGGGCAAGGATCTGACCTCTGGCAATCCCGCTGCAAATGCTGTCCCAGACAAGTGTAGCACCACTTGCGGCTGTTGGCGATTCCACGTCAGTCCCTTGTGTTCCGTTCTAGGAACTTCGGACAGGATGTGACCATATGGCCATCCGTATTGCAATATAAGCAACGCATACTGCGATCCTGATTCGCTACAAATTTATGAGGCTGGCGTCGTGGCTTACCCAACCCACAAGTGGAGGGGTGCGCACCAACACGACGATGGTCCGGAGAGGGCCGTTCTGGGGCCCGCAAGGTACCTTCAACACCAGAGTTATCCAAAAGGCGACACTCCTCATCCAAAGACTTCAACAAATCATCAAGAGGGGGCAGGTGTGTGGCATCATCCCCACCATATTTCCCATGTGTCCGAGAAACCGTAAAACTGCGTGAAGTCTGCCTGAACCGCAGCGGCCAACACAGTGTCCTCGGTGGACAATAACGCCAAACACTCCGCAAAGCATTCATCCACCCTGGCTTGACGGGCTGGGAGTTCACTAAAACGGGCCAACAAAGCCTCTGATCTATCAGATCTATTTATTAAAGTGGCCACCAAGGTCACCCATCTCAATTCCGGTCTAATCCTACAAGCAAATGTATAGGCAGTCATACTGTCAAAATGTAAGCAACGGTGATTAAATATTATTAATTCACAAAATGTTCATCAACTTTAATTTATAATATATGTGTGTAACCAAAACAACAGTTTGACAGTAATTCTCTTACCAAATTAAATATCAAATCATAAAGTCTGTTAGAGAAACAACAAGTTAATTCAACAAATAGTACTGAACCCTGTTACATTTACATAATTATTTTCCAGTACAAAATTATTATGGAACCCCAAATATCAATTTATAAATTATCAAAAACAAAGTGGGTACCTCAAGAAAATAAATTATCACACAAGAGGGTATTCAAAACAAATCAATAGTTATCAACACAAAGTGGGTAGGTTGATTTTACAATAGAATTCAATATTCAATTTACTTTAATAGTTAAAAACAATGACTTAACTTTAATCAATTAGAATATTACTGTCAATATCAAACAATAACAAATAAAAATATACTTTACAACAATAACTTCTGTAGCGGGCACTGAGTACGTTTTTAATGTCAACAAACTTACCAACCCAAGATAGAAGGTTCAAAGTCCAACAATAACTATGATTCAATTAAATACAATTAGGGAAGACTATTTAGTCTGCACCGAACCTATATTATATACAACAAATAAACAAATTTCAATACAAAACTGTAACCTTCTATCCCGGAGTGACAATATTAAGTTGTGACTTGTACACTTTATTTTAACAAATTGGAATGTAACTGTGGGGGCTGTTCGCCCCTAATAAGACACAGCTTACTCTGAGTGACTCAAAATGTACCACTTTCTAACCCAGTATTCTCAAAAATAAAAGCAAACCGACAAACAATACAGCGTTCACTGTGAACGAGTGTCCTAGCGTTTACTATGCTCGTGGAATGCAAACCACGCTCGTGCTACCAAATGTTAAATACAGGTCTTCGGGTCACAAGCCAGGAGCTAACGCTGGGGCCCATAGCAGCGTTGGGACTCCTGGACCCTGTCTGAATCTGTACCCCACGAAGCCGCGGTTCGCGGCAGTGGAAAGCTAGGGTTTTGCTCCTTATTGGGAGATATCCTGCTACCTATCTCACAGGTGAAAGTGGGACAACCATAAGATGTGTCAATCGGACTTACCTTAGATTCCTGCGGTCGACTCCTGGGGGTCGATCAATATCGTGCCGTGAGGTTAGGGATAGGAGAATATATATATATACATATATAATAAAGGACAATGATTGGATTGGGAGCACCTACGCGTTCTGATACGGGCTTCGGCTTCCAGGCTGACACTACACGGTCGAAAGAGAAAATTTGTAATGTGAACACGCGGAAGTCGGGTCTTGTCTAAACATATCGAATCGAGATGTGTTTCGCCCATTTGTAATGGTTAATCACGCCCGCCGTTCGCAATCGGAGTGTGGGGCGCCCACGAGGGTTGATTTAGAATATATTTTCACGCGCAGTGTGGCGCTTTTGTGGGAAACGCGTGTGTGTCTGCCTGGAAGCCGAAGCCCGGATCAGAACGCGTTGGTGGTCCCAATCCTATCATTGTCCTTTATTATATATATATTCTCCTATCCCTAACCTCACGGCACGATATTGATCAACCCCCAGGGGTCTACCGCAGGAATCTAAGGTAAGTACTATTAATACATCTTGTACGACTACAAGATGTATTAATAGTACTTACCTTCCCACTTTCACCTGTGAGATAGGTACCAGGAGATCTCCCAATAAGGAGCAAATCCCTAGCTTTCCACTGCCCCAAACCGCGGTTTCGTGGGGTACAGGTTCAGACACGGTCCATGAGTCCCAACGCTGCTATGGGCCCCAGCGTTGGCTCCTGACTTGGGACCAGAAGACCTGTATTTAACACCCGCAACTTTCACCAGGTCATCGGTCCACCTGGTGGGAGGCCTTCCAACGCAACGTCTTCCGGTTCGCGGTCGCCACTCCAGAACCTTTCTGCCCCATCGGCCATCCGTTCTGCGAGCAATGTGCCCTGCCCACTGCCACTTAAGTTTGGCAATACTTAGGGCTATGTCGGTAACCCTGGTTCTCTTGCGGATCTCTACATTTCTGATTCGATCACGAAAGGAAACTCCGACCATAGCCCTCTCCATTGCCCTTTGGGTGACTGTAAGCTTTCTGATGTGGCCCATTGTAAGCGACCACGTCTCAGAGCCATAGGTCATAACTGGCAACACACACTGGTCATAGACTTTCGTCTTGAGACACTTTGGTAAGTTGGACGTGAAGATACCGCGCAACTGCCCGAACGCTGCCCAGCCGTGTCGGATTCGACAGTTGACCTCTTTCTCGAAGTTGGCCCTACCTAACTGGATCGTTTGGCCCAGGTAGACATAGTCATCCACAACTTCGAGTGTAGAGTCTCCGACCTCGACGATCTTGATACCTACTTTTTTCATAATTATGAATATGAATATAGGTTAGGATTAAAACTGTGGTTTTGTTCCCAGGTGCAGAGTCCGGTGCTGGTGGTTGAGCTCACCCTGGACAGACTAGAGGGCACACAGCTCAGGGCGTTGGGGCTGCTCTCCGTGTACGGGTTCAACGTGACGTATGAGGTGCGAGGAGCAGCGCAGTCACCGGGAGCTACTTCATGCAGCACCGTCGAGTGCAGGTTGCTGGGACACTGCTACGCCACACACGATTATCAGTAAGTTGGTGGTAACGGCCCCGACTTATGTGTCGTAGGCCATGGGTTCGAACTCAGGCAGGCGCTTTACTTTTTGTAAATTATTTATTCACCACTGCTCTATTAAAAGTGATGCAAATCATCATGAGGAAACCGGCATGTCCCAAAACCGCGGCTTTTTACCGTGGTTATTTACAAAACTTATTGATCACTTCAGAATATTTTACGCCTCCCAGGCAGTTCTACTGTTCGTGTTTCCCGGGTTACTCCGGAGCGGATTGTGGAGAGGGTCCGTTGTGCCCGAAGACCTCCATCATGTGTAAGAACGGCGGCACCTGCAGGTGAGCGAACTCATTACATTCTGGTTTTCATTGTCTCGTAGGTAAATTGTTTCACTAAAACGAAACGATGTCAATAGTATATTGTTTTGTAGGACTATGGATATTTTTTTACCGTCGACAAAGGTTCTTTAAACGAATGTTGTATTTGGTCGATTCCTACAAAATCATAAAAATCAAGCTTTCTATGTTATTCATTCACGAGCTGCATGTTCCGACAGACATATGGGTCCGGCCGCCGTCAGCTGTATCTGCGCCCCGGGCTACACGGGGGACATGTGCGAGGCGCAACTAGCACCGCCTGGTGAGGAATTACTTAGTATCTTGCTTCTTATAGCTATGTTAAGTCTATGGTCAATGCTGAAATCAGTGATGGAAACAGCACTGATTCCAGCACTGACCGCTATTTGCTGTTATCCTTTGAGATCTGGATTATTTACGCCATCGACACCCAGGCCTATCTAATTTACAAGTTTATTCGCACGATATACTAAATTGACAGCAATTTTACAAATTAACAAAGCTCTCGCGTCAATATTAACATGTCACAATCACACCCTCAATTATTATCACACGATTCATCATTAAGGCAAAGCCAGTAAATTAATTATGCTTGCAAAGGAATGAAAAGCTTTTCAGCCATTACCATTTACCATTAGCCATTTTGGTACACACATATGATTGAAAAATATTTCTATTACTGAAGTGCCTATTTACAAAACATATTTATTAAATTTAAAAAAAAAACTAAATTAAGCATTAATACAACGCACCTCATATATTATGTTATACATCATCAGGTATGTAACATACATGACGAGACTGACGCGGAGGTTTCTATGTGTAATAAAAGTTTGTTGCTGAAAATGTCAGCTACTAAATTGTATTTTGTAATTTTGTTACAGAATGCGGTATAGAGGAATGTGCAGAAGTTTGTAAAAAAGGAACAATCTGTGACTGTAACCCGAAGGATACAGACGACTGTGAGTATTTCAATAATCTTCAAAACCAGGTAGTGGTGATAAATTAAAGTAGTATCTGGTAATTGATAGTGCTTGTCTAATCGTTGTATATTACAGCATCAGCACGATTTGATATAAGACTGGAAGTAGTGGACCATGCAGGTGTAAACATATCCCAAGAAGTCAAAAAACAGGTATTTACTAACAACTTATACTACAGAAAAATTATATTCAAAATGAAAAAAAAAAGTTAAAACAACAATCTTACCTCTTTCAGTTAACAAGCTATTTAAAAGCGTCAAACATTACGATAGAACGAGAAATAGAAATTCTAAACACAAGGTTAGTATCTCTATAGTAGTGAGAGCTGGTGGAAGTGTGAGCGTTTTGTGATCATTGAGTGTGTGTGTCAGCGCGGCTGGGGAGCTTGGCGCGCGCGGGCTGTGGGTACGCGTCTGGGGCGCGCGGCGCGATGCGGGCGTACTGCGCGTGGCTCTGGCGCGCATGCGCACACTGCGCGTAGATAACATGCACTTCCACATGCAACCTGCACTTAGCTTGCGCGTGAGTACTCATAGAACCTTCCGGCTTCATCATCAGATCAGTTCGATCGTAACATTTTCATCAGTAACATTTATTTATAAGTATATTTATTCAGTAGTAGTGGGTAGGATCAAGTACATTTTAACTATAAACATGATCTAATTAATATTTACCAAATCTAGTCTTCCAAACATGCTTCTTATTCCTATGATTAAGTTAACAATTTATCCCTATATTTAGTAAAATTAAGAAAAAATGCAATTGCCGGCAATTACGGCAGACGGACGGACAGACGGACGGACAGACGGACGGACAGACGGACGGACAACAAAATGATCCTATAAGGGTTCCGTTTTTTCCTTTTGAGGTACAGAACCCTAAAAAGGCAAAAATGAGGATACTTAAATTTTGATTGTTAATATTTAAAAAAGACCTGTGTTTCCACCATTGACACGTTTTAAACAATCACAGCGATTTGGCATGCTTAAAATCACTTCATCAAAGTCAGTTTGAAGAATGACCGCCCACGTTCTTTCTAAACAGTTGTTATGGGGTATGCAAGGCATCCATACTCGGCAGAGTTCTTCTTTGGAGCATATTCCATGCGTGCTCAATTGGGTTGATGTCTAGCGATTGAGCAAGCCCTGGCAGAACGTTGATGCGAGCATCGGCAAGAGTGCGTGTTACGACTCACCGAACCAATCATTCAACCGGGTTGCAAAGGGGTGATCACGTCTGAAACAATCCTCTCCGCATAAATCTGAGCTTTGAATTGAGGTTGCCTCTGACCCAAATGAGATTGGATCTTCGACCGATCCAAGTACCGGCCCAAACCATTATTGTTCCCCCTCCATATGAATTAACTTCCTGACAAACGTTCTTGACGTCCAGAGGTCCTCCAAATTCGAGTACGTCTTGTCTGGCCTCATACCGAAACAAGATTCATCGTTAAAGCAAATACAACTCCAGTCTTCTGCCATCCAATTTCTGTGTTCGCGAGCCCATTGTAAACGGGCCGATACGATTGCGATACCGATACCTAACGATACAGATAGTTATAATTTAAAAATAGAAAATCTACTGTGAATCACAGTTGATTTCCTAATTTTAAACAATATTCAAAGAAAATTATTTATTTAAATAGTGAAATTAACAATCAATGAACTCTGCTAAATAAAAATAAAATTTAAATACTAGCTATAATTTAAAAATAGAAAATCTACTGTGAATCACAGTTGATTTCCTAATTTTAAACAATATTCAAAGAAAATTCTTTATTTAAATAGTGAAATTAACAATCAATGAACTCTGCTAAATAAAAATAAAATTTAAATACTACTATTTCAATACATCATGACTCATTCATAAAAAAAAAACATGTGTTTCGATTGCGACACATCTTTTTTATTAAAACTGTATTTTCAATGCTGGGGTAGAGTTCCATTTGAATTCAACATGCAAATACGCTTTTAGTAAACGTTTGATAGTTATATTGATATAAATAAGGTATCCTGCTGCAGACTCTGGTTGTGAACCATCGTCCAGAAATATGGGAGGGGTCAGAGTTCATATTGACATGTACGGCGTATGGATCTCCGGACATCACCTTCACATGGTACAAGGATGGTGTCAAGATAAACTTCAATGGAACGACGAGGTAAGTTACTGGCAAGTATACGCGAAAGGGACATTGTATTTTCTACATTACTAAAAAAATAAATCTTATAAACTTAAGCAGACTGGTAAACTATCTGGACATAGAGGATGCAAGCTAATAGCCTGTCACACAGACCGACGAGTATGCGCCTGTGCAACGCCGGCACCAAATGAGCAAATTTTATTTATTAGCACTGATTACCTGGTCACATGCTCGCTTCCTGGTGGTTTTAATGGTTTAGGTTTTAGATAAAAACTAGTCTACAAATCAAATCAGTCTTATTTCTTCTTCTTTCTTAAAAAGAGGCTTATTTAGTTGTTTACGACGAGACAGATTAGTACGTCAACATCTGAAAGATACTTTAACATATTGCCATTAGAAGAGTGTTCTTTTTCAGAGACATTTGGACGCGTACTGTGTCAGAAGACGCGCTTGGTCGTCGCATGTCAGTGTTAGGTATAACAGAAGCAAAGAGCCCCGACAGCGGCAAGTGGTCATGTGCAGCAGACGATGCTGGCAGGAGACGATGTAGAGCTCTGAGGATTACTGTGCTGAGACCGCCCGAGGTACGACTCGTGCCTTCTACTATAACAGTTAATAAGGTGAGTCAATTGATAGCGGGGGTGGTACGCTGATCGTAATATACATAAAACACAACATTTTGGTTTGCGCAGATACCTAAAAAACTTATATGAATGTGTGTCAGGGCGACAACGTGAGCATAACATGTCTGGCGGGAGCGGGGCGGGTGCACGGTGCGCTTGGGTTCAGTTGGGCGAGGGAGAGGACGCTGCTACGGATGGTGCCGGGCAGAGAGGTCTGGGAGGATCTGTTCCCCGCGGGGAGCGTGCTCAGGCTTTATAACATACAGGTGTGTTAATAACGTTGAATTGAATCTTCCTCCAAAATTCACGTACTATTCGAGATGCTTTTAATTCTAATTTTTTTCACAGAAATCCAGTGAGTACCGATGTCAAGTATCATCAGTGGCCGGCACCAATGCTAAAGGCGTGACCATGTGGGCTTTAGGAGCTAAAGACGTAGCGTGTGAGAGTGAGGCTTCCCATGGCTTGCGCTGGCCGAAGACCGCTCCCGGAGCGCACGCGACTGCCTTCTGTCCACATGGATACAGCGGGGAAAGCACTAGGTAATTTGATACAAAGATACTACGTCTGATTTAGTATCATCTCTTCATGCAGTAAAAGTTTAACCCCGGTCACTTATTTGCAGGTTTTGCGAGCCCAAAACTGGACAACATGGTGTTAAATGGATGCTACCGGATTTCTCTGGTTGTATTGCAGACTCACTCAAAGACATTTTTGAACAGGTAGCTAAGTGAAACCAAATAATACGATGAGATGATACGAAATTCTCTACACATACCTACGATAAAATATTGATGTGTTCGTTAGTTCAGTCTGATATCGCTGGGCTACTCTTGGAGCTCGGTGTGGCGCGTGTCGCGGCAGTACGGTACAGTGCTGCTTTCCCTGCCGTCACACCCGGGCGAGGGCGAGCCTTCCCTCAATCATGCAGCACACATGCTGCACTACCTCATGTCTGCTGCAGCTCAGCCAGCTGACAAGTTCAACAGCACGGAACATTTGCTGCACATCTATGACCACCTGCTCACACATCCAGATGCGTTCTTTGATGAGGAGGTAAGTGATAATTAATGTCAAGGTGAAGTAAAATTCTAGCAAAGATTTATTTCTGTTGTTTACGTAAAAAAGGAAAATAATTAATCACGTGATCTCTAACTAGAAAATCTTCGAACTCCAAAACGCGGTAGTGGACACAGCGGGTCTGCGGAGTAGCTTTGACAAGCGCTTCAGCGAGTTTACAGTCACAACTGCACCAAAACAGTTGGACAACACGGCGCTCTTCACGCTTCAGCCAGCTCCTGTGGCTCGCGAGGAGTGGCTCGTGACGTCAGCAGCAGTAGAGCTGGCGGATACAACTGGCAATGCTTCTGTGGTCACCGTACTGTATAATGACTTGGGAGCGAGGCTGCCGTCGCTGAGGAGATTTGTCGAGTATAAGTAAGAGCTTTTCTTCATGATTGCGTATTGATTACTAAATTATTAGGATTTTAAAGCATCAAAACACGGTATAAACTTTTTTCCTTGGTTTTTGTTATTTTTCATTATGTTTATATTTATTATCTTTTATTAATTTATCTATTGTTTTACTTTACTCCTACACGGTAGCTGTAGCGGCAACTGTTCCAGGTCTGGCCACGCGACAGAGTACAAAATAGCATCACAACAAGTGCAGGTGTCTATCAGCGGCGCGGGCGTTGATCCCACGCTTCCTCACACTGTCACACTGCTGTTCGCGCACTTCAAGAATTACAGCGCTATCGGTGAGTAGATACCGCACAACATACAGTTCCGTCGACGGTAAGACTGTAGTGAGGTGATATAGTTGTTGTGTTCAGCATCTCAGCTCGCGTGTGGAGGTCGGTCGCGTTCGTCGCCGCGCGTGTGGAGCACGCAGGCGTGTGAGCTGCGCATAACGCAGCACACAAACGTCGCGTGCCGCTGTTGGGGGCCAGCCGCCGCCACCATCGCGCTCTTCACACAGCATACAGGAGCAATCGTGAGTACTACCAGAGAAGTGATGTGATGTTCATTACGCTACTAATACAACAACCACTCATAAACATTTTCTTTAGACAGGTACAGAGAATGACTTACGAGACGTAGTAAAGATCACAGTGAGCCTAGGAGCTGCGATGTGTCTTGTGGTGGCATTAGTACAAATCCTGAGCTTAGTAGCTGGCACTATGATCAAGCTATCAGTGCTGCTGAAAGCAGCCACTGCGGGCTTTCACTCTGCAGCGATGTTTGCTCTACTGGAATGTGGTACGAGCCAGGTGAGTCCCAATAACTTGCTGTTCTGTGTGAATGGTGGTTGCATTGCTTGCCCGTGGTGTAATTCTAAGATGGGTGGCAGGAGGTGGCATGCTCGGGTGGTGCGGGCTGGGCGGCGGCGCTGTGCTGGACGGCGGGCTGTGCCGCGCTGTGCGCTGCGCCACTGCTGCTGCACGCCGAGCTGGCAGCCACGCGCACGCGCGTTCCCTCTGTCGGACTACTGTGCGGTACGTGTAGGTGCAGACGATCTTGTGTGCAGGAGGGCTGGGCGTGTCGCTATACTCAAGTGAACTGGTTGCAGGCGTATGCACACTATGCTGGCTGACAGCTCGACTATGGGGTGGCGCGCCGCTGCATTTGGGCACGGCCGCCAACGCCGTGTGTGCTGCAGGCCAAGGGTTACTAGCCGCACTCACGCTCGCACTCGCGCTCGCACTCGGAGCCCGAGCACGAGAGCACGAGCACAAGCCGAGACAAGACCACGCGCGCTCGCGAGCACGAGTAGTGCGGCACACGCTAGTGCTGTTGGTCACGACGTGCGCCACGCAAGCAACTGGCGTGGCATACGTGCAGCCCGCGGAGAGCAGCGCGACGCGCGCCCTGCTGCTGGCTGTGGCCGCGCTGGCTAATGTGAGGCGCAACTACCAACACATTAATTCTTATTTCTTTTCTTATTCTTTCTTTTATTATCATACACACCCACTACATCTCTCACTGCTTGTCCAGGGTATAGCGATGCTGATGTGCTACGTGATCATGGACGCGGAGTGTCTGCAGGCAGCGCGGCGCCTACTCGCGTTCTCCTCACGCAGCGAGTGGCAGCCCACACTGGGGGGAGACGCTGAACATACTCGTGAGTTTGGTGCTTCTGACACATAATATATTGCTGCGATTTCGAGCAGAACTATATAATACTGCCGTCATAACGAAAAAGTGGACAACTAACCAATTCTAAAGCTCGAGATAAGTGAGTTGTAAAGTTTTCAAATGTTTCTCGGAGGAATGTATTTTTAAATAGTTATGAATGCAATTATTTGTATATACATAAGATATATGGAATGGCATTTTTTTGTTATTTCTTCTTTTCTCATTATTAGTGCAATTATGATTTGCCCTTTCAGCTTAATAAAAAAATCAAATTGACTATCTTTATTACATTGAAAAGTCACAACTACATAAATGTGACCTTTCATTTTAATATTGTTTTAATATTAAAATGAAAAGTCACATTTGGTTATAAATATTAAAATGATAGGGCACTCTCCGCTCAATTGTGTCCTTCTTATATAACCCCACCACTCTACCGCACAATAATATTACACAAATTGCTGGTCTTTTAAATAAGGTGACCTGCTCACAGTCCATTTTCAGGTGTTATCTAAGAAACAAAAAGACATAGATGTTTTCTGCATTACCGAACATTTCATTATGGCTATGAAAAGGTTTTATTTGTACATACAGGCCACAGAAAATTAACAACTTAAATAATTTTCTATGAAAAACTCGAACTTGATTTGAAAACTTCTTGTGAAATCCCGAGTAAAATAGTTATTCTATTTGGGGGCTTCAACATTAATACCTTAAAAATGAACAGACTTCAAAAACAAAATACTTTCTTTGGTACTTAGTCTTTAGTACCTCTCGTTTTTATCGTTCTGCGATACCGACTTCCAAAGCGAAAGTTATTTTGCACTTTTTAGTGTTTTGTTTTTGCAGACCGTTATTTTTTTGCAAAAACGTTTTTATTTCTCTCTTTTTAGTTTTGCTTCACCATCACTCCAAATTGAGCAAGTTCCATAGTAAGGTACCTACAGGATTGACAAAATACCCATAAAAACTCAATTTACACATTCGTGCTGTTTGTCACTAAAGAGTTCGGTTGTATGCTCCCTATTGACGCGGCAGTAAAAATCTAAAACAAATAGGTAGCAACAAATAAAGGTCTATTAGAAATAAAAACATTTTTGCTTCTGCACCCACCTCTTGTAGAACTTGCTATTCAGTCAGTTAATTTTTGCTTCTAAAAAGCTTCACTTAATACCATCAAATTGGTATGTCTTTTATTCCGATCATTAAATATAGCAAAGACAACCCTGTTGTCTGGACATTAGATTAATCCTCTCATTTCTCTAGCTAATCATTATGTCTCATGAATGCTTAGTACTAACTTGTAAGCTGTCGTCTTCTCATTGTTGTAGTGTACATAAAGCAAGGTCGCGAGGTGGAGTGCTCCTCGTCTCACGTGTCTCCCGCTAACACCTACTGGCAAGCGCCGACATTAGAGAGCCCGAACACCATGTACAGGTGAGGACTGAGGTACAATCTCACTAGTATTCTGTCGCGATGTCCAGTTTAGTTGTTCTTCTGATGTTCTTCACTCTTACATGTTCGGTTGTTGTGCAGGCGTCAGTCACGCGGCGCGTGCGTGGCGGACATAGTACGCTGCGTGCCGCACGAGCAAGCGCTCACGTCACCGCGCGCGCTCTGCGACCTCATACCCACAGGTATGATTTTTCGGTTCCGTACCAACTTTAAAATCTCCACCGGCTTGTGTCTAGTTTTTATTAAGTGTAAACGTCTTTTATAACTGATAGTATTATTTTAGAAGATGGTGCAGGTGTGTCGCGCATGTGTGTGGAGCTACGATTGTTGCCGCCACACGACACAGACACACGCGTGCGCTTCTTTGGGGAAAACACCGATACACCCAAGGTAAAACTATTGTGCAGTGTTCTAATAGAAGTGATTACATAATAAATATCTAATTTGTCGTCTAATATTATCGTCTCTCTCCAGGAAACTTGCACGCTCTGCATCAAGTCCACCCCGGACGTGTCAGCACGTCCTCACAAGAGCTGTCTCAAGAAGCGCGCGTCGCAGTTGTCGTGCAGCAGCTCGCTACCGTCCATACACCGCGAGTGCAGTGCCGAGCACAACCACTCACACATACAACTTGTCAACATACCCGCAAACGATACACCAACTACTCACAGCAAATACACACACACTGACAAAGTGTTGCACAAGATATCACATGACCTGGACTTCCTACTCAACAGGACGCCGAGCCGAGCCTACGACCACTGCTCACAGCGCATACAAGAAGCGCCCACTTAGTTGAGCACCTGCGCTATCACTGTTCTATTGAATGTAGGTAATAAATAGGTTAACTAGCGACAAGGAACCAGGGATGTGATATGACAAGCTTAGAGATAATAAATGAACCAATATATTGTTCTTGAGATTGTATAGATATAAAATGTACATAGGTACTTATAACTTAAGATAGGACTTTATAATTGTGTAATGTATTTTTGTAAAAACAACGAACAATTTTAACAAGGGTACTATAAGAGTTGTAAATAAATGTGAAATGCGAATTATGAATAAATTTAATTGATCGAAAATATAATGGTAAGTAATTATATTTTTGTATGTTTCGAAATGTATGTTGTTTTATTCAATCATTCTTTCATAACAATGTAGGTAAACTACTTATGTTGCAAAATAGAAAACAATAAAGTTTTCTTTATTTAGCATTATAACCACATAATAATGTAGTTTCACTAAAGATTTGTTTGATATTATCGTTATTGACTCACTCAGGAAGTTGAAGAGAACTAATGATGAGCAAATAACAAAAATTGTGAAAAAAGATCTGTTTTATAAATAAATTTAAGGCAGCATCATTTATGAATTTAGGGCAAATCACTAGTATAATTTGTATTCGTGATATTTTTACGAAAATTGTAAAAGGAATTCGAAAATTATCTTTGGAAATAATCAAGATTGCGAATCGAATAGGGGTGAGTGCACATTTCTACTAAATCAGTAAAGTGCCAACAAACTATTCCCTGTGTTTAGTAATATACGTAGTTATCAAATACCATCTAAGCTCGATATCTACAGAGGTCATTAGGTCGCTGGTTTCCTCAATTTTTAACCGACTTCCCAAAAAGGAGGAGGTTTCTCAATTCGACCGTATATTTTTTCATGTGTGTTCGCGATAACTACGTCGTTTATGAACAGATTTTGATGTTTGTTTTTTTTTGGAAAGGGGATATCTCAAGGGTGGTACTATGATAAGGAAACCAGGATCTGATGATGGAATCCCAGAGAAATCGAGGGAACTCCTCAAATATTATAGGCATATATACCAGCGTTTGGCTTTGATATTCTTATGCAAAGTGGAACGTCAATAAAATACGTGGCTTCACAACAGACTGGTTTATTGCAAACTAAAACTTAGCTACCGACCACCATGACAATATAAATAATATCCATGTACCGACAGAACCTCACACTTCTCCTCACCAAGTCTACGGTCATCTTTTAACAATAAACGTTATATTAATGTAAGAAATGCATGAAAGTTTGTTTAGCACGATTGAGCGCACGTAAGGCTCGAGCGGACGCGCCAAGGGGTGGTGGCGATCGCGACAGGTCAACACTGTAACACTGCACATGCATTGAGTGGGACAGACCCCGTTAAACAGACTTCAGCACAGCAAAGCATCTTTCAACGACGTTCCTGGCTGAACAATGAGCATTTGTTTATTGATACTCCGGTGTCCCAGGGCATTGATTTTTTAAAGGGGTCATCAAAGAGTATATCCATCATCACCTAAAAGATAAAACATAGAAAGTACTTTCAGCATTTTAATGGGCAACTGTTCAGACAGATTATAATGAACGTTTATTATTTGTTACCAAGCAGCCATGTACGGTGGTCCCATATTTTTTTTTTATATGTTTTATGGCTCCAATCACAACTGGGAATGGCTGTGGAGTATTTCTAAACTTTGCTTTAACTACACACTGTTCTTCTTGGGTCATAGGAAATTTGACATATCTTCTTAAAAGGTTTTCATTGATAGCCAAAGTTACAGCATGTTACAGTTACACTAATCGGCTAACTGACTTTTAGCTTATGCTGCAGCCCCACTGCAAGCCAATATGTAGTTGTTAGCATCCACTTGACTATTATGAAGAAAATTACATTACATCTCGGATATTAGAAAAAAATAATAGAAATATAATTTAGGCACATTTAGTACCCAACGCATAGACACTCACTTGAAACATCACAGAAAGTCCGTAAGGCCCTCATCTTGTCTTATTGCCTCATCAATAGATGGGCGAAGTTCACCAACGAGCTCATGAAACGACCTTGTTTATTCGGTAAAGATAGATAAATTGGCCATCCTCTAAATCCAAAGGATTTTCACCTTCACGCCAGTTTCGTGCATTTTTCCGCCTCATTATTATATCGAGTCTGTTTTCTAGCACGACCAAAGCCCACGCTTAATACTATACGGCCATATTACTCTAATTATTATTTATTTATTGTTTTTGTAACCTCTAAAACCAATGATAACGATCGTTACGACACTTAGGGCTGTCAAAAATGCTCGCTAGGAAATTCGATATCATACCGATAAATCGTTAACTTAGCGACAATATACGTTAAGTTTGCAAAGACAAACGTTTTTACGTTTATCGATAGCTTTGACTGTAGAGACTACCAAAAATCTATATCTTCCGATCGTTAGGACTTAGCGACCGATCGTTACGAGATAACGATCGCTATCTATGTCGAGACTGCAGGCCCTGGTGATCGCTCCACCTAGAGGGAGGCCTTCCAGCGTGGTGTCATCCAGTACACGGTCACCAATATAAATTCCTACCTATTTGCCGTTAACACGTCTTTTTGTGTCGTTTAATCCGTTGATACCACAGAAGATCTACAATTTAAAAATGTATTTGGTAACGGATCATCCCTTTCATCATCAGGTGTAATAACACCGGAGAACTTTAGCATTAAAGACATTTTGTATAAAACTGAAACGCGTTGAATTGGGTTTGAAAGTTCTCAATTTCAATGAACATCTTTTGATTAGGTACCAACTGGTAGGTAACGTAATAGCGATCTTGGCAATCGCGGGCAGGATAAGGTGATTTTATGCCAGCTCGGCCGCATTTGCCCATTTCGACCCCTATTTTTTGCGGGCTTCTCGTTTTGCCGCCTAGAAAAATATTCCTTATTTTTGTTTTGAGTGCTGTTTCACTTGAAAGCACATTTTTTGTTACACAGTGGAACTACCATGTACCTTAAGGCTTTATTTATGGCTCAACTGTTATTTTCATATCTCTCTAGAAACATTCCTATGTACCCTTAGCACGTACCGCAGGCTTATTACGTAAGAAACAGTAATCAGCAATCATCACGCGATCAAACGGTTTATGTCTTAAAACTAGACATAACCTACGGTGTAGATATGGTAGGTCCTACACAATCGTTTACTAATTGCTCACTGTTTGTCAAATGCACTTATTTAAAAAAAACGGCAAGAACTCTAAAACGTATTTATTGAAGAGCAATTAATATGATATAAAGATACGTAGTAAGCCTGCCGGCCATTGAATCCTTCCGATAATTGTTCAACATTGAGATTTAAGAGCATTGAGTATTTTTTTTGATTTTGTTTGTAAATAACATAAAGTTCAGGTTCGCTTTGCAGCCATTCAGGAAAAAAATAACAAAAAAATGTGATGTGTGTGTAATGTAAGATATATCTTGTCATAATCAAGAGTTATGGTCACGCACTCGCGTGGAGACGTTTTAAGACACTTGCGATATGTGGGCGAAACACCATTTGTAATTATTACATTTACTTAAGAATTTCATATATTTCTGCGAAAGTTAAAATAATAAAGAAGCAATGTTAGCTATCGGAAAATTTATATGGGATGAATTCTTAAAATCTTGTTTAAAGAGAGTGGGTAAATTTATCTTTCCATTTTGTTAGCCAATTCGACATCTTGTTATTTATTTTACTATCGCATAGTATTATAAATTGAAAACGTATGTAGAAAGGGATCATCTTTTTTGTTAGTTTCAGAGGTAAATTCAAAGTTTGATGATAAAACAGAAACGTCACATATGCCAGTATCAAACCGTATCTTTATTGCAGTCGCTAATTGAAGCAAGCAGTAGCCATTAGTTCGTGAATCAGAAGCAACATCCTATATTAGAGCCTGATTTCGAGATTAATCTAAGATCATAAAATTACACACATAAGTACCTACATCCTAATTATACCCTTACATTTGCACTTAGCAACGTGAACTGCTACCAAGTTCAACGACTCATCTATATTTCTGTGAGTACCGCGGCGGTTCGCTGCAACGTTTGTAAGAGGTTTTTAATTAATATTACAAATATTTTTATGTATCACAATTGCATACAATCTTTTAGACCATTGCTCCCTAGTTTCATTCAGTGCAACTCTCATGATATTCATAAAATATGCGGCACCGCAGGAGAGGCCACGCTAAAGAAATGCTTCACTAATTAAAATACTAGCAGTAAGAATGTGGAGCGAGACGAGTGAAGAGTGTGAAGTTGAATAATAACAATTCTGTTGAAATAGCTCCTCTGTATTGTATAATATTATTTTAATGAAGTTTGAAGCCGGCCAAGTGCGAGTCGGACTCGCGCACGATGGGTTCCGTACTGTCATACGACTAAATACGTGTTGCTTGGTTACCGTTGTTGGCTGGATATATGTCATTCAATATAATACTGCTATCTAGAAATAATATGTTTTAATTCATATATAACATCTGACGACGATGCCGTTCGATGTAAAGAAAGCAAAACGTTCGCAAGCCATCCTATGCGGTGTGCTAACGAAAACTAATGTATGAACAAAATGTATATACTCATGAAGAAATAGAAACACGATTACTGACACTTCAAAATGCATACCAAGGACTGCAGAACATACAATTACAGATAGAACAATAGACCGAAGACCAATACCTCGAATCCGAAACCGATTACAGGTACGAAGTCTGCTTTGGTCTTGAACTGTTGTATTCACATCCCACATGATGACAACCTCGCGAGCCAGATCAAGAAACTCAGCCTTCACGAGGTTCTCGTCATGGGGGACCGTCATACCAACAATCATTACACGACGCTCTAGTCGGTCTATCACCACTTTATGCTAATGTATTTGGGCATTATGTTAATATTTTAGTTCTAAGTACCAGGCAAGTCTATTGCCAACGGTGCCCCGTTCCCCCCCTGGCACCTCAAATGCTATCTTAGGGTAACAATTGAGACATTTTAATACGAAAGGAAATCCCAAAACCATTCAATTTTAAAGCTAAAGGTAGCAAACACGGCTGCTGACAGTTGGGCTGCTGAAAGTTGCGCCGCTGCAGTCGCCCGATACAATACATATATTTTTTTTTTCTTAAGTTAGAGTATTTTTTTTTTTTTGATTTGTTGGTTATTTTTTTTTATCGACTGATTTGTACAATATTAAAATTAACAGACGGTGGATCACGTGAACGAAGCCGCGGCCACAGCTAGTACATTTATAATTATTATTAACGTGGAAGTGCCTCAGATTAAGTTATTGAGGTTCATGTCCACATGTTTATGTAGTTTCCTAAAATCTTCATAATTTAATTGATGCCTTATGAGTTTCTTGTCCAAAGCATAATATTATTTTTATTTTTGTCGTTATAATCATTTTTAACCGCCGATGGAAAAAAGTGGGGTGAGTGTGCAAGTTTGACGTGTGTTGCTGTGTATCTATGTGTCTGTCTGTGGCATCATAGCTGCTTAACGGATGAACCGATTTTGATATACTATTTTCTTGTTTGTAAGGTGACTTTGCCTAGAGTGTTCTTAGCTATGTTTGATTGAAATCGGTACAACCGTTCAAAAGTAATTCGCATTTTACTCTTTGAATCTGCGTTCTTTCGCAAGATATCATGTCATAATTACGTGTTTCGATAGATTGTCGATTGAAGCTTGCTACTACTAGGTAAATTATACATAGTTTAAAAAGTAAGAAATAAAAATTAAATTTAAAATTTAAAACCTCCGACATAAAAACCTCAAAAAAGCAAATAATAAGCCTCGTACTTGCGACGGAGAACCACTAAGTAAATAAAATAAACTGCTGTAAACATTGCCCGTTCCCCGACGCGAGTACGGGGCTTATTTTTTGGTTTATGTCGGGGGTTTTATAAATATTAAATTTAATATTTATGATTAGACCCGTTATCATCGTGTTCCAGGTGGCTCCTGAATTCAGATGTTTAGATTGAGGAGCCACTTTCACATTGATATAATTTAGGATATATTTTATTACAAATTTCAGAATTAGCATACGAAATTATTTGCTTCCTACGAAATAAAGGTGTGAATTTCCTTTTAAAATCTGAAATGGTTCCTCAATCCATACTGAAATTTTTGTTTGCTACATTGTTTTATTATAATTAAGTAGTTCGATCAGTCGTCGCTTTCAAAGTGTAATCGCTGTCTAAAAGATTGTCCTTCCGAGTCGCATTAGTCGCTGTGTTGAGTGGCTTTACAAATTAAATGACAGATTTTTTAAGTTAAGCATTTGACATTTAAGTTATTTGTGAAGATGATTTTTATTCATCGTATATAGCGTTGTCTTAGTAAAGTAAATACCAGATAAACAGCGCCAACTACAATAGTATACTCACAAAATATGTTCTATGTTATCCAATAATAAAGCAAACCATATTTAATATGCGTATTTCAATCGCTTACCTTCTCAATTACCATTGTTCCTTGCAGAATTCGAAAAACGGAGTAAGGCTAAAACTTTGAAAAATATTTGCCTTAACCTGTAGTAGTTTAGATGGTACCTATCTAAAATATCGAACACAATCATAATTATGCATCACCTACCAAGAAATCAGTAAGTGGCACTTATTTAAAGAAATAAAATTGCCTTTGTGAGTTATCATGACGGACAAATACTGACATGACTTCTGATGAATAAATTAAGAGATTGCCTTAACCGGACAATATAATTCGTTGATTCTGGTATTTTTTAGACAATACAAGTTCATTATTTGATTAAAAAGGCTTTTGTGGAATCACGTCGTCCACCAGAACGCTTCGAGTAATAAAATACTAAATTAGAGGTGAAACCTTTTTCATTCCGACATTTGAATAATTAAAATGTGACAAGCTGATGTAGATGAAACCCGTTGGAGTTTTATTTTCTATCCGAAAATAAGCGATTGGCAATTCTGTATTTGATGTTCATTAACGAATTGTCACTCTTTATTTTGGTAGAAATAAATCACAGAATTTCATGCAAATTCATCTATCTAATTTATCACCAATTTCCATAATTAATAAATTGTAACTAAATTACTCACTGTAGCGATATTAGTCCATTGATTAACATCGCTACAGTGCCATTGCTCTTGTGCAATGTTCTAGTCAGTTCTGTTCGTTAACGTGAGACGATTTTATTCAAGAGTGGCAATAAAAGTATAATTAATCGTCACAACTTATAAATTTACAACGAGTATCTAAAGTTTATAAAACATAAAATCAATTTCATTTTTTATTGCGGATACAAATCAGATACCTACCGTATCCGAAATGTTTGTTAAGAATCGGTAGTCTATCGGTAGACACAAAAAAAAGGATTTTACAAATTCTGTATATTTTTTTAACCGCACAGAAGCCCAAAGAAATAAATCCGTGTACACTTTAAAATAGTCATTGTCTCCCATGTTTCTGCAAAATGAGGCTGTAAGGCTGCCTCGGAACGTGTTAAATTACTGATGTACAATAATTTGTTTGTGCGCTTACTTGTGGGCAACAAGTAAGTGCACAAACGAATGATTGTTGTTGTTGCATCATAAGTACAAAATTTAGGACCACCATCGTCATGGCTTTGTAATTATTACTCCAAAACAATGGGCTCATAGTTTTGGTCAGATAAAGCGCAGAACTTTGTGATGTAGCCCTAGTGTGTGTGTGTTCACGGTTGACTGATCACCTGCCAAACCCAATATATCTCTGTCACTCGCAGACCATGAAGAAGATCTCTTGGGACCATCAAACCAATTTTCTTTCTCTTGTTCAATAACAGTGGTTCATAAATAATGTTCAGGAGTTGTGAATGGCTGCGTGTGATAAACTGTCACGTACATGTACCTACCAAGGTAGAGTAGAGAGGATACTTACGTGTTCATGAAAAGGATATATTGTGTAGCGACGAGTTTATGTACAGACAGTACTCTTTCCAACCGCGAAACTGGAGCTGATAACTTGAATATGTGGTAGAATTTGAAGTCTTGATATTATAAAAAAGTAATATTACTTCCTTTTCTTTATATCAATATTTACTATGCTCCAAAACTCTTGGGCCTGTGAGGTCTTCCACGAAGCTTAAGAAAGGCGCTTTCTTCAAAATTTTAAACATCTTTTATTCATTATTTAATGTAATTAAAAAGCGATTACTTCGAAAACTTTCAAAAGGGCTTTCAATTAAATAAAATGTGTGTGAACGGAATACGCATAATTAAATAGAAGGAACGGCTGCGAGAAGAACATTTTACTTGAGTTTTAATGTTGACTTAGCCACTCATTGAAATTATGTAACACTGATTTTCGATTGTTACGCGATTTTAACTATTAAAATCACTTTTTAAATTGTTTTACTTAGTAGAAAAGTGGGGGGAGTGATCCTTATTCACACAAGGACTTATTACGTACCTTACCTATTCTAACAGAGAAACAGTGAGTTAAGATCGAACTCCACTTCACGTCACACTCGGCGAATATCAACTTTCAAACAGTTGTGGCCTCAAGTGTTGAAGCGACAGATAATAGAATGCGGCTTGCAATCTCCAATCTGAATGTTAAAACAGTATCATCGTGTACGCTAGACTTAATAACAAAGAGATCGAGTCATAAGCAAATATCTACTGAATATAAGAGTGGACTTTAAATTGAGAGCAAAAGAAAAGAGCGCAGTAATTGTGTTATTAATTCAGTGAGGGACGGCTTTATGCGGTAGTATTGTGTGTAAACAGAGATAAAAAGCTATGGAGAGGCTTTGTTGTGCGTCAGAGCTTTTCGATTAACACTTAGTACAAACTTTGTTGGCGTAAAAGTTTTCGTTTTACAACTTTCGAGCCGCTCAAGATTTATGTCTCTGTTAGGTTTCACATTTAATATTCATGAGAATGATGTGGAAACTTGGCTTTAATTTAGTAAGAGTAAAATGAATAATGGTGCTTTTGGTAATTTTTTTCGTGAACTAATTTATGATAGCATTAGCATTATAAGGTTTTCGTTGCTAACAGTAAATGAGAATTTTACTTTAATTAATTTTACATTTGTTAACTACCAGAGCCTTGAGAGAATTCTATCAAAATATTTTATAGGAGACATTTTGACAACATGGTTTGCGCAGTGGTTGAGCAATCGGCTGCTAAGCTATGAGTTGCGGTTTCTATTCCCGCGAGCAAAAAATATTTGTATATTCTACAGATAGTTGTAGTATTCTCTCTGTCTGGCATGTGAGTTTATATGTTTGTAAATGTACCCATGCTACAGGCGAAATTCTTAGTGTGTAGCAACGTTAAAAAAAAAGAAAAACTAAGGTTACAAAAATATTTTCTGTGTAGACCGTGTGGGCGGATCAAATTCCAAGTAAACACATAGTTAGGGTTACTTGAATAGTTTTTGTTTGAACACCGTCTAACCTTTTTACAATTGCAAGCAATTTATATCCTTTGCTTGATGCTAGAACTTCTATTTTTATTCTATACTAAGACGTAATACTACACTTTAAAATTAAAAGTGAAACTAAAATAAACAAACGTTTTGATAACCAATTCTAATGTAACCGATAATAACTCAAAATAGCCGCAAAATCAAATCCTCAGAAATAGGTCAAGCGAATACTTCATTGTGTGTATTGAGATTACATTTGTGACTTGTCCGATTACACGTGACGTTGTTTATGAAACGAGCGTTTGTGAGCGTCTGTGAGTGAAATTATGCAGATTTGCGTACTACTTCTATCCCGTTTACGTTTATTTTGTAGTTTCATTAAAATCAGTATTTCACAATGGATATAAATTATATCAAAAGCATGCTTCGCAGCCCGCATACCAAATTAAATATACAAGAACATTATTTCTCTAGAATGAAAATGCAAGCTGACGTTACAGCAATACGGAAATCCAATCTCTTTCGGTTTGGTTCGTTATGTCGATGAAATAAGATTTTTATTTGATAAGTCTGCAGAAATCCAGCGAGAGAAGCAAGCGTTTTTACGAATGCTCATAAAATATATTTACATGTATACTTATTTTGTAGAGAATTTTAGCCTTTGAACGATAGGATATTAGGCACAGAATTCGACAATAATCATAAAAGGAGTTCCCTTTACAATAGTTATTTTACATCGTGATATTGTGGAAAATGGTTATTTGGCAGTTTTCCTATATTTTTCAATTACTCGTAATGTTCGGCCGTCTCAAGATTAAACTTGTTCCTGGTGATGGATTTGCTCAAACATTTAGAAGATTGATAACACAACTTTACTGTAAACAGCTATAAGAGGAGAAACGAAAAATTCAAATTAATTTTAGGTGTTGTTTGAAAGTTAAAGTGGTTGTTACGCGGAGTTTAGAGCCGTTTAATTTCGGGAGATGTTGTTTCTTATCGGCGTTCATTATTATAACCAGTTTAAGGATAATCAGACTTTCTGTTTATTATTGTTAGGCTTGCGCTTGACCACTATGACCACCTGATGGTAAGCCATGATGAGGTCGACGATGAAGCACATAGAATAAACCTATTCACTCTTGAATTAAAAACTCCCAGGTGTAGCTATCAGAAAATACAGACTCCGGCAGGAAACTCGTTTTGGGAAATTATTCCCAAAACGTGAGAATATTTCAGTATCTACAGGATGTAAAGAAAGCATCGATCATATTTTAACAACTGCTTCTGCCCTTGTAAATAAACAACTTCATTCAAGGAAATCATAGGCAATTCAAAAATATAAAAATTTAATGGTTCATACAATTTTGTCGTCAGCTGTGAGCTGATCAAAATTTGTATGCCAGATATTTTTTGTTTATGACTATGATGAACCGCTTCTTGATCGTCATTCAACAACAATTTTTGCTGTTTGAACGATACAAAATGATACAAAATAGCTACCTAACGCGACTGTAAACTTTAAGATAGTTCTCGCTAAACTTCTTGCGTCTAAAGTGGCTCCGATCCATGCCTCAGGAAACCAACTTCAGGGCGGCCCATAAGTTTGGTGAGAACTATACCGGTTCGTATTATAGAAACATTCAGATCACCATGCCATCTACCATCAATAAATCTAGCAACTCGGATAACCTGCATTTTCAGCGAATAGCATATAGATTGAACCAGCAAAGTTTGAGAACTATCTGCCAAAACGTAATGCGGTGTTGGTCAGACTTAGCAATACCTACTTCTTTACATTTTTTTTACTTTTTTTCCACCATTTAGTTTTTTTACTTTTACTATACAGACTAACCCGCAGTGGGCACGCGTAGTGGATTAAGTCCTATTACCTCTCTCAGAGAGAGGAGCCTGTGTCCCAGCAGTGGGAACATTATAAGACTGATGATGATACGGACCTTGTGGAAACTAGAACAAATTGCCGTGAGTTCAAGCGTTTTTGCCATACCTATTTTTTATTTTTTTTATTTTTAAACATTTCCCCACACTAAGAATTTCTCCTGTATCGTGGGTGCGTTTGCAAACATATAAACTCACATGCACAAACACCCAGAGCCGGAACAACTATCTGTAGGTCATACAAATATTTGTTCCGTGCGGGAATCGAACCCGCGACACGCAGCGCAGCAGTCAATCGCTCAACCACTGCGCCAACTGTGCGCCCAAAATTATATTGGAAACAAATATAGCAGCACACAATGGTAGGACCCATTAATATTAATGCTAATTTTTATCCGTGGTGCTAGGCATCTGGGGTTATCTCAGTTGTAAACAACTCTTTTGTTCTGTCTCCTGCTTGATATGAAGGGAAGTGGAAATATGTATTTTTTTGCTACTCCTCCTTTATTCTTTTCTGATTAATTTCGTTGCGGGATCAGTTAAATTCATTTTCCGGGACTTCGTCGCGCTTCATTGCCTTTGCGCTTTTCTGGTGGTCGCCATTTTCGATTCTGGCTTTCAGGAGTAGCAGTGGTTTGGGAATAGTGCAGTGGGATTGTCCCAGACTTGGCAATGAGATGTATCCAAATGCATGTGTGGTTTGTAGGTACACTGATGTTTCTTGGTTGTTTTTTTTTAACTCTTGAATTTTTTGACAAGCGAAAATAAAATTTAAATGGACATTTATAGTTAAATCCTTATTATTAAGGCTAGTTTCCGGGGTTCGTTTACAGTAACCAAACATCATTTTTATTTGTCTTACCCATCATTTAACCTTCTGATATCAAACATCATCTTTCATTTAACATAACATCTGAGTCGGCACAATGACCTAAACACAAGAAATATAACACTTTTGGGACACATCCATTTCAAGAATTTGCCACTAAAACTGCAAATATACGAAACTTTGATACTTAGAGAAAGTTTTCATCCAAGAAGGCATTTGCTTCTCTCTCACGCAACGTTTGCATATTTAAGTATATTTTACTAGTCAACACAAATAAAACGGTTAATACCACTTAATTTGTTAACAAATACCTTAAATGCCATATAATTATGCGATTTGTTTTTTTTCTGATACATTATGTCACGTTATACCGCGCATAAAATGAAGCTAACAAACAAATAATTTAATAATTTGTAATTTTTGTATACTAGCTGTTCCACACGGTTTCGCTCCCATGGCCCACCCCACAGGACCCGTTTTCGGGATTATAAAATGTAGCCACACCACTCAGGAATAATGTAGCGGTGAAATAACTTTTAAAATCGGTTGAGTAGATCCAGAGATTATCCTCTACAACCTCATAAACTCACAAAACTTTACCTTTTTATAATCTATATCTATACTAATAATAATATATATAATTTTAATATAATAATAATATACAGAGGAAAGATTTGTATTTTTGTATATTTATACTTTTGTATGTAGCGAATAATCTTAAAAAGTACTGGACCGATTTCACAATGAAATAATAATGTACGAGTACTATCGTAGACAAATATCGTTTTTGCGTGGGTCGTGTTTTAAGACAACGGCGTGGGTGTAAGGTCTGAACTCAATTCTAGAATTCTTGAAATTAATACAACTCTCAGTTATCATTATTAAAGTATGAAATTTAATAATATTTCGTAGCTTAAAATTACTGCGATTATATATTTAATAATGTCTATTCTCTTAAACATACAACACACACAACAGAGTAGGAATTTGTTTTCAAATAACAGAAATTCATAAAGAAAAGATATTTTGGTAACTCTTACACTGTAGAACTAAACCAATTATCAGTTTCGTCTCTCGATTACCCAATAACGTTCTTTCTGGTACCCTAGTCATGGTAGCCATAACCGCACTTTATTAAGGCGATAATTGACCAGACAGCTCGTCATTGTGTCAGTAACAGATTGAATAGTGGTAATAAATTAGGGATGCCACACGTGATTAATTTGATAAGACCGTATACAGAAGCTAAAATGAAATGTGTTAATGCTGTATATATAATCTATTAATGACAGGTAAGGTGGCTAACGAGTTCAGCTAATTTCGGTTCGTTCGGCAATTCAAATTCAGATATCAGAGCTAATACTGAATACTATTCCCGAATCAGCAACTAAAAGGGTCTCATTTATTTCTCTTAATAGATTATATTATTTCAGCAACATTTAGACAAAAAGGTCCACCATTTCTGAGCCCTATTGCATTTATAATTGCAAACAAAGTCAGTTATTCTAATTAAATTAATTTATTTAGACGCAAGGGTACGCGTTATGTCATACCAAGACAGAGCCCTAAAGTATTACAATTATATACAATTAATATCAACTAAGTAATTCTCTACTGTTTCTCTCTGAATAATGTTGAGACGTTTCTTTGAAAGTAAGTAAGTGGGGCCGTCCTATGTTTTGACACGCTGATAATCTTGGTAAGAGTTATCGCGGTGAAGTTAATAAACTTTTGGGTTTCAGTAACAAACCTAAGACATACAAAAATTCAAGCCCAATATAAAAAAGAATAAAAATAAAATACAAGCGATAAAGAACTCTGAATATTTCATAGGGTTGTGATGATGTAAGCTAGTTTAGTTTATAGCTCTAATTTATAAAAGAGGACTGGATAGTATTCTCTATCTTATCTTATGTCTAAATTCCAATATCTATGTTCTTCACATGCTCGGGATCTGCGTTCTTCCAATAATCTCCTCTTGCTTTGTCCTTCTCATACTAGTGGTTTTGTTCACTCTTCCTTTAATATTCAGTCCATTCTTCTCTGGAACGAGCTTCCTCTCGAGATCAGGACGGCTACAAGTCGATTTGCATTCAAGCGGAAATTACGGTTTTATTTTCAGCACAACTAAGAAGAGTCATCTCACTTTCTTCTTCTGTGTTACTTCATAAATATATATTTAATATAAGTATATATTATATTCAATATATATGTACGTGTATTATACCTATTTTAGTATTTTAATAGCAACTTGTTTCTTTTCAAATTCTTTAAATAATGCACCTGCCTTGTTATCTCTTCACCACCCTTGGTTGACTGGTAGAGAATGCCTAAGGCATTAAGTCCGCCTTTGTACCTTTTTGTGCATGAAGTCTAAATAAATAAATATTCTCAGCCCTTTTATGGTCACGGGACAAAGTGTTAGGCGAGGTTTATGGCTCTACTAAACAAACGTTTATTATCAAGGGACGCTTTATAACCATACTAAAGCGATAAAATTAAAAATGCTGTTGCGGTAACGAAAACTTTTTGCAAATTACTGTGATTCACTTTGGTTTAAAATCACTCCCTCGGCTCTGAGTAATAAAAACCAACTTATCGGAAGAAACCCTTAAACACACGCAACCGTCAGGTTAACTGCACCTTTCTTCCAAACTGGTTACTTCAAAATAGCGACCGAAAAGACAATAGCGCTGTATAAAACCAGGGCTTCATAATTCTATAAAAATCTTTGCACATTTTTCTAGCACTGTACGTCGAGCGTTGAACGGTAGAATCAATTATTATAACATTAAATTTTTATTTTTGACGTTCGAAAGTGCCGCTTAATGGCCTAATTGAATAAAGAAATTTTGATTTGATTTGATTTGATTTTGATTTGATTTGATTTGAACTTGCTCTGATTTAATTAATACGATCTTCCACTGTGGAGCAGTACTCCATTGTAAATGCCGTGCCGTGTGTAGTAATTAGACTGTTCATATTTACAAAGTTAATTGAGGATACTAAACCATTACACTTAAGGCTCTCGTCGGCACGTGTTTGTAAAGTGCACTTAACTAACTATACATCGCTATCTTTGTAATGGAGCCTCTGCCTCGTTATAATGGGGTATTTTCTTCATGAACTGGTTCAAGGCTTTTCTCCACTTGGTCAGGTTTTTCTTTAACCATTTCAAAAGGATATCCAACGTCAGTCTAGCACTCGTTTAATCACCGTAGTCTCGATTTTGCCATCACTTGTCCGCGGTAGGCATCTCAGCAATTAATCAATATGCGAGTTTCTGTTTCATAGCCCTAAAGTGTCGGCGTCGAGGATGCGTCCGGAATGAATGTGAAATTTATTCAAGAAATTGCTAAATTTCTAAAATTAGTTACAGGTAACTTAGTTTAGAAATTTATAGCTCAAATACGTGCATGGGCCCGGTATTTGTGTATTAGATATATGCCTTGCTTGCGATTCCACTCCCGCATAATTCAGAAGACGATTATCATTTAAAAAAACTGCTGCTTGCGTATTGCATACCTATAATTAGAAACGTAACGTAAACTAAACATAAAATATAGAATTACCAATCCAACGGTTCTTGTTTATTATTCCAGCTTTTAGTTGTATTATGTTTCATTTATTGTCATGTGATATCAATATAGTGGACAGTACGATGTCCTCAGGCGACCGTTGTTAATAAGGTTTATTGCCTGAGACGGATTGGGAAAGTGAATCCTGCCAAACATACTATGCCATGAGAAAACGAACTTTTAGACTGTTGACATCCAATTGTTTTCCTTATGACCATAGTCATAAAGGTGATGTGAGCAATAGATGATTGTGATAAAGCGCTCGGTGACACATGAGTTAGTGAATTTATCCGAAATGTATCTATCAGGTTTATGTTTATCGCAAATTCGTTTTTTGTCAGATTGTTTATACAGCATTTTATTATTGCGGATCAATCTCTATGCCAACCTTATGTAATTACCTATAAGCCAAATTTCATAAACTTTATTTTCCTTCACGTCACAAAGTGACTCCACCACATACTTAGAGGATATATAGCTTGAAACACAATGCTAATATTGTTACTCTTCTCATTACCGTACATTTCCTCGTATAATCTTATCCGGCGGATCTCAGATAGCAGTTAATGTCTATAACAAGGCCAGCTAAGCAAAGACAATGCGTTTACCTAATCTTAAATTTAAGAAACCCCGTATGCGTTACTAATAAACTGTGTCTTCCCTGAACAGTTAATGAATGTCAGCATTAAGAGCATCAAGGCACTAACTTGCAATAATAATAGTACCACTGCTGAGGCCAGGCGAGATTACTTAGCGGCAAGTCATTGTATAAGTCAAGTGAGAGAAGTTAGTCTACTTCAGAACTATCTGTTCGACTGCTGTTAGCACGAAAGTGCTGTCAGCAATTTCTTTTCATTATCACATCTGACTCTTATGTCTGCTTTTTCTATTTCAATTTGCAGCTCCTTATACGTAACAAGGAAGTAATGATTGGAACCTAATAATACTTACCGATAAAGATGAGGATATGGGATGTATAGGCCAACAGCTTAACTGAGACCGTTCCTAATTTATTATAGAAGTTCAAACAATGACTATGGCAGACTATCTTAAATATTCTTTATCTCAAAACAAACTTTACTACAAGTATAAAAATAATATTTATGTTATAAATTATGACGTTATAACTTTGAGAGCAGTGGTGGCCCAGTGGTATTGGCCGTGACTTGCAAGTTGTAGGTCGTGGCTTCGAACCCAAGCAGGCGCTTTACTTTGTGTAAATTATTTCATCACCACTGCTCTCAAAAACGGTGAAGGAAAACATCGTGAGGAAACCGAAATGTCCTAGAACCAAAAATTCGAAGTCATGTGATATCCACCAACCAGCAATCGGCCCGCGTGGTGGACAGGGTACAGCCCAACCCCTCTTACAGAGAGGAGGCCTGTGTCCCAGCAGTGGGAACATTAATAGGCTGATGATTAAATTATGACGCAACCTCTTTGGTTTTCGAATAATATTCCGCAGATTCTGGCTACTTGGGGTAAAAAATATAAGATGCATTCAAATTTGCTTGTCATTATTATTATTTTTTGGCAAGATAATGGCTTTCTCATTTTGTCATTTGGTCATTATGTTTTATTTATTTTCAAAGTAAGTAAACTTACAAGTTTGGCTGGCGCAATAGTATGATAACTACAATTTAAACGAAATACGGTTGTTCGATAACATTCATCACTAGTGCAGCTGGGTAAAGCCTACTCTTTCAATAGATGTAATCAGAGCTATCAATTGTTTAGTTGACCTGATAGACTTTACTAGCACTCCTATCATAAAATGAGCATTACATGTCACACTTAAAGAATAAATTTGACTGAAACTCACTGCAATATTGGCTAATGGCAGCCTGTTCAAAGATCTTATACAACCCAATGACGTCTTCGTTTCATGTAGATAGATAGGTGGGAATTTAGTATTTAACGCAACGTTAAGCACATATTCACATTTTCATGGCTCAGTCATTAAACTAGTAAGTAGCTTCCAACCGTTCCATTGGTTTTTATTTGGAACTTCTGTTCTAAACTACTTTGAGTACCTAGCTCACAGGAGTTTTGGTAGTAGCTTGCAATGCAAGCTATAAAGAGAAAAGTTTACCTTCTAGAAATAGCTGATACTGCCACCGACCGATATCCTCGTGTGTGCTCTCGCACTTACAAGCTGCAGAATGTTTGAAGCGAGACGGTGACGTAATGCACCAACTGAGTTTACTGAATAACGTTGTTTAAACACATATATAATTGCCGCATTATAAAAAATTGTCTAAATCACTAGTGCAAATAACTGAAATACATATTGGTATCAATAAAATCTACATAATTGATTAAGATATTGTGAAAAGAATGTTCACAAAAGAATGCAATCCATACTCACCTGATTAGACCTGAATTACGGATGTTTCGAACAGAAATGAAAATATAATAAAGTAGTGGATGCCTCATATTTATGTTTACTTCAGATTTAAAGGAGCGTACTATCATTAAATCTCGTCTGTACCTTTAGGCATGCTAAAAGACTTTCACCAAACCCGCCCACGTTGTTAAGAGCAGCGCACTCACGCCTAAAATGAGTAGACCTCGAACAGTATTGCTCTCTCATTACTTATCTCAAGTAACAAATTTTCAACAATATAGGACTCGGCAAAATACTGAGGCGGAATTTCGACACAAATAAGGAAAATAAGTAGCGAAAATAAGAATTGAGTAAAGGGAGAGTTATTAAATAAGACATTTTCTTACCATTACATTTCCTTCTCCATCAACCGTAAATCTTTCTTCGATTATACTACATCTTCCTAAAAAATAAAAACAGCGGGCGTAACCACAGTGTTCTGTTTCATGTTTGTAGATTACTTTGTTTTCCTGAATCATTTTGCTGAAAATTATGTTATCAAATAATACTCTAGTAAGGAAGAAATCAGAGGTAGAATTTTCTTCGTCTGCAAATTGAATGAAATCAACAATTTATGCCTTCTTGTTCCAATTACAATTTTATTTTCAACGAATCCGTCGTGAGATATTCAAATAGCTAATGTGTTTATTATTTGATGCCTCGACGTCTCTACTCTGAATGGTACATTTTATTTCGTTATTCATGTCTCGGCTTTTCTTTTCCTTGTGAGAATTATGCCAGTATTTAAGTCTATGATTAGCAAAATCTGATATTAAATTTTTACTTGACATTATAACAGGTTTACGGTATGTGTGTTCTGTTATGAAAGTCAACTCTTAAGAATTTAAAAGAGAACTTTGAGATAGCAAAGCCACACATTTAAAGTATACAGTGAACTAATTTTTACCCCCGGCGGAAAAAGAGAGGTATTATAAGTTTGTCGTGTGTTGTGTGTTTGTGTATTTGTGCATCTGTCTACAGCATCATAGCTCCGAAATTGATGAAACGATTTTAATTTCGTTCGTTTTTGTTTTAAAAGTGACTTTATCGAGAGTGTTCTTAGCTATGTTTGATGACAGTAGGTTCAGTCATTCAAGAGTTATGGGTGTTTATTGTTTGAATCGGGGTGTTTTCGCAAGTATCGTGTTCAATAGATTGTCAATCGAAGCGTGTCTACTACTAGATAAATTTTGTATAACGTGAAATGAAAGATGTCGGGGGTTTTTACAATTTTAATCAATATTCATGGTCTCAACAATTGTTATATTTGCATTTTCTTGCGTTTTTTCCCTATCGTAAACAATAAAAAACATGTCATAGTGATAACGGTATTTAAGTTCGAAAAACATAATGTGATAAAAGAACCATGAACATCTTACCAAACAAACAAGCTCAAAAAAGAAATAAAACATCAAAAGGAATTGACAAGTTGAAATCCTATGAGCCAGTGAATCTTTGATACGATACAATTAAAATCAAAATTATAAAAAAAAAAAAAACCAGTCGGGATTTGAATCTTTTCTCAGAACGAGCACTGAATACTTTCATTCAGCGAAACATCCGTAAGCCGAAACTCGTTTTAAAATCATACAGCGTAATATGTATGGTAAGGATGTAAGTAGGATAAGGTATAGGTAACTCAGCCTTCATGCATGGAGTTTTAAACTCCATGGCATTTTCAATATACTTTCTAGTTAGAGCCGCTTCTTCTTTCTTTCTGGGAAGTACAGATGTTGAATTTTAAATGGAAAACCTAAATAATGAATGATGAACTTTCAAAATAATATATACGTACTTTTTAACCTTTTTGTATGTTTGTTTTGTTTTCTTGTTGTTGGCTTTATAATTAATTAACGTAATTGTTTGCATACTGATTTTGCAATAGAATGATGAATGTTATTTGACAAAACTATACATACATAAACTCACGCCTTTTTCCCATGGGGGTAGGCAGAAACTACAGAACGCTACATGCTACGATCCTTACATACTTCTTTTGCTTCACTCACATTCATGCATCTAGTCATACACACACGCCGGTTATGAGGACTACGCACCTGGCCTTTTTGAAGAACATCACCTATAAGGTCTATGTATATCTTTCTAGGGCGTCCCCTCCCGGCGTTTCCATTCACGTCTGCCTTGTAAATACATTTCGTTAGTCACCTTTCATTCATCCTCTCAACATGGCCAAACCATCTTAACATACTCTTTTCAATTTTAGTCACTACATCTTCTTTTAAACCGCAACGTTGTCTTATTATCTCATTCCTCAACCTATCATCAAAACTATACCATGTCGGTTCTTAATATCGGAAAATAAATACTCCTTGTACAAAACTTGAACAACTAGTAGGTGTCGCCACTGTCGTCACTATCGAGTCACTCACAAAACAAGTTCCATACGGTGCGGCGGCGGCGTAAGCCAAGTTATTGATATTGACTTCAAGTTGCACTAAACAAAAACTTAAAAAAATAAGTTTGTATTAAAAGTTTCAGGTTTATTGTTGTTATCTTTACAACTTACATAATTGGGCACTTTTCAACCGACTTTACAAAGGGGGAGGTTCTCAATTCACACATTATGTTTTTATGATCGTTATTAAGCGATTACTCCGCTAATTATGAACTGATTTTGATGATTCTTTTTTATTTGAAAGCTGGTGCTTCTTATGTGAACACATTTAAATTAGATCAAGATCTGACGCGAAGTTTTAAGTTATCCTTGATAATGCGTAATTACATGGTAATATAAGGTACCAAAACTAAAAAGACAGAAATAAAAATCTATTTTACAAAACAAAAATTAAAACGAATTCCAAAACTAAACACTGCAAAGCGAAAAAAAACTTAATTTACGGTAGTCGGTATCAAAATCGAAAATAAATTGGTACCAAAGACACTGACTTCCGAAAAGAAAGTATTTTGTAGTGTTTATTTTGGAAGTTGGTTAATTAGCGTTTGAATTACAGTAATTAAAAATCAGAGACATTGTATTACCTAGACGGAACATTATATTTAAGACGAAATTTCAATATCGGTATTCACTTTCGCACTAACAAATAACGTCATAAGCAAAAAGAGATAGATATAGTTTTGTCAATGCCATCATTTGTGCCAATGTGACCGAGTATGCTATAGACACTAATCTATAGACATATATAAGTACTAGATATGTGCCACTGTCATATCGATATTATTGAATTAAGTTTTCGACCGAATTATAAATTTGGTCAAATGTGTAAGAATTTTTGGCAAATTTTTCTACGTTTTTTTAGGGATTCTTTATAATTATTAAACGAGTGAATATGTATTCGTACAAAGGGTGAACTTATCAAACATTGTAAGATTACAATTCCACTCTTTCGTAACTTTTCTGCGCATTATACGCGTTTGTTTAATAATGTTTATTCATACCTTGCGCAAAAACTATGTACATCATGAGATCAAAGTGACAGTTTTTGGTACAATCGTACGACTGTACAAACAGGTACTGATCAATATACTGATATATATTATAGTATGCTAGTTCTTGTGCAAGACTGAAAAGAAAGTTTACAGACGAGTACAGAAATAAATAAATAGTAACAAATTGGTTTAAATATAATAATTTAATTTTAAAAAGTAAAATGTGAAAACAAATATGATTCTTCAACCTGTAACCATAGATGAGTCAAGGGATAGTGATAGCATGATTAATTAAAATGCAGTAAACACAAGCGAGAATATGGTGAAGGTGTCCAGTTAGCTCGTTTTATATTCTTGATCCACATATTTCTTAAATAAGCACTCTTAAGAAACTTGTGCACAATCAATATTAGATTAATATTAACAAATAGCAAATAAACTTCATGAAATAAATTAATGTAAGTAAAATAAAAATACAGTATCGATAAATCTTTCTTGTGACTGTTGTCATATCTCTAACATCAGAACGTCAACTGTACTTAAACTGTCAAAGCTCTATCAGCGAACGTATAAAGATAAAGATATATTTATTTGCTCAAACACGTGTATGCATGCAAGAATAAACAATACGTGCATGCAGGATAACATTAAAAAAGTATAAATGTTTATTATTCCACTAAATAAAATGGTTTAAAAGACGTCCTCGACGTATTTAGAACTAAGATTCCTTTATTCGGGTCAGCCTATGAACATTAAATGTATTCCCTGCACAATAATTTCAGTATGCTAGTCGATAACTCCCCTGTAGAAAGATATCCTTTGATTATGTTAATACGTTCATTCTATTCTTGCAGCCGATAGCCGTTCACGACATGGTTCATGCAGATAATTAAACAACAATTTTTTTCCTGATATAAACGAAAAAAACGCGTGAAAAAAGCGAAAAACTTACAACAGTGACTAAAAAGTTATCTCTATGACGTTCAGGATGGTAGCGTTTGTCTATGTTTGTCTCTTTTTTTTCATAAGTTTTATATAAGCAAGAACGAAAGAATTGACAGTTTCTTTATTGTAAATACTTTCTGTCTAGGTAATACAATATCTCAGTTAAAAATAATATTCTTGTTTCAGGTCATGTAACTACTGCTGGGCTCTATTTCCACATAAGTCGCCCACAGAAAGTACCAACACTTAAAAATGTTAAACGGTTGTAATTGGCAGTAAAAATAACTACATAGAGTTAAAACTAAACGCACAAACAGAATCAGTAATAGTTTGCACCTGCTTTTTTATTATAAATAGGCTCGCGCTTGACCACTATCTCACCTGATGGTAAGCGATAATGTGGTCGACGGTTTAACAAGAACTGTTGCAAAATATTAGTCAGTTATCCTTGGTGTTTGTTAAAGAATAAGCTGCCATTTTAAATAGACATCTCACAATAGTCATCAACATTATAGTTTGGGTTCATAAGTTCATTTTTATAATGTGTCCTAATAAAAACAGCCATTTGTGGTACTTATCATAAAACAACGTAAAAATCCACCACTTCGTCATATTTATAAACCTTGCTATGAATAAATCTACTCCCCTCAGGTACGTCACTTGTTAGCAGGAAGAAATAACTCACTACCAGCACTCGCCGGCTCCTCTCCTGTAACATTCGCTTTCTCACCAAGTTACTAATTATATTTCTGCGGTTAATTTTATGGAATTTGTAAAGTAAAACGCAGAATGTTATTCACACAATTTTTTTATATACTATAGGCTCGCGCTTGACCACTATCTCACCTGTGGGATTTTTGTTTAAATTGTGTCACTGTTAGAATAAATGCGTTTATATATAATAAATGGGTGAAATACTAGTTTGTAATGATTCAGCTACATCTTTTAAAATGGAAGCCGATCTAACACTTAAAATGAAAGCTGATTCAACACAGTTGGGTGCCAAAAAGTAGGTAAGTGGTTTTTTAAAACGGTTTCGAGAAGAAACGATTTCTTCGTTGTGTAATATTGATGAGTCTAAATTGATTTCTTTATGATCTTTATTATTCTGTCTAATTCGACCAAAGACTGACAGATATTGACTTTTAAACAAACCTTATTTTACAGACTATAATTATTTATGTTTGACTCAATATAAAACACGATTTTTCTCATTATTCATAGAATAATTGCGATAGCACAATCTCTTCTTCTTCCTATCCTGGACTATGCTGATGCCAGCTATCTCGATCTAACCCAAGACCAATTGGACAAGCTTGAGCGACTTCAAAATCTATGTATCAGATTCATATTTGGCTTGCGCAAGTATGATCACGTTTCTGAATTTCGTACTAAGCTCAAATGGCTTCCTATTCGCCTTCGCCGGAATGTCCACATACTTTCTTTGCTTTATAACGTGCTATTTAATCCTTTTACTCCTTTTTATCTCAAAGAACGCTTTCAGTTCCTCTGTGACACCCATTCTAGGTCCTTAAGGTCATCGGAGAATCTTAAATTAAATATTCGTATGCATTCCACTTCGTTTTTTGACAAATCTTTCACCATTCAAGCGGCTCGATTGTGGAATGTATTACCAATTGAAATAAGACGTGCTCAAACACTGCCAACGTTTAAGAAAATGGTAAAAGAGCATTACCTGTCACTATAATTTTTATTCTTCTCCTTTCTCTGTTAGATATTTGATATGTATTAGTATATTATATAATATTGTATGTATGTATTGTATGTTATTATGTCTAAGTAATATTATTTAAGTATTTAATTTTGTACACTGACAGCCCTAAATTCTTCTCCTATCGTACAGTCCATCCAAAGGTTGTCTGTAAGAGATTGCCCTGTGCGATAAGACCGCCCATTGTACACTTGTTTTTGTGAATGTTTTCCTGTACATATTTTGTGGTGTACAATAAAGTATATAATAAATAAATATTAAGTATAAGCTTATCTACTCTGTAAAAAGATCGAGCTAAAATATTATTTAAAGTGAGTATTCCGTTGGACCTATAATTGAACCTTGGGCCGTTCCTTGCGTTGACGGAAGCTTAGCACTGTACTCATCTTTTATTTTAACCGTGTTGTATCTGTTTGTTTGATAGTTTTTAAATAATTCTAATAGTGGCCCTTGTATCCCATTTCGTGACAACTTGTCAAACAGTGTATCGCTACGGAGCATATCTATTGCTTTGCTGAAGTCTATAAAGAGTGTCAAGACATGTTTTTTTTTCATTTAAGTGCATATTTACTTCATCGGTAAATTCTCTCAACAATAGTGTCGTACTCTTATTTTTCTGAAATCCAAATTGTTTATTGTTGATTATTCCGTTTATTTGCAAGAGGTTATTTATCTCATTACCAATATAACGTTCTAAGATCTTATCTATACAAGACAATATAGTGATAGGACGATTAATTTAAACACACAAATAATTTAATTTAAACACACTACCAACATGTAAGATTCAAAAAATTCTAATATTCAGCCTCATCTCGTTACGCAAAATACTAATTCTAACTTAATTATGAAAAATGTTAAACAGTATGATGAGGTCCAGGGCCTCCCCCGTATAAGCAAAAAATAAAGAGATAGTGAAAACTCCGGGATAACTGTTCTATAGGCACATTATTTTAATTAATTGGTGGTTTTCTTTGACAGCTTCTTGTTTTATTTGTAGTCCGTTCTTTAAATTCTCTTTCATCGCTACGTTCTAATATACCCAAAGCATAAAGACTTCAGAATATATTATCTTCATCAGTGTGCATGAACTATAAATTATTGTCTGCAAGCGATGCATTAAAACCGAACGGAATTTTAGTTGGTGTATTAAATTCGGAACGAAATCTTCAAATACCTAGGTGTCTTCAAACTTGTTTTACCGTGAAATATCTTCATCAACAAGTTGACCTGTCTTTATTCTATCACAAAAAAAACTGTCAAAGAGAATCAAATTAAAGTCATTTTTTTTCTTGCTTATGCTCCAGGTTTAGTGTTATGGTGTTACATCGTATTACCATTACACTTACTTTGTTCGAAAAACCCCCTTATCTCATAATTGCTCAGAAATCATAGAAATCCGAGGCTTAGCGGACGATCGTGAATCATTAGCGGCTTACATGGTGAGAAAACAACTAAGTAATTCCTTGAGCAATATTTTTTGTACAAAAGGTTGTCTTGAGCGGTGCGGACCGCACTGTGGTATAGTGGCTACATATAATATATTCTGTCAGGACACGATTTAATACAAGCAGAAACAAAACTTGATTTATTTTTATATCCTTCTTTCTTTGCATGCCTGTTTTGTAAGCGCATGTCGCATCAATTTTGTAAAATGTTGTTATATTATGTGGAAAATGTCACTGGTTGCACATTTGTTTTTCTCCGTGCTCAAATACTGCTGTGCTGTAGTGTGTAATCGTTTATTCTCCCAAATAAAATAAAAAATAAAGAAAAAGATAATCATAAAATTATGAAATAAATTCTAATCAACGAGATGGTCCACAATGTGTACTGTATGAATATTATGTGCGGGATCAGTCTGTGTGTCATTATGTGCTAGTTCAGTTCATAAACTTTTCATCTCTTTTTATAGCCTAATTATGAGCTCTCTTGTATGCAACACGTAACAAAACTAGGGTTAGCTCGAGATGGTTCTAGAAAAGAATAAGAAACTGAAAGGATTTGCCCAGCAGTGGGAGACTGAAGACGAACACAAAAATACAATGAATAATTAACAATAAAAGCAACATACTATAAACAATCTGATAAAGCATAGCAAAAGGAAAATCATAATAACGCAACAATTTTCACCATCTGCGCCATAGTAATACAACTTATCCATAAAGCAGCATCTGCTTTGACTTTCATGATCGAATTAACTTCGGAAATATTCCAAGGAAGTGTATCATAAAAATGTGTATTGACAGTTTCCTTATAAGCTCCATACCAAATCTTTTTAGAGTACATCACACTATTTCCAATGTTGTTAGTACGATATTTTTGTTTTGTACTATGACTTAAACAGAGTTAGGTCAAGAAATAATTGACATACATTTCAGAAACCACAAAGTTACTTTAATTAAAACGAAACTTATGTTTCTATTACAAATAATGTGTATGTTATTTATTTAACTGACTTTGTCGTTTCAATTCTAGTACTTATGGTGACTGGCAACCAAAGTAAACCTTCCATATTATAGCACATCAGAACCCGCTCAAGCTGCGTCTACAATTCAGGAACGCATTACATTTTTTTACAGACGCTATTGACTATTGACTTTTACAGACGTTTTTGTTTTAAAAAAGCACTGAGAAAATTACAATAATATTTACGGCTTTTTATTTACTAATCATTCGTAAAAGTTTTGTGCCCAATTTTCTTTTCTGCACTGCTCTGGCGTGAACTTAAAACACTTTAATGTCGTTGCAAAAAATCTTATTCCTTTTGCAGTTAACTTGGTTCTTGGTTCGATTCTCAATATAAGGCGATGTGTTTGGCGTGATACCCATAATATAACTTTGCATACCAACACTAAGTTCTTTTCTTGTTCACGCACGTTAAACAATAAGGGCGGTAACATCATATTCATAAAGTACAGTAAGTGTGTGTTTACATTATAAAGCAGTTTTTACGCTGATATGGTTGACTGCAAACGTTGACAGTGGCTACTTTAATACGTAATGTTGTACGACTAGAAAGAGTAAGGGTAGACCATCAATGTTCTACCTACTACTTAGTAGAGTATGAGATGAGATGGACAAACACGGTGACCACATGGGCGGGTCCACAGGGAAAAAGAAAGAGAGGTAGACCTGTAGCTACTTGGGAAGACGACATCAAAAAAACAGCTGGCCCCAACTGGATTCAAGTAGCCCAATCTAGAGAGGACTGGCTATCTTTGGAGGAGGCCTTCACCTACAGAGGAGTTCTTACAGAATGAAGAATAATAGTATAGTATAAGATTAAAGAAAAACTAACACAAGTAAATTTAGGAACCAAACTTAATTACTAACAAAACTAATAATTTTTAAATGTTTTATAAGCTGTAAGAAATAAAAGGCTTTTTTATTTTATTTTTTTATTTTTATTAGTAGAGTAAGTAAGCCGGAAACTTTTTCTGAGTTGTATTTACTATTTTGTTTTCCGAACCAACATCAAAGACGGTGCTTTTATTCAAATGGAGGTCTTAAAGTTATCTAGAACTTCCAGACTGAAGCAGTAAATGAACAACTTAACAAGTTTTCTAATTGTTTTTGAAAATTATTTATTGCGAGACTAAACTTCTTTCAATTGATATCACTGATCAGTGGCTGAGCTTAAAATATACCTATCGAGAGTAAGTGAGTTACCTTATAGCTAAAGGGCACGGACCGGTTTTTGTGAATTTGTACCCATTGATCGTCCTCCATGATACCTGGAACTTCGGTAATCAACAGATGGCGAGTGAATGGAATTCCTTCCCATGCAACGTGTGAATTAATTCAATTTCTTCTTCTTATTCGTTTCGCTCTTGACAGAGCGGTCGTGGTCACGATGAATTTTGTCCGATCGCTGGTGTTCTTGTCACTCGCCTCACGATCTCCCTCCATTTGGCTCTGTTAGATGAAAGTTTAGCGCATTCATTTACTGGACCGCCTATCGCAGATTTAATTTGGTCGGTCCACCTCATCGGTGACCTCCCGCGTGGCCTGTTACCGTTCACTCTGCCCTGCACCACCAGGCGCTCAATAGAGTCGTTATTCCGCCTTGAGACATGACCAAAGAATTTCAGTATGCGAGACTGTACTATTGCTGATAGACGCTGCTTGATGCCGAGTTCTTGGAGTATGGAGACGTTAGTGCGGAATTCTGTCCAAGAAATGCCAAGCATTCTTCTCCAACACCACATTTCTAGAGCGTCTATCTTTTTCCGTTCCAGTTCTCGTAGTGTCCATGTCTCAGCTGCGTACAGAAATATGGGGAAAACAAGCGCACGGACGAGCCTGATCTTAGTGGCTTTCGTTATACTGCGATTCCTCCATATCTTCCTTAACTTATACATTGCCCCTCTAGACATCGCCATTCGCCGTTTCACCTCATCCACGCAACCGCCATTGCTCGCAATCATAGCGCCAAGATATATATAAGACTGAACTACGTCACAGTTGGCAATCTGTGTCACAGCCGACGAGTTGTTGTTGCTACGGTCTACAATCATTATTTTGGTCTTACTCCGGTTGATCTTCAATCCAAATGCAAGACTCACGCGCTCCATCTTAAGGAGAAGTTCCTCCATTAGGTCAGCACTAGTCGCAAACAATGTTGTGTCATCAGCGTAGCGAAGGTTTGCAATTTTGTAGCCGCCAATTGTAACACCATCAGTCCAGTCTTCGAGGGTGATTCGCATAATGAGCTCCGTGTAGATATTAAACAAAAGTGGCGATACGATACATCCCTGGCGGACACCTGCTCTGGGATGGAAGCTATCCGAAATGTGGCTATCTGTTCGCACTGATGCAGTTCCTCCTTCGTAGAGTTCTCGAAGAAGGTGCACAAGATGTTTTGGTGTGCCCATTTCCAGTAGCGTCTTCCACAAGGTTGGCCATTTCACGGAGTCAAACGCTTTTGAGAAATCAACAAAACATATGTAGGTCGGCTTGTTGAATTCTCGTGCCTTCTCGATAACCTGACGGACAATGAAAATTTGCTCCCGAGTTCCTTTGCCCTTCATAAACCCAGCTTGTTCTTGCGCGATTTCTTTCGACAGGTGTGCCTTCAGCCGTTCGTTAAGGATGTGCAGCAATATTTTGCTTGCATGACTGATTAGTGCAATCAAACGGTAATTACTGCACTTTTTGGTCGAACCCTTTTTGTGGAGAGGAATAAAAACAGTGTGAGCCCATTCCGTCGGCCATTTTCCTGCCAACCATATCTTATTGCAGATGATGTTAAAGATCTGAACGCCGCGTTCCCCCAATGCTCGAATGGTCTCAATTGGGATGGTATCAGAACCCGTAGCCTTTCCACTCTTCAAATGCTTAATGGCAGCTCTGACTTCAGATTCAAGAATATCTGGCTCCAGTGTATCACTCTCAGGTTCTGTAGGTGTAAAGGCTTCCGATTGCGTATCCTCAAATAGTGACCTACAGTAACTTTTCCAAGCCTCAGATATCTGCTCCAGTTCGCTGACCACTTGACCATTACCGTCTTCAATGGCCCAAGTTTTAGATGGGAGCGCTTTAGTTATAAGCCGGATTTTGTGATGCAGGTCTCTCGACTCGTATCTACCTGCATGAGCTTCAATTTCCTCACATATATGGCGCAGGTAGGCGTTGTGATCCTGTCTGCATTTCCTTTGGATCTGGGCAGACTTTTCATTACAGGCTTTGAACACTTGCACCGGCTGCTTTCATTTTTCGACGCTCCTCAACAAGCGCAAACGTTTCATCCGTCATCCAGTGTTGCTGTTTGTGTGTCACAGTTGGTGTTTTAGATCCTGAAACCGCCAGCTCTATAAGGGACTTTGCTCTGTTCCAAAGTTCTTCCGGTGGTTCGCTCTCAAAATCCGTATTCGTCCATTTAGCCCAGTTGTGTTCCACTAGAGACATGAATTTCGGAATATCTGTCACGTCTAGCCTTCTTCTCTGATATTCGAGGGCTCTGGCAGCCGTTAATTTGAGTTTGAACTTAGAGATCAGAAGTTGGTGATCTGATCCGCAGTCAGCGCCAGGTAATGTATGGGCATTCGTGACAGATGACCTCCACCGCGATCGAACCAGAATATTCAAATTCATTTATTACACATACACAGTTATGACAGATTACATTAACGTAGTAAGATATTAAACCCAACAACTAACAATGTAATATAGTCTATCTGGTTGCGGTATTTTCCATCGGGTGATGTCCAAGTGTATAGCCTTCGAGGGTGTGTTGTGGAAGCTGTTTGTAATAACTAGATCATTTTCGGACGCAAATTGTATGAGCCTGTCACCTCTGTCGTTCCGATTACCGAGTCCAAAACTTCCGACGCACCTGCCAAGCTGCTGAGCATTTGCTCCAATTTTTGCGTTGAAATCACCCAGAATCACAAGAAGTTCTCTGTTGGGGATTTTAGCTATGGTGGTTTCCAGTTCGGAGTAAAATCTTTCTATTACCTCGTCACTGGCAGTGCTCGTAGGGGCATATATCTGTATCAGGTTCAGATTCACTGGCGACGCTTTCAGCTTTATGCTGATTATACGGTCGCTTACTGGCTCGTAACCTATCACACTACTCCTCCGCTGGACGGGAATTAAAAAGGCTACACCGTTCTGGCTGTTTTTTTCGTGGCCGGAGAAATAAACGACGTGGTCGTCAGTTACGAAATGACCGTTGTTTTGCCAGTGCGTCTCGCTGAGTCCACAGATGTTTATGCCGCATCTTTCAACTTCTCTTTCCAGGATGGTGAGTTTGCCAGGTCTTAGTAGGCCGCGTACATTCCAGGTCCCTATCGTCTGGCTTTGTCGCAGCTTGATGGAGATTCCAGTAGTTGGATTTCCATGGAGAGCCTGGTCTCCTACTACTCCATGGCCGGTAACCAACTTCACACCGTGCGCCCCGGACGCAACACGGCGCCGGTTGCTAAGCGGCTCGCATGGCGATCGTTCTCTATTTAATGCTACTTTCATGGTGACTGTCTTGGGAATATAATGCAGTGGTTTCCCCTTGCCTTCTGCATCAGTCGTTTTTGAGGCTATTTGGGCCCCAAGGCTGCTGAAACCTCTTCTGCCTGGTAACCCAAGTAGGTGAGTGGTTATATCGCCACAGCTCGGTCGCCATTGCCTCGTTAGTTGTCTAGCAGGGAGCACCACGACAGCTGAATGCTGTCGTCCCTGGTTGTTTGTATGTACAAACTTCCAGAGCGTGCAGGTGAGGTTGACTGGGGCTGACTAGATGTTATCGTCATTCTCCCGTATCTCCCCAATTCAATTAATTCAATTTAATCCCCTGAAAATACTGCCCCGTTATAAGGGAATTACCGTCTTGTTGTGTAATTTTAAAAGTCGATGACCGATTGCTTTGTTTTGTTACTTGACACGGAAATAGAATAAGTTTTCAGCTAAGAGACTACAAATAGAAAGGTTGACTTTCAAGATGGAAAACTCCGCAAAGTTAAAAGTGGAATGAACTTGGTTTGATTCTGGCATACTACACCCTTCAGGCTGTTGTATTTCTTAAGATCATAGAATCTATATTTCAGATTGCTAAAGATTACGATAGAAAATATTTGCTGTCATGTTCATGCTTTAAAACAATCCGCCCTCATGATGTCTTGTTCACTCAGTAGTAATAAACTTATCTGTAATAACTACAGAGAGGTCTCTGTTGCTTGGTAATCTTGTGTCCTATCTCAGAATATTAGTAGGTACTTTGCTGTTTGCAAGAAATTATACAGCCTACGTTGCACGTTGTTGACCATTTTACCTGTGATAAACATCTCGCCACGTAGACAGGTATTGTTATGTATGTATGTTATATATGTGTCCTGAAAACGGTAAAAAAACTATACATAACTGAACAAAACCTTCTCGCTTTAAAACGATATTGGAACAGGAAAAATCCAATCAGTATTTTTATCGTTTCTTCAAGGAAAAATCTTATCTTCTTTGATAAAAGGATGACAACTGTTTGTGTTTGGAGTATAAGTGTAGTGTTGGTGTCATGAATACTAATTCTAGGAACGTACAAGAAAGATAGTCTCTTGGCACAGTTGAGTTTGACATTTATTTCCTAGCTGATATAAAACGCCTAATGGCCTATGCTTTTGAAAGCTTTGAACACTCTGAACGAGCAATTTAGAGAAACGTAAAATTTACTATTTTTAGACGCATTTAGCATATTTTGGCATTCTTTCGTAAAAAGAGAACTGGTCTTCGGTAATATGGCTCACTTTAAAGAAAGCTGCTCATTATTCTTGAGCCGTAAATGAAAAAGGTTTTTATACCAGCACTTCACAATTACCGTTTAAGAAGGTATTATCTATACCTTGTGTTGCATAAGTTGCTTTGAAGTCAGGATTTGTCCGTTCAGCTGTTCTCCTTGGGATTCGAATGTCTCGGTGTATGTTTAGATTTGTAAGGGTAGTACTTGGCAAAACTCAGGAAATGAATTGTTTATTCTTTGTGGTTAATATATGGTTTTATTTTAGTAATGGAATGATGTACAAAATTCGGTTCTTATATATATGTATACGGCGGAGGACAAACGACGAAAGCCAAGTGAAGTTAGCTGCCGATCATTAGCAGCGATTGGCAGACACGCACACTGCACGTTGATTGGTCGACCGGTACCGTGGCGCGTAGCCATCAGCAACTTTATCTGGTTCAAGTCGCCCTCCAGTGCCACTAGATGGCGTAGGCGGGAACACCTTGAACTTTAGACATAATATAACATAGCATACTTTTGTTTATCCTAATAATATTTACGCATAATATTATTTTCGCATAACAGCTTACGCATATTTTTTTTAGCAGAATTACTCTAATCATAATAATGATATTAAAACATATTTTTTTAAGCATAACAAATACGCATAATAATTAACTAGAAAAATGTTTTTTTTCTGGCTCCTCGCTGCGCTCGTCGCGCTCGCGCTCGCTTCGCTCGCATTTTTAATTGTCTCTCGTTTTCTGTCAAAAATGTCGTCGCTCGCGCTAGACTGCGCTCGCTCCTTTCTGTCAGCTAGGTTTTTGATACCCTGGGAGCCAAGTTTTTTTCGACAGATAAAAAAAAAATACTTTGGAACTTGCAAATTTACAAGCAATTGCTAAAAATATGAACGTAAAATAAATCAATAAAATAATTTAAAAGTTAAAAAACATGCCTACCTTTTCAAAAAGTGATTATTGTCAGATGCATGACTATTAATTAATTAATTAATAATTTGTAATACATGACAGTTACATAATATCCGACAGTCATAAGAAATTTCTAGTGTGGGGCAACGTTACATAAAAAAAAATGAACATTATATATAATAAATCATTTGCATGAAAATTCAAAATAAAATATATTTTAACAATAACTCAAATTTGTTTCTGTTATTCTTATTATGTTTTATGCTTTAATACTATTATGCTAATAGTCATTAGAGCTAGTAACATTATGCGAATTAAAATTATGCCAAAACAAATTAGCCTTCAAGATAATTATGCCAACATAAACAGTATGGCAAAAAAAATATGGCAAAGAATTATTATGGCAAAATAAATTATGCCGAAACAGTTATGCCAAAGCATATTAAGAAAAAGAAATATATGCGAAAAAAAGGGATCCCGTGAACGACACTAAAAATAACAACAAATACCGGTCTAGTTACTGTAATGGCAACTACTTGCTTACAAATGTATTTAAGAAAATAAGCTGTTACTAAAGCGCTGAACAACAAAGCTCCCCAGAAACAGATATTCTCAAAGTAACATGATGAAAAATACACGAGAAGTTGCAGAAACAGTTTAAATTAAGCAATTTTCAGGTAGCACTGCATTGTGTGTCCCTACAACAACGTTGTATTTTAGCTGCAAACTTTTACCATAATGTTACTATTTAGTTACCCATATTTAGATATAAAACTTCTAGTTTCAGCCAGCGGCTCCACTCGCGTGAAAGTCAAAAATTATACATAGGGCTCCCGGGACAAGAAGTATAATAATATGTGTATAATCTGTCTCTGTGCCAAATTTTTGTGCTGTATCGGTTGTGGTTGACGGGTTTCAAAATTCAGTTGTAAGAATTGACCCTTTCATAGTAACATAAAAGGCTTTTTATTCTGTTAAATTAGTTTAATTTATAAATAAAAGCATAGAAAACGGAAGTTAAACAAACCTTGTAAAAAGGTACCTTGTAATAATGCCAAAACCCGAAAATAAAATACAGGAGGATTGCTTATACAAATACTGCTCGTTTAATAGTTTATGATAGGATATGAAGACTGAATACATTCCTCGGTCGTGTACACACTTTTAAAAATATAAACTTAATTTCGGTAGTCATTTTAATAATATAAAGTTTGGCAAAGGTATTTAGAGGTTGAATTCGTTCATCAATTATAAGCACAGTCACGAACCGCATCCGAGCAGTAGATAGAATCAGGAAAACCAAATTATTCAATTAATAAGTTTTACGCCAAACTATCCTTGTCCGCCGAATTTATCACGCTTTCAATTAGACTGGCTTTTCATTAGTTAGTTTAAGGAATTCCCTTTTCATCTCTTACATCATAAACAAGCTTGAAGTTTGCAAAAGGGAGAAAAGAAATATTTTCTACGTCTGAAGATTTGCCAAGTTATCGTGTCTAGTTGGTAATTCTCGTTGTTTGTAAGACACCGGCGAGGGGGTGACAGTAATATCATTAAGGAATATCTTCATAAGTAATTTGACAGGGCGATTCTTTGATATCTTCTTTGTTGTTGAATCTTTGAATTAAAAATCCAGTGGGGCTGGGAAATAAGCAAGAATTGTAACACTGACCCTTTCCTGAAAATGTGTTCGAGAATACACACTTACTTACTACTATAAATATGAATAATGGATGAATTAAAGCTGTGATTTAGTTCCCAGGTGCAGATTCCCGTTTTGGTGGGGGAGCTCAACCTGGACAGACTAGAGGGCACACAGATCAGGGTGCAACGTGATATATGAGGTGCGAGGAGCAGTGCAGTCACTGGGAACCACTTTATGCAGCGCCGTCGAGTACGAAGCAGACGTTCTAGGAAATTGTTACGCCACACACGATCATCAATAAGTTGCGAACGAATTGAACGATGAAAAACTCTTAAACTTATTACTTATATATATTTAATGCAAACAGCATCATAGGAGCAGTATAATTTTAGGAACTGCGAGAGAATTTGGTTTATTCTCACATGTATGTTTTGAGAGCGATAAGCTTTTCTTTAACCTTTCATGCAGGATTAAAGAGCAAGCAAAGTGACCACAGATCACTAAAATATTTGCACCCCCATCTTTTATGGAATTTTCAATCTACACTTTTTCGACTGTGCAGAATTAAGAATCAAATGATATGTAAGAGTGATGGAGGCGAGCTTAAACATTTTAACCCTCCAACTCTGAAAAGTAGACAATTCATTCAGGAATAACAGTTACTTTGTCGACTTATGCAAGAAATATTCTGCAGTAACAGGCTATATGACCCAAGAGCGAGCGAAGCGAGCTCCAAAATTTTTGATTCCTACGTTTTTTATTTGTGTATATGGGTCCCCCAACGCCAAACCGCCTCTATCAACTACAATAACAATATTATCAATTTGATTAACTTATCAAGATTTGGAGGCCCCCCAGCACCAGGCGCCCGGGGCGGAACGTTTGCCAATAGGCTATGTTGTTTTTTAGGACTCCGTTTTTTTTTTACTATTGACGTACCGATATATTTTCTCCGTAGTGGCACGAAACTTTCAACAATAAAAAAATATTCAACAATGGTGTTGTCATAATCTAGAACAGATAAGTTAACGACAATTTGAGAGTTTATAAAATAACTTTATTTAACTGACAGAGTGACAGTAAAGATAATAACGTCTTAATCCTAAAGATACAAGGTTCTTATAGCTAAATTATGCTAAGATGGCAATTGTAGCGTGACGACAATGTCCTACATTATAATTACTTACTCACTAGATTTGGATGAAACTGTACTGCTGACAAAGCTAATTGTAGTAGGGCTACCACACTTACACAGTTTGTATAGTAGATCTTTCATTAGATTATTAAAGTAATGGTAAATAGACGTGACATTCATGTGTTATGTTCGCACACAAATAAAACATGCACGTGCCTCACGAATTAAACATTTGAAGCGAAAATTAGAAAACTGTGTGCTTAAAAATTAACTAATATATTCTCAATTGTTTAGAAAACATTGTTTTTTCCTTCGATCCATACACAGAAATAAAGTCTAATTCATTTTCGCCTTATCAATTCTTTCTCCGTCAATTGCTAGCAATTTATCAAGATCCCGCTTGTAATCTCAAACCTCCGTTTAACTGTAGATACCGATATACGTCTAGCCTACAATAATAGGATTATGCTGATGGTATGCTCGGGCAACGTTGACATCTGACTAATTTACGATGTCATAACTTACTCGCCGACACTATCGTGTGGTGTGTTTTGTACTTTTTTGCAGCGTTTTATAAATATTGCGTGCTGAAAGTTTATTGTGTGAGTAACGAGTTTTGGATTCAGCTTTGTGTTTCAGTAAGGTAGTGTACACAAGATGAAAATATTTCATTATCGTTGCCAAAGCGTCCATAGTTTAAGGTACCCATTATATATTTCTCTGTTATATTTGTTTAACCTTGTTTAGGTCAAAACAAGGCCTCCCATTGTTTTGACCTGAACGATGTTCAGAATTTTTATAAGATTAAACTTTTATTTACAGGTATGATACACTTAATACCTATATATTGCTCGTAATTTTTTTTTCCACCTATATAGAAAAGTTAGTGCTTGCTTTAGTACAAATTTGATATTGTTACCTTTTAACAATCTTCATTCAATACCTGTTTTGTCCCAAACGTTCCGTTACTATTTTTGGTATTTTGTTTGAAACATTCAACAAACATACAACACGTCAACTCACTCACACGCTGAGTGAGTTGACGTTTGACACTTGACCCGAAAATCTGAGATCGAACGCGTGCCAAAGCTTTTCGGAGGGTTTTGTGGGATAAAATTGCAATTACTAAATATTCCACCCATCCGTGACATAATTTCCCTAAGACATTCGCGATTGGTGTAATGTTTCGCCCGAACAGTTGGATTTGTGTATATTTCGCGAGCATCGAGGTTTTGACTGTAGCGTGTTAAAGTATCTGTTGGCAGCCGGAGCCCGGCTCAGATCACGCCCCGTATTGTCCTTTATGCACTGATTATTATATATATTGTCCTACCTAGAAGACCACGGGTAAGTGTGTAGTTTAAGTATCCCTTTCAACCTGTCAGACAGGAACCATTACCCACAATACAAACAAACGCCTAGCTTGCCACTGCTGCGAATCGCAGTTTCGTGGGTACAGATCTGATAGGATCCAGAAGTCGCAGCGTTGCTATTGGCCCCAACGTTGCCTCTTGGCTGTGATCCGCAGACCTGTATTTGACCTGATTAATTCATCATCATCATCATTTCAGCCGAAAGACGTCCACTGCTGGACATAGGCCTCCCCCAGGCGTCGCCACATTGACCGATCCCGTGCGTCTCGCATCCAGCGCCTTCCCGCAACCTTAACCAGGTCATCAGTCCACCTAGTGGGAGGCCTGCCAACGTATCGTCTTCCGGTTCGCGGTCGCCATTCCAGAACTTTTCGGCCCCATCGGCCATCCGTTCTGCGAGCAATGTGCCCTGCCCACTGCCACTTAAGTTTGGCAATTCTTCGGGCTATGTCGGTAACTTTGGTTCGCAGGTAATTTACCGCAGTGTCTCAAGACAAAACTCTATGACCAGTGTGTGTTGCCAGTGATCACCTATGGGACAGAGACGTGGTCGCTCACAATGGGCCTTATCAGAAAGCTCAAAGTCACCCAAAGGGCAATGGAGAGGGCTATGCTCGGAATTTCCTTGCGTGATCACGTCAGAAATGATGATATCCGCAGGAGAACCAAAGTTACCTGATTAATTGTTAAACGTTAATTGTCAGATCATTGCCCATGTCTTATATGTATGAGTAGAGGACTTTGCCCTGCAGTGGGAAAGTTGCAGGCTGGAATTTTATTTATATTATAACGTAAATTTTAAGATAATAATTTCATTTCTCAAGAATGAAGTGTTAAGTGTAAAATATATTAATGAGAACTTCCAATAAACAGGAGAAAATTGCGAGTAAATACGAGGAAATGTACGATCATCATGAGCGAAGTTAACGTGGTAGTAATAATATTAGAATTCTAATACGAGTTGGCTCTCCTCTTTGTATGTGGATGTGGAGATACTTTGGGATATTATTTAAACATAAGGTAAATAAAGTATATTTGCACAGGATGCAACGGAAAGGTGGAGTCATATTTTAAAAACTGCATCTCCCCATGTCAATGGACAACATTCTCCAAGGAAGTTAAAGAATGTTCTCACAAAAAAACTTGTATCTCCCATACAAAGTCGTCGTCAGCTGACCAAAATTTGTTTGTTTGTCCATTTAAATGGGCAGATACAATTTGGATTTCACGAACTCATGTTTCACCTTGCTCTTTATGTACGTTTGCTTACATCACCTTTATGACACTAGACTCTAAGTAGAACAGGTCAGTCTTAAAGGTCCATTTTCTTATGGCATAATATGTTTGGCAGGATTCACCTTCCGTGTCAGGCAATAAAGCGTATTTACGGCGATCGTGCGAGGACATCGAACTGTCCACGAAATGGATGTCAGATGACAATAAAATAGGCAATAAAAGCTGAACCAAATAAAAGCTACAACAATAAACAGGGACGGTTTGATTGGTATGGTAATACAATGTGTAATGTAATTTTTACTATGACGTAATCATCGTCAAGAAGTGCAAACGATGGAAGACGCAAGCAGTAATTTTATGAATGGTTTATTCTTTCCGAATACTACGTAGACAGAATCACAAGCAAAGTATTTTTTCTCACAAATACAGGACTCATGCACGTATTTGAATAATAAATTGCTAAACTTAGTTGCAGCCACTGCTTCCTCTTGAATAAATTTCACATTTGTTCCGGACGCGTTCTCGGTGCCGACACTTCAGGGCTATGAAAGTGAAACACGCGTTTGATTAATTGTTGTGACGCCTACAGTGGACAAGTGATGACATAATAATACCGGGGATATGGAACAAGAAAAAAAAAGAGTGGGTACTATTAGACTGACGTTGGATATACTTTTGAATCGTTAGAGGAACAAACCTGGATACACTTGGAAGCTTTACCCATGTTCACTCAGAAAAACCCATTATAACGAGGAAGAAGCTGCACTGCCTAGGTTGTGTATAGTTAATAAAGTGCACTCTATAGACACGTGCCAGAGATTCTGAATAGTTAATTATAAGCATTCTACAGACAGGTTCCGACGAGAGACCAAAGTGTATTAGTTTAGGACCCTCAACTATCTTTGTAAATATGGACAGTCTAATTACTACACCAGACGCAGCATTTATTATGAAGCACTGCTCTACATTGGAAGATAGAGCTCGAACCATATTGTAAGAAAACTAAGCAAAGATTTTTCTAGAAATTGGCAGCGAAAAGTTTTTGGAAAATCAAAACAAAGCGCTTGTCTTTTGTCTTTTATTAGTAACTCACTTTTCTGAGAGATTCTTCTTGACACGAATGCGGCGAAATGCAGGCGTAATAGCCACACCACTTTATGGTGTGGCTATAACGCCTTCATGTTCGTAATTTAACGGACTTTCAAAAGCTTAGTTGCCTAGAGTGACTTTAACCTTGTCCACCATTTTGAAATGCAAATCTTAAATAAACTAAGTTAAATAACTGCTGTCAGAAGTACATAGTGTTCTCAATTTTTTGCCGTAAATAATTATAAAAACCGTGAATTTTGTGCTAAAAATACAATCGTAGTGTAGATAAAGTGTTCACGCTAGTGTGTTATTGTTTTCTAGTGATAAAATTACCTAAAATATCCTTTTAATAGCAATCAAAACTATCAACGTATCACAGTGAAAAACTTCTACCCTCAATTATATTTTGTAAAATTATCTTGAAAATTTTTCTTCCTGTCATAGTAAGATGACAGTTGCTGTCAGTACCATGGTCACGGGTTAGTGTTGTCACACCTTGGGGAAAATACTCCCGTATAATGGATCCATCAAGGGAGATTCCTTGCAACCAAGAACCGCAAAAAAAACACATGACTCAGCAAGTGTTTCATAAAGCTTTCTTCACCGGAAAACTTCGTACTCAAAGTCTTACTGCTACGCTTTCGCAATGTACTGTAAACATAGGCCTTACCAATGAAAGCACCACGAAACTGATAGAAAATGAGGATGGTTTTAAAGAAGTCTCATACTCTAAAAAGAGGCAGAGAGAAAGTCCAGAGATACAGAGAAATGAAAAACAATCCAAACTAAATAACTACTGGTTAAGCAAACCAATCGAGACATCAAACAGTTTTGCCAATCTTGAGGAAGATGTCCTTCCCTCAAATGTCCAGCTAAAAGAAATAACGAAACCCCCACCAATCTACGTTGACAAGGTCAGCAACATCCAGCCTCTTATTAAACTGCTTGATGAACATGCCAATGGTAGCTACGAAATAAAAGTTCTCCGTGATGAACAGGTGAAAATTCAACCTAAGTCCTCTGAGACATATTCAAAAATTGTAAAACAACTAGAAATTAAACAAACAGAGTTTTACACATACAAACCCAAACAAGATAGGAGTTTCAAAGTCGTGTTAAAAAATATTCACCCTTCTTCAGACACAAATGAAATATCAGATGAGCTCCTCAGCCTAGGTCACACAGTAATGAATATTTGGAATATTAAGCAAAGAATAACTAAAAAACCTCTACCAATTTTTATTGTGGAATTACAACCAAAAAGTAATAATAAGCTGATCTACGAAGTTGTGAATCTACTGCATTGTCGTTGTTCCTTCGAGCCTCCACGGCCAAAACGTGAGATTCCACAATGTGCAAATTGTCAACAGTACGGGCACACTAAGAGATACTGCCACAGGAAACCCAAATGCATTAAATGTGCTGGAGACCATTCCTCTATTAGCTGTGAGAGAAAAGGAAGATCAGATGATGTTAAATGTATTTTGTGTGAGAGAAATCATCCCGCAAACTATAAGGGTTGTGCTGTTTACCAAGAGCTTCAAAAGGTGAAATATCCAACTATTAAAACAAAGATGTCTTCAGATAACAGTGCTCAACCAGTCAAACATCGACATCAAACCATGACAAATACCAAACCGATACATAAATCAGACTCAAAATCTGAAATGGCACAACCCAATAATCACAATAAACCATTATACAGTCAAGTACTGACGGCCAAGAAACCAACGAACCTAGTTCAAACAAATCAAAATAACACTGAACCATTACAAGATCATACCATTCATGCAGACATGAGAATAATGATGAACACCATGACGCAATTAATGCAACAGTTAACTACAATGACAAATCTTTTAATGGAAATCATGACTAATCTGACCCGTTCAATTCATTAAAATTGGCCCTATGGAATGCCAATGGGCTCTCACACCACATCCTCGAATTAGAGACATTTTTGAAATAAAATAAAATCGATATTCTACTAGTATCAGAAACACATTTTACCAACAAAAACTACCTAAAAATTAAAAACTACTCATTCTATCATACAATGCATCCTGATGGCACAGCACACGGAGGATCTGCAATCATTATAAGGAATAACATCAGACACCACGAGGTAGAGTCATTTAAATCTCCTGAAATACAAGCTACAAGTATAGTTGTTGAGGATTGGCACGGACATGTCACTGTTACAGCACTATACTCTCCGCCAAAACACGCGATCAAAAGAGAAAATTATATTAGTTTCTTCAACACGCTGGGACCAAGATTTATAGCTGGTGGGGACTATAACTCGAAAAATACTAGGTGGGGTTCACGATTAACGACTCCCAAGGGTAGACAGCTCCAGATTGCTATAGATGATTTACAACTTAACACCGTATCAAGTGGAGAACCTACCTACTGGCCCACGGACCCTAGAAAGATCCCAGATCTAGTAGACTTCTGCGTCATAAAGGGGATTCCTGTGAACTGCTTTAAATGCACATCCTCTCAAGACCTTTCATCGGATCATAGTGTTGTACTAGTGGAAGTCTCTCAGAAATTCGTGCGGGCTGAACCTCCTTTAAGGTTGCACGGTCGAAAGACCAACTGGAACCTGTTCCGTTCCCTAGTAGAATCCATAATAAATATGAATCTGCCTCTTAAAAGTCAAGATAATGTTACGTCAGCAGTCGAACACTTTAACGAGTGTATTCAGTATGCGGCTTGGGAAAGTACACCAGCGACTCAGAATTTGATCTCGTATGATTGCTCGAAATCAGTACGTGAATTATTAGCTGAAAAACGACAAGCACGGAAATTGTGGCAAACAACTAGATTTCGCGGCGATAAAACTCGCCTGAATTACTTAACGACTAAACTTAAAGAAGTTCTGGGTAAGGAAAGAAACGAAAGCACTCAAAACCAACTGCGCAAACTTGATACCAAAGCCACTAGCGACTATTCGTTATGGAAAATAACAAAAAATCTCGGCAAAACCATCGCTTCTAAACCACCTATACGCAAAAATGATGGTACTTGGGCAAAAAGTGACCTAGAAAAAGCAGAAGCCTTTGCTTCTCACTTAGATGACGTATTCGTTCCGAACCCTGTCCAAAGCCCTGAAAGAACCGACTATAAGGAGCTCCTCAAATGCCTCAAACAACCTCTCCAACTTGACCTGCCAATCAAAAAGATTAAGAAAACAGAGACATCTGCTGACATAAAACACCTAAATCGAAATAAGGCCCCAGGATATGACCTAATTACAGCCAAAATTTTATGCGAGCTACCAGGCAAAGCAGTCCTATTTTTGACACAATTGTTCAACTGTATACTGAAAAGAGGTATATTCCCACAGCAATGGAAAGTGGCAGAAATCAAAATGATCCTTAAACCTGGCAAAACTCCTGAAGAAGTCTCATCGTACAGGCCAATCAGCCTGCTACCCATTCTGTCGAAAGTCATGGAAATCCTTTTCTTAAAGAGACTAACCTCAGTGATAGCAGAGGCCAAAATAATACCTAACCATCAATTCGGTTTTAGGCAGAAACATGGCACCATAGAACAGGTCCACCGATTGGTTGAAAATAACCACAAAGCTTATGAAAATAAGAAGTATTGCTGTGCGGCCTTCCTAGATATATCTCAGGCCTTCGACAGAGTCTGGCATGAAGGTTTGCTTTGTAAAATAAAAAAGCATCTCCCGACAAACTACTTCATCTTCCTTAAGTCATATCTTGAAGACAGGTACTTCTATGTCAAGCAAGGCGAGGACTCAACAAATCTCCACAAAATTTATGCATTCCTTGGGGCACTCCCAAGGAAGCGTTCTTGGCCCGACCTTGTACCTGCTCTTCACTTCAGATCTTCCTATGACGGAAGGAGTCGTAATAGGCACCTTTGCTGATGACAGAGCAGCCATAGCTGTCCATGAAGATCCATTACAGGCTAGCCACATGCTTCAAATCTGTTTAGACAACATCTCCGAATGGCTACAATTCTGGCGAATCAAAGCTAATGAAACAAAATCGGTCCAGGTCACATTTGCTTTGAGACATAACACTTGTCCCCCAGTAAAGCTGAACAAGGTGCTAATTCCACAAGCAAAAGAAGCTAAATACCTTGGACTCTATCTGGATAGTCGCCTGACGTGGAAAAAACACATATTTACCAAGCGCAAAGCTCTAGGCATACAACTCCGAAAAATGTACTGGCTCTTCAACAAAAAATCTCGGTTGTCGCTAGAAAACAAATTACTATTATACAAGTGCATACTGAAGCCTGTCTGGACTTACGGGATACAGCTCTGGGGAACCGCCTCCAATTCAAACATCGAAATATTACAGAGGTTCCAATCAAAGATGTTGAGACTTATCACTAACGCCCCTTGGTTTGTAACTAACCAGCAGTTGCACCACGATCTCGGAATTCTAACCATCAAAGAACAAATTAAAAACTCTATGACGGCCTACAAGAAGAGACTAGTAAACCATCCAAACATACTAGCAACGCACTTAATGAATAGTGACTCTAAATTCACTCGACTGAAAAGAAAGAGCCCTGCTGACCTGTAGGGAGGATGAGAGAATATAATAAGGGCGTATGTCACTGGACTTCCTGCCTTCCAAGCCGAATTTTACATTCTTAACCATTTGCTGAATGTTTTGGAAATAGATTGCAAAAAGAAATTCAAAAAGAAAAAAAAAAAATAACAAAAGCGATATGGTTCAGAAATTGTTGACCTTTTGTCGTAAATATTGCTGAATTAATATCATTTAATAAAAAAAAAACGATTTTATTTGCTTGATGATTTTATTTTATTTTATTTATTGGGGAAAACAAACAATTACACACTATATATAGTTAACAAATAATTGTAAATAGTGTGCTAGTAGTTAGTAAGAGACTAAATTAATGTGCAACTAACAACGTTATCCACATCTTATATAATTAAAATTGTACGAGTACGACAACACATGCATGAGTACAATACTAATAAGCCTTAGCTTAATTAAATACTATATTATACAAAACCAAAAAATATCTACAAATACACAAATAAGGAAGTTAATTAAACTAAATTAATCCTCACAGTTGCTGATGGCTTTAAGAATTTCATTTCTAAATTTACTAGCTGAGCAAGAAAATAAATGTAATGTTGAGAATAGGGTGTTATAATTCTTTGCTAAACGACGCAAAGGTGCGCGGGCCCCTACGTTTGTGCAACACGAGGAGACAGCAAAGAGCGGGCGACCGCACACCTCGCGTCTTGTGATAGTCCTAGGTACTACATAACACAATCTGTTCGCTAAATCTGAGCAATCATATTTGTTATTACACAGGTCATAAAGAAACATGCTTTCTAAAAAGGTGCGTCTAATATTAAGGGTAGTAAGTTTATAATATTTCAATAAATTATGGTAAGAGGTAGTTTTACGGAAACACCGGTAATGAGTGGCTTTAAGGAATTTATACTGTACGGATTCAAGCTTTTCTTTGTATTTCGCATAGAAGGGGTTCCAAACCATTACAGCATACTCCAACTGTGATCTCACTAAAGATTTGTATAAATGAATGTATGTATGAGTACGTTTAAAATCAGTCATACATCTCATCACAAACCCATACATGCGGAAGGCATTACTAATAATCTTATCAATATGTTGATCAAGATGAAGTTTGTTATCCAGTAATACTCCAAGGTCCCTAACTAAATTTGTTTTGTGCAATATAGTGTTATTTAAGTTATACGTGTGAGTTATTATGTTTTTATTCTTGGTAAATGTTAAGGATGAACACTTTTCAATACTCAGTTGAATCTTATTTTCTATGCAGTAAGTTGAGAATCTATCTAGATCCTCTTGAAATAAGAGACAATCATTATTGTTATGAATTATTCTAAAAATTTTAAGGTCATCGGCATAAAGTAGAAATTTGGAATGTCTGAAACACCTATATATGTCGTTTATGAATAATATAAACATGCGAGGACCTAAAATTGAGCCTTGAGGCACACCGGATGTAACATATATGGATGAAGATTCAAAACCTTTGATAACCACTCTTTGAGTTCTATTTGTGACATACGATGTAAACCAACGCAGTAAATCACCTCGAATACCGTTGAAAGCAATTTTTGTTAAAAGCAATTCATGATCCACCTTGTCAAAAGCTTTTCGAAAGTCCGTGTATACAGCATCAACTTGCAACCGTTGATCCATGTTATTAAACAAGAAATCAGTGAAAACCATTAAATTTGTGGCTGTGGATCTTTTTTTAACAAAGCCAAAGCAAAGTTTAATTATAATGTTATGTAATATAGGATATATTTTATCATGAACAAGTCTTTCGAAAAGCTTCGACAAGGCGGACAAAATAGAGATAGGTCGGTAATTTTCAATATCGTGCTTGGATCCTGATTTGTGTACAGGGGTTATATTAGCTCGTTTCCAAATCTCAGGAAATGTACCTTCAGAAATACATTTGTTGTATATAATATATAGGGGTGTGCATATGACATCAGCTGTTTTTTTAAGATAAAGTGGTGGCAAACTATCCAGCCCAGTTCCTTTTGTAGTATCCAGTGATTTTAAAGCCTTTAAAATTTTATCAATACTGAAATGGATACTATTAATAACACCACAATTTTCGTCATACAATTCCGGAGGTAACCAAGTATTTTTATCAAACGTGGAATGTTCGTAGACTGAATAAAAGAATTTAGAGAACATATTAAAAATTTCAGTAGGATCGCTGGAGTTATGACCCTCATAAGTTACCGTGGAGGGTATGCCAGCCTATTTGAAATATAACTCCATAAGTATTTAACGTTTTTATTAATGTTTTCTTCAACCGAGTCAATATATTTATTGTAACTTTTTCTACATTCAACTTCAAATCTTTTTCTTAAGAAGGAAAATTGTTCATAATCTGATATACCTTCCATATTATCCAGGCTCTATTTTTGTTCTTAAAAATCCATATCAATGACTTGGAGAACCAACAAGGGAATTTAGACGAGTGCTGGGAGGCAATAGGCGTATGATCTTTTATTGTTCGGAAAATAACATCATAGAAAACATTTACAGAATCATCAGCTGTCATTCCACTCAGAGCACCAAACCAATCAACGTTACACAAGTCTTGATTAATTAGGTCGTAATCAGCTTTATAAAAATATATTTTGCTACTTTTGCTCGTGTAAACGTTGATTTACATTTATAAGGAATGGTGGAGCAAAAGGGGCACCCTCTGCACATGTGTTAGCTCAGCACGTAAATGTTCCTCGTCGCATAGATCATATGCGCGGTTGGTAAGTGAAGTCACTACAGAGTTCAGTTGTCGGGGATGGTGGTGAGAATCAGCGTGTAGATATCGATCCGTGTGAGTCAATTTCCTATACACTGTGTGACTCAAAGAACCGTCAGCACGGGCCCCTATTTTCACGTTCAAGAATGGAATTTCCCTCTCTTTTTCCATCTCGTAGGTCTGTTTCTCCTACAGAGAAACGGATATACAGGGAAGACTGCACAACCTAACCAAAAAACTGGTTGTAATCAACGGAAGTGCGAGGTTGAGAGGCAGCCAGCATTTTTGCCGTACGTGAGGGGAGTGACAGATAAGGTTGCTAACATGCTTCGTAAATACGCCGTAAAGACTGTCGTCACTCCTTTTAGAAAAGTGTCACAGATGCTGCGCTCGCCGAAGGACAACTTTCCGCTGGAAAAGCCCGGTGTTTATAAAGTAGATTGTAGTTGTGGCAAGTCATACATCGGTCAAACGAAGCGTACGGTTGCTTGTCGAATTTCATAGCATATCAGGGCAGTAAAGAACAATGACACACAAAAATCAGCCATAGCTCAACATCTCTTGGAATCAGGATTAAACCACTGGATTGAGTTACATAACCCTCAGGTCATTTCGACAGAACGCCACTATATCTCTAGACTGGTGAGGGAAGCTATCGAAATTACTAAATATAAAAATTTCAACCGGGAGGATGGGTTTCAACTGTCGAGAGCTTGGAATCCAGTGGTCCAGCTGTGTAAACCCCGAAAAAGTGCCGTAAAAAGTTCACGAGCGGACACAGTGAGTTTCGTGTGTCGGGAACAGAATCGAGTTGTGAGTGACAATGGTAGCGGTACCGAGTGCAAAAAAAAACGAACAAGAAAGAGGGTAGACCGTTTTGTCTCCTCATAAACACCCACCCGCAATGACTTCAGTTTATCCGTGATCATGGTGCTTGCAACAGCACCGAAGTATCGGAAACTCGCTACAAACAGTAAACATGGTAAATATCCCGCTTATAATGTTAATATTAGCCTAAAATATTATTCTATACCTATACCTAATAAAACAAAAAAAAAAGTTTTTTTATTTATTTTATTTTCCTGGCTACTGCTAATTAACACATAAATATAAACTAAAATATAAGTTTTAAATAACACATCAATGCAACTTTTATTTCTGTTGGTAACGCTGGTCGATGGAGCCAGTGCCAGGCCTAATCTTTTTAATGTCATGTATTGACCGTATTGCCAGAGCTGGAGCGGCATCACCCTCACGAACAAGGATTGTAGCATGCTTAACCCATACATACTTAAAGTCCTGTGTTTTGGCTGCCTCTCTGCACTCTCGAAATAATTGTTTTCTCTTTAAAGTTAAGTGCTCATGCATATATATACGAAGCGAGTTTCCAGAAAATCCCAGCTGATCAGAGTTGACACCCTTTGCCAAACGAAAGGCACTAAGTAAGTAGTCTCTTAGTATGCGCGAACTTAACTTAACAATAATATTTTTAGGTTTATTATTTTCTTTGTGTGCATGCGGGACGCGATGTATGGCAATCATATCTTTCTGAGACAGTGGAAACTTTATGTTTGAACTGATACTATCCATGAGCGCAATCAAGTTTTCAATTCTAGCGCCCTTCAAAAGCACAGACGCTTCCTGGGGGCTTTAAAGGCTTCGCGGTGCGACATCACCGTTCCGAGGATTTCTGTAGGTTGAGAAGCCACGGCTTCGCATCCCAGGATGACGGGGCAGCTGATTCCTCGCCGTTCAAGCACCCCATCAAAGGGGGCTATCTATATATCTGTGCATAAATGGACTTTTAGACTGACACTTATTTCTGTTATTTTAGTTTGATATCTTAAGTAGATATAGGTACCTATGGCAATAAGAATGACTAAAGTAGTAAAATGTAGGTAGATATTAGGTCCTTACCTATGAAGTTGGCGTTTTGTCGTACTGACCACTTTGATCTCAAATAACTCCTCTTTGGTTAACAAAATGGAAAACATTGAAATATCCCGTTATTTACGAGTACGAGTTCCATCGTGGCACCAGTGCTGCAGAAACGGCTCGAAGGATTAATTATGTGTATGGCGACGGTGTTGCAAAAGAAAACACATTGCGTTTTTGGTTCCAACGTTTTCGTTCTTTAAATTTCGACCTGCAGAACAAGCCCCGTGGGCGGCCGGAGACCAATGTTGAAGAACTGAAGGTTATTGTGGAAGCGGATCCATCGCAAACTACATCCGAGTTAGCTGCAGGCTGCGGTGTTAGTGATTAAACTGTTTTAATCCACTTGAAGCAAATTGTTATATAAAATACATTACTCAACCGGCACAATAATGAAGGGATTTTAAATCAAAACATTACCTGTGATGAAAAGTGGATCATGTACAATAATCGGAAACGTTCATCGCAATGGCGGAACCCTGGCGAACCAGCCAAATCCTGCCAAAAGCGAAAATTGTCTAAAAAAAAAAGGTTGTGAGAGTTTGGTGGACTAGTGCCGGTGTCGTTCACTGCAGCTTTCTTAAATCTGGCCAGACGATTACGGCGGATGTCTATTGTCAGCGACTGCAAACCATGATGGAAAAGCTAGCTGATAAACAGCCGAGGTTGGTCAATCGCTCTAGGCCACTGCTGCTTCAGGACAACGCTAGTCAACGTAAGTAAGTAGAAATAGTAGAACAGAACTACGAATACGATAATATTTAAATTGAGTACGATATAGTGATAAAACTCAGTCGCTTACAAAACCAGGTTTATTTCAGAATCACTTTATTGATCTATAAATGACTCCAGCAACAGAATCAAATCGCATTACAATCGATTATGCATTCAATTCACTGGACACCTGAATTTACTCGCAAGTAGATCGAATAGTGCATTCGATCTATTTTTATAAGCCCGTCGCAGTATCTGGGTCAAGAATAAATAAGTACCTACAGTTTTGAATTGATTTTTTATATCAAATCCTACCGTTCTATAGAGTTTTACCAGCTGTATGAGACAAAACATTATTAATTTTGTAAAAATATACGCACCTTGAGGTATTTTCGAACTCAACCATATACAATCAAACAAATCATTCTTATATTATTTCAGAATCAATTTTATTTGCATGAAATTGAAACAGCCTGTTCCAAAGGGTTCTAATTTTAAAGAAAAAGAAATCGCTTCAGGCAAAAGAGGTATAATTGGATATCAGTAACTTGGTAGTATTCTTTTTTGTTTCATTACCTACATGAAATAAAAAAAATATAGCGCATATTGTATTGAAGTTACCATTATTGTTGTGTATTTTTACGACCAAAACAAAATTCTTAACATTATTCACCTTTCTTTTCGTACCTGTCCTCGCAAATAAACTCCTGCATAATACTGTGGCATTTAAAATATTTAGCTGGTACCAGAACAAACAATACCGGTAAGATCAAGTGGATGCTAACAGAAGCTGATATTCAAAGCATGAACAAACAGAATAAAAAGCAGCTAAACCCGAACAATCGTGTCCACGTACTTGACTCTATTGTCACCAGGCTGTGTACGAGTTCTGTTTGCAGACACTTTCGGTAAATCAAAGAGGCTTTTTAAATAGCGTTTGCGAGTATTTTCAGGGTTTACGATGTCACACTTTAGCGTGAGGGTCAAATAAAATGATAATAGGATCCGGACGTTAGAGAAATAACACTGCCCTCCGGTGGGTTCCTGCATTGGTCAGGCGGGGGGCTCAGTAACCGTGGCTTGGCAACATGTAGGTTGCGGTGCCTGGGTGACATCGCAACTGAGGCGGGCCGCGATGTCGTATGGCGTCTTCCGAACCCATACGCGGTGGGGCCGCAGGGGAAGAGGAGTATCGGTATAGCGTTGGCCACTCTCCCTATCCCCTGCGGCCGAAAAATGGTAGGTCGCGGGGCCGTTGACCTTGACCCGTCACAAGGGGATCAAGTGTGCCGTTCATGGGTTCTTCTGGCAACCATGTGTTGATTTGGTCACTGCTGGTGGGTACTCCCCAGAGGAGGGTCTGGTGACGGACAAACGCGGTGGGTTCGCGGTAAGTGCTAACGCTTACCCGTGTGCGGCACAGGAGGACACCGTGGAGTTTTAGTGGGTTAGAGTCCCACATAACTGCGCTATATCCCCGTGGTAGCGCAGTATGCATGAGCATTTCTCCAAGAAAAAATAATTGCAATAACACATAAAGACCTTCAGACGCTTGCGAATGTGCAACCAGATTTTTTTTTTTTTTTTGTTTTACAATCCGAAAATACCAATATGGTTTATTGAGAATAAACTATTTGTCTGATTTGATTGATTTTAATACACTTTACTTTTGCTAAGTAAACAAAAACATATATGTTGGTTATTTTGAAAATGCCTCTGGATGGAAAGCCTTGAAAGTAAATAAAAACTAATTACCTAAACCAAAAAAACAAAACAAAGCTAGAAATAATAACCTCAACTTTAAGCATCATAATCTCTCAAAATGAATAAAAACTCTACAAAATTATTTTCTGATCGCACCGCGGTACAGTCGACGACAACCTCCTAACGTAGAATAATTACAGAAATGTGGCACATTATTACCCTCCTCCACACAGTGAGCGCAATTTTCTTTATAATAATAACAATCTACCGCTATTTGTCACAATTTTCATTTTCTTTGTGGTAATTATCTGTACCACAAAGTACGTAACGGCGGCGCGCCGCAGGCAGAGAGGCCACTACGATGATCCAAATTATCGGATATAATTCTATTTGCTGATGATACTTCGCTAATTTTTAAAATAGATAGGCTAGATATGGATGTCTTAAATGTCAACGAAAGTCTGATTGCTCTCTCAAAATGGTTCGCAGCCAACAATCTTTTACTGAATGCGAAAAAAACAAAATGTCTAAAGTTCTCTTTACCAAATGTACCACAACATGACCTAAACCTAAATCTTGACGGCAAAAATCTTGAAGTTATAACGGAAACTGTATTCTTAGGGATTACTATCGATTCAAAATTGCAGTGGGGCGCGCACATTAGAACTATTTCGGGTAGGTTAAGTTCGGCTGCATATGCAGTAAGGAAAATAAGGCAGCTAACCGATGTAGCTACAGCTAGGTTAGTATACTATGCTTATTTCTACAGTATTATGTCTTATGGCATTCTGCTGTGGGGATCAGCAGCAGACGTTGGCTCAATTTTCATCCTACAAAAGAATGCAATCCGCGCAATCTATAAAATGGGTCCTCGCGAGTCCCTCAGAGAAAAATTTAAAGAGATCGACAGAAAAATTTAAAGAGATCGAGAAGAGATATACTGACTCTACCTTCACTTTATATTTTGGAATGTATTTTGTATGTCCGTAAAAATCGGGGGCTTTTCAAAACTAGAAGCGACTTCCATAATTTAAATACACGCAGTAAGCACGAAATTGTAATACCCAAATTCAGATTAACGAAAACTAGCAAGACTTTTCTTATAAACAGTATACGCTTTTATAACAAGTTGCCAAAGTCAGTTATAGTACTGACCGATGGAAGGTTTAAAAACTACATCAAACGTACCCTTATTAACAAAGCATATTATAAAATCAAGGACTACGTTGAAGATAAAAACATTTGGCCTTAGCTCCTTCTGCGCATGCAGCTTCCCTGGTAACTTGTAAACGGCACAAATAAGTGGATGTCTCTAACTATTCTCAATCTCAATTTTTCTTTCCTTCTTTTAATTAGACTTTTTACAATGGTTTTCAATCACCTTTATAGCCCTTTGCTAAGAATAGTTACAGCACTGATAACAACATTTGTGCCACACGTTTAATTTAGTCTTGTTATACCATTTTTTTTTTTACCTTTGTATAGATTCTTTTACCGATTGTTTTGTGAATGTGTGAACATTGTAGGCCTTCTTGATGCTAGTTAACATTTGTTAACTTTTTTATTTTATATATAATCTTTTTTTTAGTTTCTTACGACTTATTGTCATAAGTCGGGCCTGCGTCGTCCCCCCATATCTAAGTACTAATGCTGTAACATGGAAATATTGTAAAACCAAACCATTTTTAAAAGAGTAACCATGGAGTTTCTTGCCGGTTCTTCTCCATAGGAAACGACCAACCCGAACCGTGCACCCTTTGTCGACGTTTTATAAGTGCCCATGTAGGCCTATGTGAAATAAAAAAAAATAATTTTGATTTTGATTTTACGAAAAAAGTGTCATTTTGCACACACACATTGACTTGTGATTATACTCCCTGTATTGGGCATCAATGGACCGATCTCAGTCACGGCTGTCACGAGTGCTTTGTGCGGGCGTTTGTCACGTCATACATACACAAAGTACTGTAACGAGGTTGCATTGGCTGGGTTATCCTTATTAATTGTTTCAGACCGAATATACTTAAAATTAATTATTGGCATTCGTTATTTCGCTAATTTTTAAGTTATAAAGGTCATTAAATTGTTCAACATGACAAGTTAGAAATTCCATATATAGAAAAATAAAAAATATATTTTAAGACCATAGACGAAATTTGAAAGGCTATAAAACTTTATTTATTTATTTCAACCTTATCACATACATCTTTACAGGATTACACCCAATACGATAAATGCGCTTAACTACAGTAAACCTAATCTATTACATATCAGTAGATATCTAAACTAATTTTATGTTAACTTGTTTACATAACAAATTTTATATATAACTAATTTTAAACAATGCACTCCTTGTGAATTCACCTAGAGTACAGCAGAATAGGTCCGTCTCAATTGCCACAAGGTTGAGCGTGCGATGTGCACGCGTCAGCGGCGCCTAAGGTTGGTTCGACTGCGCGGCTCAACTAGCAAGCTCGGCCGCCGGCGTCGCCAGACGTACCTGTCCGGAACACACAGACACACCTGTCCTAAAACCGTTGCATTATGCACCTTCCCTCTCAATATTTTGAAAATATATGAGGTGAGTGCCAGTTCCCTCCTAACCCTCAACTCATTGTATCCTACCATACCTAAAATAAATAAAGTAAGATACATTAAGGGATAAAATGGGTAAACACAGTAATACCTCATATACAAATATCTAATAAATTTGTTTTGTACCTTCTCCAGCATGAGACTATATTTAGCTTCATGTGGAGACCAGATGACTGCGTTACATTCTAGCTGGCTCCTAACCAATGCATTATATAAAGCTATAATGGCTTTTAAATTCGTGAACCCCCGGACCGTACGAAGCATAAAGCCTAAATTTCTATATGCTCTCTTGCAGCAACAACGTGGTCACGAAATGTCAAGCTGGTGTTAAAGCTTACCCCCAAGTCCTTGACTTCCGTGACCCGTGTCATAGGCAAGCCATCAATATGATAGCCATGCACGATGGAATTGTGTGCACGAGAAAAAGTTATTGTCATATATTTCTAAATATTGAACTGCAACAGATTTTCTCTGCTCCAGCTCACTACCCTGTCAATATCCCTTTGTAGCTTGTCACAGTCTTCGCTCCTCTCCACTGTGAGGGGCAATTTGAGGTCGTCGGCAAACAACAAACAGTGAGCGTCTTGGAATACTTCTGGTAGGTCGTTCACCACCAGGAGGAACCCCAAAGGTCCCAGGTTACTGCCCTGACTCACTCCAGACCTCGTGAAATACGGATCTGACACGTGTCCCGCATATTCCACGTACTGTCGCCTATCTCTCAGGTAGCTGGCATAAAACTGGAGCAAGCAACATGTCACTATCGACTAGGTCGAATGCTTTTCGAAAATCGAAGTATGCAGCATCAACTTGCCCCCCACTATCCACCGCCGGCACCAGATGAGCCATGTGGCAAAGAAAATTGGTGATACTCCTTCCCGGTCAAAAACTTCGAACTTGTCATAATAATATGCTTTAAGACATCCAGCTCACAAATATCTATCCTACGACTGCACAGCATATTTTTTTTCTTGCTTAATTACAAATTTTTAGTATTCTTCTTAAGCAATCTGGTTTTTTGATTTTATTAAATTTTTTTCACTTTTATATTTTTGTCGAGCTTGGCGCTTTTCACATTTTTTTTTTTGTGGGATCATTATTACACGATTGTTACATCTTGTTACCATCCAATCCTCGTCGTATGTGGAGTCTTGATCTGTAATGGATATTGGATGCTTTGTCTACCCTCTAAGGCATGTAAGCATGATATGATGTACGTTTAGAAGAATCGATGTAGGTATTTATGTTGGTAACTTATACAACCTACTCTTTTTTTCAATTCGGAATTAATTTAGTAGCAACCCTAGTGAATCTGTCAAGTTTAGCTGTCAATTTTCGAAACGGCGGGTGTGGCTCTTCTGTATACTTTCTATTTTGTGTCTATACTTCCTCTTCGCAGAAGTTTTTAAGGACATAAATGTGTATTGTGTTATTTGCTTACAAGTTATATTGGTTGCTCAGATCAAGTAAAAAAAGGTAGATTCCGCACGGCCTATAGTTTAGGTGAAGCCACAAAACTCAGCCGATTCTTGTAAACACACGCGCTCACGCACACACAAGCAATAAAACTACGCTGATTTTTGTTAGTATCTCACGGACCGTCGTCGTTCAATGCTTTGCCTTAAAAATGCCGTCCTGTGTTGTCAAGTGGTGCAAAAACAACACCATAGTGAACAAGAAGTCTTTAGGAGTATCGTTTCACACGTAAGTACACGCAGAACTATTTGTATTTTTGGTTTTCTAACATAATTTTGAGGTTATTCGGAACAGATAATGTTTTTGCCCGACAATGACATATTGGGAGAGTGTTGCCAGTAATTCTTATTTCTAATTGCCCAAAATGTGGGTAAGTAGGCAAAGTCAAACAAATATCATTAAGTAGAGAGTTGACCTAATTAATGTTTATTTTCTATTTAAATCACATGAATACATAAATATTACATACATAATTATGTAAAAATACACAAAAAGTACCTACAACCTATTTCTCATTTTCTATTTCTGGCATTTTTCTTAAATTCAACAAAAACGACATTGAAGTAAATGCCTCCTCTCCTTCCTCTATTTGTCGTGCAATCGCACGACAGAAAGAGGTCACCTTGTTTCAATCTTTTTTTTAAATTCACTAAGTTTGTTAGTAATCTGTTATAAGTTAATGCTCTATTTCGTACTTACTTACATACAAATACTTTTCATTCCATCTGAAAAAGTATATTTTTAATTCCATGGAATGGTTGTTTTTGTAATAAAAAATTATATTTTTGTAATAAACATGTTTCACATAACCTTTGTTGTATTTTTAGTAAAAAAAACTTGTTCCGAGCTGCTCGGTGTTCTTACACATGAGCGACTGCACGCGTTTATTAAAAACAAACAGACAGATTTCCTTTCACATTTGCATATAAAGTACTTACTTAAAATTATGAAATTAATATTTAATCCCATTTAAATAATTTGAGGGACTTTTTTTTTTTAAAGTTGCAACACTCCAGTGACTCACACATAGTTAAAAAAGTGGCTTCATCTAAACTATAGGCCGCGCGGAATCTACCTTTTTTTACTTGATCTGAGATTGGTTGTAAAATTCTCGCAAATAGCATACATGACATCCATTAAGAGCATCGGTAGACATGACACTGAAACCCAGTAGGCACCGACACGCGGTTACGTGAATAGACGCGGTTGATTTGGAAAAGTAAGTAGGTACATACATTCTTTTACATAAATATCAACTTGGTACAAATAAACCTACCTGTAGCCACTTGATCCTGGTGATGTTGTCTTCGGTGACAGTGAGCGCTCTCCTCTCGCCCAACTTGTAGGACTCGTCATAATACATGTACTCAGTGAACGTCAAGCCACTGGTAGTGTACTGCTGAGTAAAGTATATCGATATAGTCCCATTCACTATGTCGTGTTCTATTATCCATTTACACTTGATCGGGACGGGGAAAGGGTTGGGGAAGTTTGGCGTCGTGATTGTTCCCACGTGTCGCTTCAAGTGTCCACCGCATGTTTGTGGTCCCTGGTGCTCCCTGTTCTCGGCGGCCACGCTAAGCAGCGTGAGTGTGAGCAGGCGCCAAGCCAGCCTGGAACAAAGAAAAACATTATCAATTTTTTAATTATTATGCAGTGACCAAAACTCATAATTTTTCAAGTTATCTTTTGAAAGTTTACGCACATTTGTCTCATCTACGTTACCCGAATAAACTCATACTGTTGAAGTAAATGGAACAGAAAATCTGTTTGTAGGATAGACTTAATTTCAAAAGGTCATGGCCATCCGGCTGGTCCGGGGATACCGCACGGTCTCTGGTGAGGCGGCGAGCCTCCTTGCCGGATTGCCGCCATGGGATCTGGAGGCAAAAGTCCTCGCGCATATTTGGGAATGGCGCGAGGAGGCGAAACGGCGGGGTGAAACTCCGTGGCCGCGACAAATCGCGGCTCGGCGGACAGAGCTCCGGCAAGATCTCATGGCGACGTGGAGAGAGCGACTGTCGCAACCCAGCGCTGGGCACGCCACAATTGCGGCGATAAGGCCCCTCTTTGAGGAGTGGCTTGAGAGGCGCTACGGCGTCCTCACCTTCCGCCTGACGCAGGTCCTCACCGGACATGGCTGTTTCGGGAGGTTCCTGTTCAGGATTAGGCGGGAGGAAACGCCCGGGTGTCACCATTGTGTGGATCGCCCGGAGGACACGGTGGAGCATACGGTGGAGATCTGCCCCGCTTGGGCTGGGCACCGCCGTGTCCTCGTGGATGCGATCGGCGGTGGAAACCTCTCGCGTCCGGCCCTGGTTCAGGCCATGTTACGGAGCGAGAGGCTATGGGAAGCTGTCTCCTCCTTCTGCGAAGCAGTAATGCTCGCGAAGGAGGAGGCAGAACGCGTGAGGGAGACGCAACGGAGACGCCCTCACGCCCCTAGCCACCGCAGGAGACGCCCTGGGCATCGGGAGTCGCAAGCAGATTCCCGGCCACCGTAGGCGCGGGCTTGCGGGCGGCGAGAAATGGGTAGCTCGTCGTCCGATAAGGACCAGGCCCGAGTCAACGGCGCGTTGTGTTCCACGCGCGCCTCAAAGAGATGTCAGCAGAACTGACGGGGTCCGCTAGGGCCAATGCCTGTCTGGGTCGCGGATAAATTTGAAAAAGAGTTACCGTGACCCTGGCTCAAACAACTGAAGGAACACGGGTGGGTTTTAGTCAGTAAAAGTCTGACATGCCCTCCCGCTTCACCCAGAGCGGGAGAAGTCATAGGATGATTTCCCACCCAAAAAAAAAAAAAAAAAAAAAAAAAAAAAAAAAAAAAAAAAAAAGGATGGACTTAATTTTAGTAAAGCCAAGCTATTCTATACTATTCTTATGCTTAGTTTAAGTAATATTTTTTTGCAAATTTGCCTTCTTACAAATATTATGAACATGCTCAAATTCCCGAGCATATTTGTATAAGTGTCTGGAGAATTTCGTTTATGATAGCTGTTATAAGTATTGAATGGACTATGTACTTATGGTATTATCCCATAAGTAAATAGTTTATAAAAATTGATAACAGAAATTTACTTGGCCGTAACTTGTGAACGCAACATTATTTGTTAATCATTATTTAACCACTCCGAGTATATTTTATCGAAGACTTCACTAATCATCAATTGAAATCTATTTGAACGGCCTAGAAGTTTATTTAGAATTTCTAGCTAATCAAAAAAGCGTGGTATATTGCAGCGTTACGTTGCCTCGGGCGCTGCGGTGAATGTAAAATATTTTCATCTATAATGACAGACGAAGAATTTGATTCCAGTTCCAAGAATGAACGAAGCCGTGTTTTGTTGTTTCGTTACAGGAATTTAAATCGTATCCAATTCAGCTTTCTATCAACTTATTTAGGTAGTACGGTTTCTTTTCTTGTGAGCAACTTACATAGTGTTGGTTTCTATCTAGCTAGATCAGCGTTTTTAGTACTCTCAAAAGTATTGTGTATCTCATCTCTTTGTGGGACTTAAAAAAAGGAATATACTTTTTACTTAAAACATCTAACAGAGGTAAGACTAAATCAAGTCCCAACGAAAAGTGTAAAAGGTCTGCAGCAAAATGCTAAAAACTTTGATAAAATGGACCAAAACAACATCTAAAATTTTGAAGGACAGGATTATGAGGCAGACCCTTTCGTTAGTAGTGTTTTTTGTATTTTACCAACATTCAGAAACAGTATTTGAGCTGTACAGCCGCATTTAGTAGCAGTTTGATGTGAAACTTGAGCACATTTGTTTCAGCTACGTTACCCGAATAAACTCGTAATATTGAAGTAAATAGAACAGAAACTCTGTTTGTAGGATAGAATTAATTTTTGTGAAGCTAGGCGCAGTTTAAGTTATATTTTTATTGGAGATTTGTTTTATTATAAATATTATAAACAAGCGCGCATCCTGAGCATGTTTAAGTTTTCTCGAGAATTTTGTTTTCGAAAGCTGTTATAAGTATTGAATGGTGGGTAATATTATATTGAGGAAATGTGTTACCTCTCAGTTACAATTCTGGTCTAAATATGAATTATTCGTACTTGGCCATTTGCTATATCGTATTTTTAAAAATACGATATAGCAAATGGCCAAGACACAAATTAACACAAATTTTCACCTCGGAAAGTCATGACAAGTCGTAATAAATAACGAGTCTCCATGAGACTTACCGAGTAACATGGAAAAAGCTGAAACGAAAAAGAGTAATCTATACCAATATTATAAAGAGGAAAGATTTTTTTGTGTGTTTGTATGTTTTTGTTTGTACCGAATAGGCTCCGAAACTACTGGACCGATTTTGAAAATTCTTTCACCTATGGAAAGCTACATTATTCCCGAGTAACATAGGCTATAATTTTGACGGGAGCGAAGCCGCGGGGTTCAGCTAGTACCTTATAAATAAGAAATTTGCTATTTTATGTAGCACTCCTAGTCATGGTATAGTCAACAGCACGTCGCATCGGTGGTAAACACTTTGAATGCTCTGTCCTACTGCAGTACAGAGTGTCAATAGAATAACCCCTTTATCATCATCATCATCATCAGCCTTTTTTAAAGTTCCCACTGCTGAGACACAGGCCTCCTCTCATAGAGGGAGTGGGCTATAATCCACCACGCGGGCCCAGTGCTGATTAGTATTTAGATGCGATATGTCTTTAATTTTTTGGTTTAAATTTTTTGTTTTTTTTTTGGTTTTTTGGTCTATGCCGGTTTCCTCACGATGTTTTCCTTCACCGTTTTGAGAGCAGTGGTGATGAAACCCGATAGTCCAATTATATTCCATTCATCTCTAAATACTTATTTACATAAATCAAATTAAGTTCCTACAAAATAAATTGACTTCCAATGAATTTGGCGAACCAAAAATAAATTCTACTAAATTGATTTCAGAAAATTCCGTAGCTGAAATAAGTTTGCGTACTTACGCATGCCTAAATTATTTTCTCCCTCTTCATGATTTTCGGCACCAGGCAAATTATTTATAAAAAATTTCAATAGGTATTACGCTCCCTGCTTCTTTTATAACTCAATCATACTTATAAAGCCAGAAGTAATCAGTCTGAATCAAAACATAACTTCTTATACTATTTCAAATAAGTGATGTTAGTAATACTGGAGAACTTTGAATTCCAAGTTAGGTTAGAGTTATAAGGTTCTATGCTGTTTCTTGCCAAGGTTATCAAAATAGTATTTGTTAAAAACCAATTATGCGGTGTTAAAAATCACTGGCAACTCAGAAATAGGAGAACATAGGTCATAGGTAGGTAATAATAAACAAATTACTTGTGAAGATAAATTGTCCTCACAAGTTAAACCACATACAGCGTGTCCCGAAACTCAGCGTCAAGTATTTAGTTTAAAAGATTTTTTTTCATATTATCATCAAAAGCATTGCTATTGAGGATAATTATGAAAAAAAAAATATATACAAAAATTTAAAAACCCTGACATAATTACTTCTAAACAGCAAAAAAATAAGCCTCGTACTCGCGTCGGGCAACCGTCGGTGTTTACAGCAGTTTATTTTATTTACCTAGCGGTTCGCCGACACGGGTACGAGGCTTATTTTTTTCTTTTTAGAGGGTTTGATGGTTTTGTTATATTTTATTTCATGCTTTGTAAACTTGAAATCATATACCTAGTAGTCGACACGTTTCAATCGACAATCTATCGAAACACGTAATTATGTAAAATGCGAATTACTTTTGAACGGTTGAACCGACTCCAATCAAACATAGTTAAGAGCATTTTCGACAAAGTCACGTTTCCAAAGAAAAAAAACTAAATCAAAATCGGTTCATCATTTAAGATTTATGATGCCACAGACAGAGTTCTGGGATACGTTATGGTCACCTTGATATGTGATAGATCTAATATATACGTTTTCAAGATACATGAAGGAAATGGACAACGTAGAAACACCTTGTTCATTTCCAGAGATTCAATACCTTTAAAATACGAAATTTTGAACGCGAATAGTAAAAGACTTCATAGAAAAAAATCCTGCCAAGTGCGAATCGGCCTCGCGCACCGAGGATTCCGTATAAGCAGCTGCATTCATCAAAATAATTAAGTACTGACGTTAATAAACAATGAAGCACCGAACATTACTCTAAAGAAAAGATAAACTTGATTGAGAAACAAAATTAATTTTGCCGTTGAAAACTGATGGAGGACATCAGTTTTCAACGGCAAAATTAATTTACAATTATTATAAATTTTTTTATTTAATTTTTTTTATTATAATATTTTTAAATTTGTACATCGACAGAAGTCATTACAGTTTACCAATTGCAAAAAAGTTTTTGAATTTTTATTAAGGTACAAATTTACGCTTTTCTTTACCTGTGCAATATTTTTTTTTGAAAAATTTTATGATTCTAGGGCAACGGGTAGTACTCTATTAATTCTGATTCCCTTGCGAGTCGTCAAATTTGCGACAAAATGGCGGTTTAATTTGATTGCGTTGATCTAGAAGTTTGATTTTTTCACAGCTCAAGAGATTGCAGACCTGAGTATTATGATATTAAATTCAACTTGATATCTCCAGGCGTTTCAGAGAAAAACTTCTTGACACACGGACAGAGAGATAGACAACGAAGTGATCCTATAAGGGTTCCATTTTTTTCCTTTTGAGGAACGGAACCTTAAAAATAAAAACTGTAATCGTGACTTCACTTCCCAAAGGGAAATGTTAATTCACGTCGATATTTAACTTTTTCGTTAAATTCGCTCTCACTTGACCGTGAGACGTTACATTTTACCATATCTAACACTTTCAGGCTCCTTGTTCATATCATCTGCAGTAAGAATTTGAGTGAATATGTAAATGAGGGGAGCGCCACTTAACTGTGACGTCATCCCGCAGTTTATGTGTTATCTTGAACTTGTATATGACAGGCTCATTTGTTGTATTAAAGCGACACAAATATATATTAAACGCTATTCAGCATTAAAATTTAGATTACTGTAATGAAACATTAATATCTTGTTCCTTTTAAGCTATTTTAATAAATTTTTGTTTGTTTTATATTAAATTGGCATACCTTACACTGACTGTTATGGTATTTAATGGAACTACATATTTTTATATAAGTACAGTTAATAATGCCGTGTCACTTCTTTAGACCCACCAACTACTTACGGTATACTTTAACTATAACTCTGACAAAGAAAAGAAAAACAAAAAGATCGCTCGCTATTATTCTAACCATAAACAAAAATCCAACAACTTAATTTATCTACTGCTGGTATTGTACAAAAGAACAATAAAAAAGTAACCCAACAGGAGTTTATTCAAATAAATGATTTATTGTAATATAGAAAACAAAAGCTATTATAGTCGGATGTAGCCGGAAACATAGGGAAACTTATCTCAGATACCAAGAAAAACAGTGGCAATGTTCTTAACTGATTAGGATATAAGATAAAGGAAAAACAACACCGGATTTAGAAATAAAAACTTAAAGTTATATAATTGATAAGAAGCTGATACAAGCAACGATTTTATAAAATCAACGTGCATGCTTTACAAAGAAAATGCTTCTCCATTTACTATAATCTTATTTGTTCAGAGCACTGAAACTAAACTAAAGTCACAACAGCAAAACACTTCGAAAATACTATTGACGCTTTGAAGCTAAAACATTAACCTAACGTTATTTGTTCAAGCGCGCTGTTTCCTACAATTAATATTGAAATTCCTACGAGAGTTGTGAATTTTATTATCGAAATGAAAATTTACCGGATACGTCAAAAAATTTCGATAACCTTATTAAAAATTCGTGGCATTCGTCATAGTTAATGAAAAATATGGTTTATTATTTAAAATCTATACGTGTACGCAACAAATACTTACTTAGCACAATATCGACCACTTCACACACAAAGACAATTAATTGTGTAACCCATATTTTCTTAACCAAAAAAATATACGATTCCTCTCGGATTCCATCTTTAAAATAAATCGAAATGATGAGCAAATTGATTCAATAAGTCATTTCAGAACTCGACTGTTGTATTTATAATAAATGCTTTTGCTATTTTTATGTAACTACTTAGTGTATTTCATCCTCGACTCCTAGCTATATTATTACTAACTTGTATACTAACTTTGTTAAAATTAAGCTTCGTATTATTTTCTCTATGTAAGAAAATAATATGAAGCTTAATTTTACCAAAGTACAGAACAAAATCCTGTACTGATCCTACTCTCAAGCTCATGAAGGAGAGGCGTGAGATGATCCTGCAGTCTTCAGACGATGCGTTGAAATACCGGCAGCTCAATAAACGGATCTCAAAGTCCTTGAAAAGCGATCTCCGCCGCTTTAATACCGAGCGTATTAAAGACGCGATTGAGCGGAATAAGGGTTCCAAGGTCTTTGCAAGAGATCTGACTATTGGGCAGAGCCTGCTCACGAAACTGAAGACCGACGATGGTAGGATCGTATCCGCCAAACCGGAGCTATTGAGAGAGATCGAGAGATTCTATGGGCAGTTGTACACGTCAACCAGTTAACCCGTCGCGAATCTAGCAAAAGACCCTAGAGCTAGATTGACCCGGCACTGTACCGAAGACATTCCAGACGACCGCCTGTATTTGATTAGGATAGCTCTTAAACAGCTTAAAAACAACAAGGCGCCGGGTGAAGACATAATTACAGCCGAACTCCTGAAGGCGGGTGGAAAACCGGTCCTTAAGGCCCTTCACAAGCTGTTTGATTCCGTCATACTCGAGGGCAAAACGCCACAGGCATGGCGCAGGGGTGTAATGGTACTCTTCTTCAAGAAGGGCGACAATGCCCTACTAAAGAACTATAGGCCCATCTCACTTCTTAGCCATGTCTACAAGCTGTTTTCAAGAGTCATCACGAATCGTCTCGCGCGCAGGTTTGAGGATTTCCAGCCGCCTGAACAAGCCGTTTTCCGTAAAGGCTTTAACACCGTAGACTGCTTACATACGCTGTGGCAGGTTATACAGAAGACCGAAGAGTACAACCTGCCTCTCTGCTTAGCGTTTGTGGACTACGAGAAAGCCTTTGATTCGATCGAGACTTGGGCTGTGCTGCAGTCTCTCCAACGATGCCAAATTGACCACCGGTACATCGAGGTGTTGAATTGTTTGTACAAAAACGCCACCATGTCAGTTCGACTTCAGGATCAGACCTCGGAACCTGTCTTACTGCAGCGAGGTGTGAGGCAAGGAGATGTCATATCTCCGAAACCGTTCAACGCTGCACTGGAGGATGTCTTCAAGGTTCTGGACTGGAGAGGGCTAAGCATCAACGTCAATGGCGAGTACATCACTCACCTTCGGTTTGCCGACGATATAGTGGTAATGGCTGAGATTATGGAGGACCTCAATACAATGCTTGATAACCTCAGTAGAGCTTCCGAAAGAGTGGGTCTTAGGATGAACATGGACAAAACCAAGTTTATGTTAAATGCCCATGTTACACCCACTCCTATCAGGGTCGGAGACTCTACACTCGAAGTTGTGGATGACTGTCTACCTGGGACAAACGATCCAGTTGGGTAGGGCCAACTTCGAGAAAGAGTCCGACTCGGCTGGGCAGCGTTCGGGTAGTTGCGCGGTATCTTCACGTCCAACTTATCACAGTGTCTCAAGACGAAAGTCTATGACCAGTGTGTGTTGCCAATTATGACCTATGCCTCATCAGAAAGCTTACTGTCACCCAAAGGGCAATAGAGAGGGCAATGGAGAGGGCTATGCTCGGAGTTTCCTTGCGTGATCGAATCAGAAATGTAGAGATCCGCAAGAGAACCAGGGTTACGGACATAGCCCGAAGAATTGCCAAACTTAAGTGGCAGTGGGCAGGGCACATTGCTCGCAGAACGGATGGCCGATGGGGCAGAAAGGTTCTGGAGTGGCGACCGCGAACCGGAAGACGTTGCGTTGGAAGGCCTCCCACCAGGTGGACCGATGACCTGGTGAAGGTTACGGGGATCCGCTGGATGCGGGACGCATGGGACCGGTCAATGTGGCGACGCTTGGGGGAGGCCTTTGTCCAGCAGTGGACGTCTTTCGGCTGATATGATGATGATGATGATCAAGAAGCCACGTAAATTTTTGGCAGGTTTTTGGCCAAAGCGCGTGTTGACTCGACTTTGCAGCGCCCGTACACTGAAACTATTCAAATTACAAAAAAAAAAGGCTTTTACATCAATTATAGGCAATTTTCTCTATTTTATTTTTTATACAGTTAGTTTCATTGTAAAAGGAGATATTGTCATAAAAATGGTTTAGGCGTCATTTTTCCAATATGTTACCGCGAAGGGCAAAGATGGGCTTCGGAAAGCTTCGAAGTTTATTAAATCAGCAATTTTCAAAACGCCCGACAATCTTACCAGGTAACCTATTTTAGGAGCACCAAATGACTATACTTCTTCTTTTTCATGTGAGGATGTGGCTATCTCTGGTGTCAGAGTTGATTAAGCCGCCTCTGGGAACCCCACAGGCCTCTGACATGGCTATTTCAGACTTACATTAACTACATAAGACCTGGTTTTCTCACGATGTTTTCCATCACCTACATGCCTATGATGTCCAAGATAAACTGAAAAAAAGTACATAGAATTTGAAATAGTCACATTGGTACTTGCCCGGATTTGAATCCACGACCAACATGACGACCAAGCATGAGAGGCGAGATCTTAGCAACCACGAAAAATCATTTTACTACAGGCCAGCTTGTTTTTATTTCAGAAATAACTGCTAAAAAGGGCTGTAGTTAAGCTGTGAGCAGTATAAGACATATACTTATTGTTCCTAATGAAAGTTGAATAATTTCGTAGAAAACTGCTTCAACATTAAATTACTAAACCGTTGCACTATATAAGCCGCGTCAAGGTTTAAATGAATCCAATAATAAACCGTGATTACTGCTGCATATTAATGTCTGTAGAGACCTGCAACATCTGCAGCAAATTGTGTCGCCGATGTATTCAAACTACGCTTCTGTGATGTTCATTAAATTGAATCAGACGCTTATTAGAGGAAGTAGTTTTATCTGCCCTGTTTACAAGAATTTGTAGCATTAAAGATGCTATAGCGCGCCTCATCTGGGACGCGGACGCCACACGGCATAGCATGGACCGCATCATTGAAAATGTTCGTGAAATTTTGAATCCATACCTCGCCCGTGCCTCGTCCGTGCCTCGCACGGGTCTCGGCTTGCGCACGCTTCGGTCTAGCATAATTCATCTTTTAGGGTACAATATCGTGCCAGCGATGGTAAGGTATGCAACACAGCGAGGCTCAGGGAAGGCGATTTTAGTCTCCCTAAAGATGTACCCTAACAGGCATTACACAGAGTGGGTGCCGGAGCGGTCTTTTAAGAGGTAACCGGGTTCCAAGAGCTAATGGTGATTACCATTGTGGTTTTAGTAAGGTAAAAAGCCCACACTTCCTGGTCTTTTTCCCAAAAGTCCAGGCGCCTTTTGAAGGTTTCCCGAAAAAACAAATAAAGAGAGTTCAATATCGTGTTTTATAATGACTCAACACTTGTACCATTATCACTAAACACTATATATTTGGGTAGCTTTATCTAATAATCACGAAAGCGCGCGAAACCCAAATTATTCCTATATTCATGTTGCAGGTAATTACCAAAAAAATCAAAATCAAACTTTTTTATTTCACTTAGGCCTACATGGGCACTTATAAAACGTCGACAAAAGGTGCACGGATCGGGTTGGTCGTTTCCTATGGAGAAGAACCGGCAAGAAACTCCATGTTTACCAATTACGAAGACCACGAGATTAAAACTCTTTTCATAATAAAAATTAATATGCTTTATTGTTGGAGGCGGTTACAGCGGTTCATTAATTTATTTATGAACAAAATTATTATTATTTACACAAAAATAACGTTCGTAACAGTAATTTAATTAATTAGAACATAATCCCTGTTGGTACGCCTACTTACTGCGAATTAGCTGAACCAGTAAATAGGACCATTACATTTGTTCGTTCACAATTTTACGGAAAGTTTTTTTTTTCTTTTTCCGGGACGTGGACGGACTCAAAAAAATATCGGTGTGTACATTTTATATGAACTCGTGCACACACATCCGTGCACGGGCCAGTGACGGAGCTACAATGCCTGGGCCCGGCCCTGTCACGTCCCGGGCAAGGCCCTGATATGTGTGGATAGACCTTTACATGACAACATAAATACTCCTATTATCGGCTTCATTTACTTTTTATTAATCTAAAATGATTATCATATTGTAAATCTACGTTTTAGGCACAGGAAATGTTAACTAGTAGAAAGATTCACAAGCAGTTATAATGAATTGTCAAGCTGGAACATATTTTGTGTGAATAGTGCAGGTTAATAGTTCCTTAAATGCCGAATGAATGATTAATATGAATTAATTTAAAACTTCGTTGTTTTTAATATTTTATTGTACCTATCAATCTATTTTTCTTTTAAAGAAATTAACAACGCTATAACAATAGAAAGATATCATGTTATTACAATAATACCATAGCCTAAGTCTAGTCATGTTCTAGATCCAAATGAAAATACCTAATCTTATAAAATAACCTTTTATTTCATCTACTCGTTGTATTCTTAATTAGGACGAGCATCCCTTGGTCATAATTAATAAAAACCTTTAGATCAATAACGGCCTTATTCCGCACTAACAGCGTTCAATATACAATGTTATTACATCAAATAATACCATACGAGTATTATGATGCTTCCATAAATCACGTGAAGACGAAATTATTGTCTGGGGTTGTGTGTTACAGATGTGTCACATAGCTACCGTGACACGCGCGCAAACTTAGCTTAATATCAGACAAAGATAATTCGTTATTCGGATTTTAATCAAAGATGCCTAAGTAAGTAGCCTAAGATCCGAATGCAGAAATCTGCAGGAATCAGGGTTTTTGATTGAACTTAATTTTCATGAATGATACTTGTTGCAGAATAGATTTCTGCAGGGTTGCCTGGAAATATTTAGTCGAAAAAACCTTAATCAAATAAATTGACAATTAATTTTGAAACTTAACCCTCAATGTATAAGTTTTTTAAGTGAATTCAACGCTATTCAGAAAATAGGAAAAATGAGGTTGTCACTCTCAGTTAGCCGCAACCTGTAGTTTGCCAGTTTACCTGCTAAACCTGGTAACACATAAATTATAACGTTCCATACACACCCATGATACAGGCAAAATCCCTAGTATAAAGCTAAAACAAACAAACAAAAAAGATCCTGAAACCTAATCTATTCTACTACCAAGAATCATTTATAAAAATAACTTTCATCATAAACAATATACCTGCAGATTTTTGCAGTGGGATCTCATAATCGCGGTGTATGTACACTATCAATGCGCGTCAAACGCTACGCCGCGCCGATCACTTAGTGTGCACTAGCTCTTAGTCACCATCCATCTTCGGCGTTTTCCGCTGCAAACTACGAGTAATGCATCACAGCTTATAGCTGAACTAACTCAGTTCAGCAAATTCTTTGCAAATTGCACTAGACAGATTATATTTTTGAACCGCCACCTAAAGATACCAAAATTAGTAGATAGCAAAGAAAGTCATGTTCGCGGGGCACAACGGGCACACCAACACAAACAAGTAACAACGCGGACTAGACGTCTGTTGTTGTTACCCATAGGCGGCCATTTTATGTATTTAGTGTAAGGTAAGGGATGTTGGTAGTCAGGGTAGGTGCGTAGGCATGTAGGTTGAGCAGAGTAAGTAGGGTAAGTAGGTAGGATAGGGTAGGGTAGGTAGCCAGTTGACGGAAGCGAAGCCGCGGGGTACAGCTAATATTAGATAAACTCAAAATTGTTTCTATTACGTTACTTATTTTTATTCGTGAGAAAACGTAGTCAATTGACCGGACAGTGACCGCGGTATCCATCAATGTACACCAGATCAAATCAAATCAAATCAATCCAGATCCCAAAGCTTACAAAGGATTCATGAATTTGGATGAAATTACTAACTCCTTGTCCTTCCGTTGACTTTTATCCCAAACCTTTCTGCTAAGCTATTTATACGTCTGTTGGATATAAAATTGACTTCCCTTCACTAAATACTAGTTTATTTACTTTTTTAAACTGATTAATTAACCACAACTTGTACCTAGTGCTTCGCTCCGTCAATTTGATCAGCTCAGTGACGTCATGAGACACGGACGTGCAGTTCGGTCAGTAGATTCCAGAAAATTTAGTAAAAAGGTTTGAACGACAGAGAAACGAGATCAGATTAATTATGAAGACTCGGAGTGTTGTGTATGAGCGTAATAATTTATTATATTCCGAAGATAACAAAAGGTCTTTTTTTTCAGATAAGAAAAAAATTATTTCATTGCAGATAGCTCCTACAAACTATATTGGTGCCAGAGAGACTAGTAAGAGAGGTACTTACGTAGGTACTTAATAACAATAAGTACATTTAATAAATCTGTACTCGTACAAAAGTCGTTTTTGTACATCGAAAATATTTCCAATAAAATAGCCAGGCCAAAATGTACGATACTAACGTAGATAACTTTTATACATCAAAATTGCGCGTAACTTGAAGTATTATTTTCATAAGTTTGTGTTTCATCGCAATCGGTTAACTCTATCAAAAGTAAGAAGAATTTAAATTGTTCAAGAAGTAAAATATTGTGATATTTTACTTCTACACGCAATTCAGATACTCGGACAGTTGAACTCCATATTCGATAGATGGTGTTGTGCATTTGATGACATTTTCTGAAAGGCGGTGTTAAGATTCTCCCTACCTACTCTTAACATATCCTAGGTAGCAAGGTAAGTAGGGTAGGCAGGTAGGTAAGTAAATAGGGTAGGATAGGGTAGGCAGTTGATGGGAGCGAAGCCGCGGACACAGCTAATGTTGAAATAATAACTGGAAAGGTATTCTTATCAATCAGAATAGTTTTTCTAGTACATAGTACTTAATTCAGTTTTAAATAATACGCCACTAAAGAGCAGTTTGCAGCACAATTGGTATTGTCTTTTTACTGCTTTCCATTTTTTTTGCCTGTTCTCTAATACGTTCTGCGAAAAATGAATTCCAGTTTTCCCAGTGAATATTTGATTTTAAAACAATTTTAGCGATATTATAATACAGTCGAATATTTTAGTTGCAATTGATACATCACATAAAGTTAATAATTTTCACATGAAATCAAATAACAATACCTAATAAATAAAAATAGAATTAATAGGAAACCTTGTAGTGTCGCAGTGAACGATATGAATAATTAACATCACAACTTCGATTACGGATCGAAGCCTGACTAGTGCTTGGCTCTCGACCCTAGCTGACTCAATTAATACTGGTCTTTAGCAAATCAACAATAAATCGGAGGCAATTTTAGGAGTCTGGAAAAGTGTTGATATGAACATTTTTCGTAAGACATTTTATCACACATACTGAAACATTGATGCTATGTTTCATTCTCGAGGTGGAAAAACCTAAATTAATTTTATAATAAATCTGCCTTTTGAATTGAAGTTTCGAGCTTTGAACTGTTTTGCAATGCACATAGCTACGTCCGCGCCAGCCGGCTAGAAAGGTTTTTTAACCCCTAGCGCTCCTAATTTTTTTGGGATGCCAGTTTCATTCAAGAATTTTGCAGTGCAGAGATGCATCTTCATTTAAAAATCAGATAAATGGCCAGCTATTGTGAATACGAACCACTCATAAAACGTCCATGTTGAACAAAGAAAGTAAAAACAACGACTAAGGTTCTGCTGGCCGTAGACGCGCAAATGCGCAATTATTTGTCCTGTGTTTTAAACAGAATCTCATAAATCCATGGAATGCTGTGATAGAAGAATTAATTTAATTAACGCTGACATGCTGCTGCTTCTAGAGGCGGGTAAATCATCAAAGCTGCAGATTATCTTGTTAGTGTAGGACCTTTTGTTAGCAATAGAACCGCAATGGCCAGATCAAAAAAACCCTAAGTTCTTAATATAACAATGTACTCAAAAAGTTGCTCCAAAATAACTTCACAATGAATATCTTATATGTAAATCTGTGCGTTATTGTGCTCTTCATTAATCACTCTCAGTAAAAACTCAAACACAAAGTAACGTAACTGAAACAGCTCCGTGTCGCAGTTGATATACTTCTCGTTGATAAAATTTCAAAGGAACGGTACTTACCACTGAAGTTTAATTGCTTCTTGATTTACGTAATTAATTCAAGTCTTTACTGAATAATAATTTTCATTAAAGCATTGTAAAAATTCCATCCCGATTACATTAACCATTATTTTTAAACTCCAATTTAATTACAAAAGAGTATATACCAGAAACACGTAAATTATTACATTAATTTTTATATTGTAATAAAAGATTTATCAAATTCACGATCCGTTTTCTGAAGACGTAAAAATTAATCTTAATTCTTGTCATAACAAGAATTAAGATTAATTTTAGTTATTCAGATCAAAACTTCTAAGAAAAAAGTTTAAAGAGACTTAATCTGTTAGAGCAAAAGATTTTCGAGATATATCTGAAAGAGCTGTTAATAAAGAATTATCACTGTTATACATAAACTTTTTTAATAGCTGAAGTTTCAAGAATACTTTTCACAAAGTATTCTTATACTCGTATTTTATTCCTGTTGGTTTCTTTGTTTTGAAATGTCTTTGGGTACAATGCACATAGCGACGTATGTATTCTATTAGCGTGTTTAAGTTTTAGTACATTATGTGGACGTGTGTAGTTCCGTAACTAGGTACAGCATTATTGAGGGAGCTTCATATGCTTTTTTGTCAAGACTATGTTTTAATTGTTATTTGGGCTCATGTGGTAAAGTTAAGAAGATAGTTTCAATAAAACAGTCTAATATTTTGTGTTAATTTTTTTTATATCTATCAAATTAAAAGACGCTCTACCCAACTAATAATTTTATTCGTGAAAATCTCTGTAAAAATCATTAACACGATAAGAACTTACCAAGAGCATAAAATAAGACAAAGGATCACAGCAAAACTGTGACTTGCTTGAATCTAATTGTGTTAAGAGATTTAAATCTCGCTCTCTCTTTAATAGTAAGAGACTGAGATTAAGCAGCACTTGTTTCACCGTCTATGACGTCACATACTGCGCTACCATTTTCCCGGACTCTTTTGCTTTATCGCGAGACCGGGCACTGCGAGTTTTGATATGTTAATTACTAGGCAGTGATATGCCCTTTTATTCATTCTTAGTTACAGTGTAATCGTGGCACTACATATTATGGATTATAATACTTACCTAACTACTAACTATCTATTCCTAAAGTGTTGTTTAATGAATGTGATCAGAAAGATATTCCTACATTGGGCAGCGTGATGTTATGTTACAAAATAGTTTATACAATAAACAGACATGCGATTGCAGCAATACTTGAGCGACTTACCGTTATTTATTTAAGAATTCTGCTGTAGATTAGATAGATTAGATTAAGACGGGCTGGTGTCCGCAACTCCACGTCTAAGCGCGTATTTTGCTGTATAATTCCCAAGTTCTTCATCAGATCTTCGAACAATTCGTGCCCATACTCTTTCAAATTAGTGTTTTTTTTAAATCGTACCACAATTGACGGAGACGTCAGTGAAAACTGAACATACCTACACAAAAAAAAAACCAAACATACGGTCGAACAAAGAACCTACTCCTTTTTTCGAAAGTCAATTAAAAAAGAATGGCATTACCGTAATTTTTTTGAGAGCAAATGATCAGTATTTTTTAAAGTAAGTCTTAAAACGTTGCAAGAAAACAGTACCTTGTTGATAGGTTGCTATGCTAACTAGTTTTTACGGTAGTTATGTACAATCAACCGTCAATCATCTAGATATTCTATCTGAACAAATACACTAAATTCCACCACTGCTACTCTGTATTATTATATTCTCAGAGGTCATGTCCCAGACTACGAAATTTTCTGTCGCCAAATTAAACGGATTAAAAGATTATACGTCATAGAAATTCGCAATCAAAATGTTACTTATTCGCGAAAAACGTTTCAAGTACACGTCTTCACTACCGGAGAAAGATGATTCTGCAGAACTAGAAAAGGATCAGGAGGCTTTCACGTTGATATGTCTACACCTGGAGCCGCATCTGTATCCGTATGTGCAAAGTCTTTCTTACGCTAAGGAGGTGTGGGATGCATTGGCAGCTATTTTCGAAGATAAAGGTATAAACAGACGGATATCTTTAATGAATAATCTCTTAGATAACAAGCTAGAGAATCACAAGTCTATGCACGAATATGTCGCATCGGTGATGAGTCACGCTCAAAAGCTAAAAGAGATTAATCAGAGCTTTGATGACGATTTGATAGCCGTAGTACTACTGAGAGGTCTACCTGATGAGTATAGACCATTGCGAATGGCACTAGAACACTCAGGTATGAAACTTACGTCTGAAAATGTACGTCAGAAGCTGTTACAAGAGGATTCCAGTCAGAGTTCTTCGAAAGATGCGTTGGATGCGAACTCGGCGTTAGCAGTAACAAGGAAACAAATTCAGCATTCAGTTTTAAAGCTCAAGTGCTTTAGATGTGGCCAGAAAGGTCACAAGAAGGCAGATTGCTCGAAGCTGGTAAAGGAAGTAGATGGTGAAGGCAAATCAACGGTTTCTACGAAGTCGAAGAAAGTTGCATTTGGCTGTTCACTGTCGGTACACGATTCCTTCAGCCCCTCGGCATTTTATCTGGACAGTGGAGCGTCGAACCACATGAGTTTTCAGAAGCACTGGTTTAGAGACTTTATGATAACTGATAAGAATGTTGTGACATGTGCGAATAATGACAAAATGTCAAGTGAGGGTAAGGGTGACATTATGGTAAGATTGAAAGGAGTTTTAATATCTATAAAAGATTGTTATTATGTACCCGGCTTGAAAGTTAATCTTTTATCGATTTCGAAGTTGGTGCAGAATGGGTGGAAGGTGATATTTGATTCTGATGGTTGTAGGATGTTTCACCAGTCGATAGGTCAAATTACGGGTAAGCTTGTGGTGACTGCGAGTGAAGTCTCAGGTATCTATAAATTGGATGACTGTTTTCCTGTTGTAGATGGGGCTTTGGCTACGGTTCAAGCTGAGGACTCATTGGCGCTTTGGCATCGGAGGCTTGGGCACGTAAATCTGGCTGATTTACAAAAGCTTCCACAGATCGAACTTGGAGGTAAAAGTGTAATGGATCCTTGTGTCGCTTGTATAAGAGGTAAGGCACATAGATTACCTTTTCCAAAGGGTGAAGCAGGGCGAGCTACTGACAAACTCGGCTTATTACACGCCGATTTGTGTGGTCCAATGTCGGAACGTTCTTATGGGGGTGCTCGTTACATGTTTATCATCGTGGATGATGTCACTAGGAAAATGTTTGTTTATTTTCTTAGGGAGAAGTCACAAACTTTAAATTTCTTCAAGGAGTTTGTGACGCATATGGAGAATGAGACCGAATTGACAGTCAAACGACTGAGAACGGACAATGGGACAGAATTTGTTAGTAAAGATTTTAATGCATTTCTTTCCAGTAAGGGAATAAGGCACCAGTTGACGGTCCCCTACACTGCTGAACAGAACGGAGTCGCGGAGAGGTCGTTGCGCTCTGTAATGGAGATGGCACGTACTATGCTCATGGATAAAGCGCTAAATCAAAAGTTTTGGGCAGAAGCTTGTAACACAGCGGTATACGTAAAAAACAGACTGCCTCATAGCGCTAATAACGGTAAGATTCCGGAGGAGTTGTGGACAGGGAAGGTACAAAAACTGAATCATATGAGAGTTTTTGGGTCAACGGCGTATGTGCATATTCCAAAGGAGAAGAGGAACAAATGGGACGCTAAGGCAAATAAATATATCTTCGTTGGTTATTGCGAAGATACGAAGGGTTATCGCTTTGCGGATTTTAGCAATCCTAGACGGATAATAACAGGAAGAGACGTAACATTTATTGAAAGTTCCGATTTAAAGACGTCGGCAACTAGTTCAAATGTAGGATCGTCATCTCTCTTAAAGACTGTAGAAAAGGAAGACAATGCTGTCGTATGGGAAATCGGTGATTCTTCACGAACGGTTCCTCGTACGTCAATGGCAGAAGATTCTTATTATGAAGATTCGGAAGAGATCACAGAAACAGCAGGTGTACAAGTAGAAGCTAGCGCGGTACCTACTCGTGCAGCTGAGTCTGAAGATCTTAATGAGGCTTCTAGGCAAGAATCTATCATTGAGAATCTTACAGCTGAAAGGACCGGTACAGCTGATGTGCATGAAGCGGTAGAACCTAGGTATCCTCTGAGGAATAGGTTGCGTAACGCACACAGCGGACTGTATTGCTACAATAGTACGCGCGAAGTAGAGGAAGAACCACGAACATATAAGGAAGCATTACAAAGGTCTGACAGTCATGAGTGGCAAGCAGCAATGAAACGAGAGTTGGCGTCTATGAAGGCGCACGACGTTTGGAAGGTAGTTGAGAAACCACCAGGAACCAAAATAGTGGGAAACAAATGGATCTACAAGTACAAGTTTGATGCGTACGGAAACCTGACTTACAAAGCCAGACTGGTCGCGAAAGGTTTCACGCAGTCATACGGTGTGGATTATTTTGAAACGTTTTCACCCGTCGTAAGAAGATCAACTCTAAGGTTATTGCTGGCGTTGGCTGCTGAAAATGATTTAAAGGTGCATCATTTCGATGTAAATACTGCGTTTTTAAACGGTGATTTACACGAGAAGGTTTATATGCAATTACCCGAAGGTTTTGACGGAGAAGGTCGAAAACAAAAAGTTTGTTTATTGCAGAAAGCAATATACGGTCTCAAACAAGCAAGTCGCTCATGGAACGAAAAAGTAAATGATGTTTTGCTGTCAATGTCATTTACACGTTCAGAGTTAGATAGTTGTTTATATTATAAAGATGATATTTTTATTTGCTTGTATGTCGATGATTTTATTATATTTTTTGAAAATATGGAAAGTAAGCAGAAGCTATTGACAGGACTGCGGAATTACTTTCAAGTGAAGGATTTAGAGGAAGCTCGGCAGTGTTTAGGCATGAGTTTAGAACGAGGTAAAGAAGGTACGTTTTTCTTACATCAGAAGAAGTTTATTGATATTGTCCTAAAGGATCATGGTATGAATCAATGCAAACCAGCAAAAACTCCGCTGGAACTGGATCTGCATAAGGTTTTGGCAGATGGGGGTGGAGAGGAGTTGAATCGCCAAGAACAATTACGATACCAGTCGTTGGTTTGTGCATTAAATTACCTAGCCTGTAACACGAGGCCCGATATCTCAGCAGCTGTGAGCTTCTTAGCTCAGTATAATTCATGTTGCCGTTCGATACACATGAAGGCGGCTAAGCGAGTTCTACGCTATTTACAGAGTACTCGGAACTTAGGCCTTGTGTTTCGGAAATCGAAAGATAAATGTAACGGTAGTCATTATATTACAGGTTACGTAGATGCAGACTGGGGAGGAGACATTAAAGACAGAAAGTCTTATTCGGGATTCATTTTTAAGATTGGAGCGAATATGATCTCTTGGGAATGCAGAAAACAAAACTGCGTGTCACTTTCGTCAAGTGAGTCTGAATACGTCAGTTTATCTGAAGCATCCAAGGAAGCTGTGTATCTGCAGAGGTTGGTGAGTCATGTGATTAAGAACATGAACTCGAAAAATGTCAAGTTGTTTGTAGACAACCAGAGCGCCATATCGATGGCGAACAATCCTGTTGCTTACCGGCGGACGAAACATATAGACATAAGGTATAATTTTGTTCGTCATTGTGTTAATGAGGGTTTAATTCGGTTGGAGTACATCCCAACTGAAGACAATTTAGCCGATGCTTTAACCAAGCCATTGCCTCGCGTTAGGTTTGAGAGGTGTGTGTATGGTTTTGGTTTAGCCTTGAGTGCTTAAGCAGAGTTGAGCATGCTGTGGGTGAGTACATGATGGATGGTTGCTTGAGAGGAAGTGTTGATAGGTTGCTATGCTACCTAGTTTTTACGGTAGTTATGTACAATCAACCGTCAATCATCTAGATATTCTATCTGAACAAATACACTAAATTCCACCACTGCTACACTGTATTATTATATTCTCAGATACCTACGTAAAGATTTTAATATATTTATATTAAAATCTTTACGTAGGTAAAGTTTGTAGGTTGTTATTGTAGTTTGAGTTGATGGATCTAATCTAACGGAACAAAAAAATCTATGGAACAAATAAATAAACTAACAGAATATTGAAGTGCCTTAATGAGCGTTTGTTGTGGTGCAAAACACCATTTCAATCGAATCAGTGACCAACACGCAACGCGGTACACGCTATTCTCCTTATCAAAGTAGTAGTTCTCAATAATCTTACATTAACACAAAGTGCGGTGCAACGATGGTCGAAGTGTGAATAACGTTATAAATGTCCCACATCTAAGTTGATGTCGGTCATGAATACATTTATAGCTGGAGATCGAGTCAAGTGACACGATACATATTGACTACCATGTGCAGCGGTTGCTTGCGCTTCAATAGTCGGTTTTGTGTAGTTTTTTTCTTAACTCTAGACTAAGTTGAGTAATTTATTGATAATCGCTTTCAGTACCAACAAAAATGAATATACACACACGGAATAGTTTTATTATATTATGCTAAAGCTCATAGCTATTACTAATTTTTATACTCTGAACTTAATACCTTACTTTGTTATACAATCTAAGCTTAATTGCTACTCATTATATCTACGCATTATATCTGCCCGTTTAGGGCGCGATATGGGGCGATTTAAAACAGCCCTCACCAACACTGACTCACTGTGTAGACACGGACTCCCCAAACTTACCGAAGTTGAAATTCAGTTATGATTTCTACCCTTACTCAAGAAGTTTTCAGTTGATTTAATTTAATCGGATTCTGGTAATAAGATTTCCACTGGGATACAGGTTGTCCTCAAGTTACCGGCTCATAATTTCGTGAATTGTATTAATTTCCTGCGGGAACCGAAAGTTCATACTTTGTATGAGGATAAAATAAGTTTTTATGTTTAAAACAATACTTAAAAATCGATAATTTTAAAAAGACTCACCTTTTTGCTTTCAGTCGCGCTTCAAAAATGAATCTACACCGATTATTAACTATTACATATATATTTTTTCACTACAAAATCAAAATATCTTTTTTTATTTATATACATTACTATCATTGATCAGTTGATTCAAGAAAGGTTTAAGATTTGAAATATTATTAAAGTGTCAGAAAATAGAAAATAAATTAAGTACTTAAGGGACCTTCGTGACTGTGCGACGCAATTTAAATTCCGTGGATACTGATATTGATTTGGGCGATATTGTACGAGTATTTTCTAAGAAAATTTCAATTGAAAATTAGTCGAATTGAATTGCCTGGCGTTCATGTGAACGTACTTGCAATTTTGCTTAATAAAAATCGCTTTTCAGTGAGATGTAAATCGAATCGCGTCGAGCCATCACGAAGGTCGCAAAGACTACACCTAAAAAGATTCTGTTACATTTATAAGCTTGTATATAACTTGCCTTGTTAGTTAGTTAGTATGTGTGGGTTTCATCTTGCAAATGAATTTTAAAAAGAGTTATCTTTGGGAAAATCGGTTGGCCGATTGAGCTGAAGTTTCGCATATACGCTTAGTTAACTAAAAGCTTGATATTAGAAACTTAGTAAATAAATAATTGATTTAGTTACCATAAAGAAGTGTTTTATCAAATAAAGTCTTGTAGAACCGTACATCCTACGCCGTATCACAGTGTACATGCTACGCCGTAAAACGGCGTACATGCTACGCTGTAGCACAGCGTACATGCTACGCCGTAGCACAGCTACATCTATCTATCTACATACGTATCGTGTATTGCGCTACTTGCCCCCAGTTTCCGAGCTCAAAATTATCGGAGAATTAATGTGACAAATTGTCAAGCACGCGTTATCTGCTGTGATTGGCTGTTGAAAATTCATTCAACCAATTACAGCAGATAACGCGTGCTTGACAATTTGTCACATTAATTCTCCGATAATTTTGAGCTGGGAAAATAGGGGTACGTCTGCTACATAGGCGCAGTTTTCCATTTGTTGTTAAGTTACGTGGCGTGACATTTTTCAGCCTGTACTTTGTTTTAAACTATTGTAGATATTGACAAAACAAATTGAATTTATTACTTAGTTGTACCAAATACTGGAATGATTACTAAAATCCATGAATTTATTGTAGCACAAGGTGTAGTAAAAATATTTAGTTGCCGTCTTAGTAAAAAGCGACAATCTTCAATCTTGTATAGAAATTCAAACTCGAGCATCACTAACCAACATCAGTAAGTTGTAAGTTTAATAATATTGCAATGTGAGGTCACATATCGTAGAGTTCTCACTAATATTGCAAGGAAATCGTGTTATCAGCTCATATAGTGTACTACTTCTTGTGAAACAGACAGATCTCCTTGTAGGAGTAATGTAAGCTTGGGATGTTAATATCTAGCCTCAATCTCAGTATGAAATCCTATTTCTGTGAAGATGCCGAATGTAATGTGACAAAGGTTTGTAACATAAACTTGAGGGAATTATAGTAAAATAATGTAGTATATTAAGTACCTACGTCTCTAAAGTCATGTATTTAATGTAGATAAATGTTGCTTTCAAAACGTTAATATTCGTCATGTAACGAAGGTAATATTTTTGTACCATATCAAATTCAAAAGGAAGTCGCACTCACACAACCATGAAACCGTTTAAGGTTTCATGGTTGTGTGAGAGCGATATTTGTTTTGTTCAAGGATTTTCTCTCACGTGCAAGTTAATCATCAGGAGCCGAATTTAAAAAATCTCATCATCCACAGGTGCCAAATATTCAAAGCGGTATGATCAATTTGGCTTTGCCTATGAACTGAAGCTAGCGCTACCGGGTAAGTCGGTCAATTAAATTATTTTCACAGGCTATTTTACTAGCCTTGTGGCATTCCTCTGGCAAATCGAATATATTGCAATTTTTTTCATAAACCAAAAGGTTGCCACTCTATTGGCACTCTGGAACCTAATTAAAGTAAATTCATTTTATATGTTCATGTTTTTACAACGAAATAGGTACTTACCAAAAGTATTTCATTTTAAACCCAATCAATCATACAGCAAATAGCATATGCTATATAGTTTCAATCTATATAGATTGAAACTAAACTTGTGTCCCAAACAAATCAATCTCATCGACCGTGAATCATAATGGACCCGCATTTAATGACTACCCGCAACTTGTAGGCAATTAGCCAACAGCAGATTAAATACACGCTTGACCGCACAGAGAGGAAGCGTTTAATAACACGGACTGGTGATGTCTATAGAGAAACGTGCCAAGTGATGAATCTTGAATGAATTAGACCTTTCCTTAATGAACATTTCGGGGCACATTCTTGATTGTATACAGTGGGTTTGGTTCGTATAAATTAGGATTCAGCAGAATCTTTCATAACTTGGTCAAAGGGATTTCTTGAGGATAAGCGGACAGGAACCAGCATTAACCACAATAGATAACAAACCTCTAGCTGTCCACTACCACGTACCGTGGTTTCGTGGGTACAGATCTGATAGGATCCAGGAGTCGCAGCGTTGCTAATGGGCCTCAGCGCTGCCTCATGGCTTGGGATCCACAGACCTGTATATAACATCTAATCTAATCTTTCATAACTTGGTCAAAGGGATTTCTTGGGGATTAGCGGCAATTAAGTTGATTAAATTATCGGTTCTATTGCTAGACATAATTTGCCTGTTTTTACTTCGTCTCTGTGTAAGTTCTATCTACACCACAGCTGCGCTAACTGGATATACTTGTAAGTTTTGAAGCGCTTCTTATTAGTTCACTAGTTTGATTAAGTACATAATCATAACGATTATGTAATCAATGTTGCTTACCAAAGTGTCTGCATAACTCATAGTAGATGTTGTTACAAAGAATAGTAAACACGGGTAGCATCAACACGTTAGTAATAGATCTGCGTATGTTTTTTGCTAATCCAAAAAAAAAACGTGTGCATAGTGAACACTTGAGCTAGCTTTCTCCTTGGAGGTGGTCGAATTTAATTGTTAAGAGGAACGGGGGTTGTATTTTCTCCATACAAACGCTCTCGTTTTCTCTCTGGTTTATGACCTTAAAGCAATGTTCTTTTTCGGTAAAATTAATATCAACTTAATCTATATTTTTATGTTCATTTATTAAAAAAAAATGACAGCATAGTTACAGACAAAGTTTCAAAATACAGAATAAGTATCTTAGGAATAGGTCCCCTGGGGTGCATGTTCAAAGCCTCCACGTGGCGCACCCTGGGCAACGTCGGCTCCAATAAGCGTCTGATTTAATTTAAGGGGCTGAGGACGAACAGTTGACAATCGACATCTGAGGTTCTAAGCCACGCCCACTGTCATCGATAGTTTAGGGGCAAACTTAAATTGGAGCGAAAAGTATTTGAAAATAAAATACACAAGGCCGACCACAGAGGCCCGCATCATAAACGGACTTTTCCGATGGTTTTTACAAAAATATAACCGCGCAAGTTCTTATTTCAAACTGACGGCTAGTATCTGACATCAGATTGTTCACTGTTATTTTGCCAATGAATGCAACCTTATTGCTACGAAAATAAAAATCATTAAAATAGGTAATCTGGGTAGTGTCATACGAGTCTTTGCCGTGCAAATTGAATAAATGTTATAATTATGTCTGCTTCTATGCGACTGCCACATATAAGAACACAGTACGTGACATTTTTTTTATAATGGTTTTATAGCCAGATGATTGTATTAATATTATTTTAATGAGTTCTACTATTCTGAAATGGTTTGTGTAATGCTGACTGTGTAATGGAAACTTTAAATTTGAATTGAGATTTTGTGCTTTCCTTAATCAATTTAATCATTATTTACAATAGGAAAGTTCCATCAATTTGTAAAACACCTTAAATTTACAAATATCCAGAACTTACTAGGTTCGGCATTGTCTTTTTTTGGCATATTTAAAATATCTAATAGAATTTAGGAAACTATTAATATCATTTGTTCAATTCATAGGTTCATATTCCTTGTTTAGTATTCTCTTGAAACATTAAAATGTCATTTAGTTACTAATACAACATGACTTTCCATAGCCTACTTCAAATCATAATATATTTTTGCGTTATCCTGGAATATAATAGTTTCAAGCTACTTACTGGGTTTTGATATACACCAGCCCTTTGGGGTGAGGAGGTCACGTGGTGCCGTTTTTGAGATAACATTAGTTCTATTTTTAAAGAAATTTAATTACTTTTTAGTTATGGACTTAGTAAGTAAACTAAACGACATGAATCGTTTATAATACAACAAAAATGTAAATGCTAGTGACAGCGTTAGTGCCAGAGAATAAAAATAATACAGAGTTTGACAATATTCCTTGTTATTTCGTTAGTTCCAATTAAAGCCACCAGGCTACAATATCTGGCTGCATTATACCTGTTTTTTTTTTGGCAGATTGAATTGACGAGAAATAAATCGAATATGTTTTTGCATTTTGCGAAAAAAAGCGATATACGAGAGGATGGAAGACCCGCTACTATCGGAAAGCGAACAATATGAGCTTCGATGAAGGATCTCTTGTATGGTTACATAACCCGGCACGGAGCAAAGGAAAATCGCCTAAATTAAAAGAAAAATGGGATGGACCTTATCGCGTAGTTAACAAGATCAATGACGTCACCTACCCAATTCAAAAGGGACCCCGAGGTTCATCAAAGGTCGTTCATGTGGATCGGTTGGCCTGTTATCATGGGTCTAACAATGCTCGGGACGAGCATGTCTAAGAGGGAGGCAATGTTACAAGATAGGCCAACTCCATCTAGTAACGAGAGGAAGAACTAGGTAGTAACTAGTGCCGCCATCTAGTATCGAATAGCGGAACTAATGTTCTCGGAAGCTCGTGTTGAATGGAATTTTACAGAAGGTTCGAGCCGAACATTCTGGAAGTTTCTAGTCGCTTCGGGAACAATGAGTTCGAAAGTCGATTGTTCTGGAAGTTTCTCGAATTATCTAGAACAGTATGGAACGTTCTAGAAACTTCTTCCGTGCTATATAAAGAGCGGTCGGGTTCGTCGTGGGTCAGTTTCGATGGACAAGCGATACAGAGCGATCAAAGCGGAAAATAGTGCGAAGTAATAGAATTGTTTAAGGAGTGTTTTTGTAATAAAAAGTGATTAATTGAAGTCTGCTGTTTAAATAATATATCCCTGAACCCCAGCTCGTAACAATATTTTACTTCTTGAACACTTTAAATTCATCTTACTTTTGACAGAATGAACCGATTGCGATGAAACAAAAACTAAGTAACACTTGAAATGTTACTTAGTTTTTACAGAACTACGAGTATGATTATGTGTAAAATATTCAGAAAATTACTTCAAATGCACAACGCCATCTATCGAATATGGAGTTCAACTGTATGAATATCTGAGTTGCGTGTGTTGTGATAATTTTATTTCTTGAACACTTTAAATTCATCTAACTTTTGATAGAGTGAACTGATTGCGATGAAACAAAATTTTATTAATACTTCAAATTACTCATATTTTTGTGTATTAAAGTTATCTACATTTATTTCGTACATTTTACGTGATGCGTGCACAAATAAACAGATAAACAGACAAACATTTCAAAAACGCTGGCAATGTATTCTGTTGGTTATTCTTTAACACCAAGGCTGTATTTTTCTAAATATTTTCGATGTACAAAAACGACTTTTCTACTGGTTTATTATAATTATTATATATTAATAACTGGGAAATGTAAGAGCAAAAAAAAAAAAAAACTGTCAATGAAAATCAGAAAGCCGTTCTCAATTTACTGTATTGAAAGACATCTGTCATTAGCATCCTTTTAAAGTCATCCAATGAACATGAAGTACACTAACTTTGGGAAATTGATGTGTGTAGAACAATAACTTTTTTTAAATACAAGAAGATTTTGTTCTATACTTCGGTAAAATTAAGCTTCGTATAATTTTCTCTACGTAAGAAAATATTTTTTTTTAATAATATAACTAGGCGTCGAGGATGAAATACACTAAAAAAAATAGCAAAAGCTTTTAATATTAATTCAACACTGAAATAACTAATTCATTCAATTTGCTCATCATCTCGATTTATGTTAAAGATGGAATCTGAGGGGAATCGTATATTTTTATTGGTTAAAGAAAAATGGGTTTCACAATCAATTGTGTTTGTGTGTGTAGTGGTCGATATTGTGCTAAGTAGGTATTTGTGTAGATATTGTGCTAAGTGTACTACACGTATAGATTTTAATAATAAACCATAATTCTCATTAACTATGTTGAATGAATGCCACTAATTTTGAATAAGGATATCGAAAATTCATACCCTTTGACGGATCCGGTAAATTTTCATTTCGATAATAAAATTCACAACTCTCGTCGGAATTTCAATATTAATTGCAAGAAAACAGCACGCTTGAACAAATAACGGTAAGGTTATGTTTTAGCTTCAAAGCAGGCAGTCAATAGTATTTTCGAAGTGTTTTGCTGTTGTGGGTTTAGTTTAGTTTCAGTGCTCTGAACAAATAAAATTATACGAATGGTTTTCCTTTGTAAAGCATGCACATTGATTTTATAAAATTGTTGCTTGTAACAGCTTCTTGTCAATTCGATAACTCTAAGTTTTTATTTCTAGATCCAGTATGATTTTACTTTTCCTTATATCCACAAACAGTTAAGAACATCCCCACTGTTTGCCTTGGTATCTGAGATATGTATCTTAAACTTATGTTTTCAACTGCATCCGACTATAATAGCTTTTGTTTTCTATATTACAACAAATCATTTATTTGAATAATTTCCTGTTGAGTTACTTTTTTATTATTCTTGTGTGCAATACCAGCAGTAGATAAATTAAGTTGTTGGATTCTTGTTTGTGGTTGGAAATAATATCGTGTGATCTTTTTATTTTTCTTTTCTTTGTCAGAGTTATAGTTAAAATGTACCGTAAGAAGTTGGTGGGTATAAAGAAGTGACACGGCATTATTAACTGTACTAATATAAAATGTGTAGTTCAATTAAATAACATAAAAGCCAGTGTGAGGTGTGCCAATTTAAAATTAAACAAAAATAATATATTGGAATAGCATAAAAGGATTAAGATATTATTGTTTCACTACAGTAATCTACATTTGAATGCTAAACAGCTTTCATTATAAATTTGTGTCGCTATTCAATACAACAAATGAGATCAGAGATATCACATAAATTGCGGGATGACGTCACAGTTAAGTGGCGCACCCCACATTTACATATCGACTCAAATTCTTACTGCAGATGATATGAACAAGGATGCGTGAAAGAGTAATATATGGTAAAATGTAACGTCTCACGGTCACGTGAGAGTGAATTTGGCGAAAAAGTTGAATATCGATGTGAATTTACATTTCTCTTTGGAAAGTGAAGTAACGATAAGAGTTTTTCATTTTTAGGGTTTTGTTCCTCATAAGGAAAAGAATTGAACCCTGACCCTGTTGTCTGTCTCTCTGTCCGTATGTCAAGGCCTTTTTCTCTGCAACGTCTGGAGTTATCAAGTTGTAAATAATATCATAATAATCAGTTCTGCAAACCCTTGAGCTGTTAAAAATTTAACTTCTAGATCAACGCAATCAAAATAAACCGCCGTTATGTCGCAAATTTGACGAATCGCAAGGAAATCAAAATTAATATAGTGCTACCCGTTGACCTAGAATCATAAAAATGCAAAAAAATATAATATAGCACAGTTACAGAAAACAAAAAAAAAAAAACACTAAATTTGTTCCTGAATAAATAAGCTTTTTTGCATTTGGTAAACTGTAACGACTTCGGTCGATGTATGGAGACAACAGTTTTCCAACGGCAATGTTATTTTTTTTCTCAATCAGGTTTATCTTTTCGTTAGATAAGAGCAATGTTCGGTGCTTTCATTGTTTACGAACTTCAGTAATGTTACCAAATTATTTTGGTGAATGAAGCTGTTTATACGTAACCCTCGGTGCACGAAGCCGACTTACACTTGGCCGGTTTTTAACTATTAAGTCTTGTAGCATTATCGTTCAAAATTACGTATTTTAAGGTATGGAATCTCTGGAAATAAACAAGGTGTGTCTACTTTGTCCATTTCCTTCATGTATCTTGAAACCGTATATTTTAGATCTATCATATACTACGGTGACCATAGCGTATCCCGGAACTCAAAGACAAGCGGGTACGGGGCAAAGATGCTAGGTTAGACTAGAGCTGGCAAAAATAAGAAATATAATGTATGTCACTAGGTTATCTAAAATATTCCTATTCATAAATATCATCATGAAGATGTTAACACAGTACCTATCGGTACTGAGTTCTCAATTTTTTTATGTTTTCATGTTATCCTCAATAGCAATGCTTTTGAACGTAGTCACAGATCTAATAATTAATATTGTCAATTTCTGAAAAAACCATGTTTCATTCAGCTGTGGTTAAAAATATTTTGTCAACTAACTTTGAGACTTAATTTTTTTTAAACTTATGTAGGTAAGAAAATACGAACTAAAATCATCGGAGGTATGATATTCATTGCATTGTTGTGAGCTTGATAATAATAAAATTAAATACTTGACGTTGAGTTTCGGGACACGCTATATAAAACCATATGTTAAACCTAACATGTGAGAAATATCTATCTTCACAAATAATTTATTTATTATTATATTTCTTATAAAACTATCTATTTTCACCTTTATCTGCCAATGATTTTTAACGTTGCACATTTTTTATTATAAATTAAAATTTTGATAACCTTGGCAAAGAACCTTATAAGCTCTAATCAGACTTGGACTTCCAAAGTTCTCCAGTAATAACGCATTTTTTTTAAATTATTATTAGAAGTCATGTTCTGTTTCAGACTGATTACTTCTGGCTCTGTGAATATTATCGAGTTATAAAAGAAGCAGGGAGTGTAATACCTATTGAACATTTATGAATAATTTGCCTCGTGCCGAAAATCAAGAAGAACGAGAAAATAATTAAGGCATACGTACTTATTTCAGCTACGGAATTTCCTGAATTCAATTTGGTATAATTTATTTTTGGCTCGCCAAGTTTATTAGCAGGCAATTTATTTTGTAGGAAATTTATTTGATATTTATAAATAAGTATTTAGGGACGAATGGAATATAATTTTATTAAAGGTTTATTCTATTGACACTCCGTACTGCGCTAGGTAGGACAGATCATTCAAAGTTTTCACTACCGATGCGACGTGCTGTTGACTATACCATGACTTCGAGTGCTACTTATAATAGGTAATTTCTTATTTATAAGGTATCATTCTTCTTCATTCTTTACAACCATTTCAGCTTTCTCGCATGTTACCTATCTACAGTTTCATGAAAAAACGTTATTTATTTCAACCCGTCATGACTTTCCGAGGTAAAAAAATATGTTAGCTCTATGTTACAATTCTGATCTAAATATGAATTGTTCGTACTTGCTCATTTGCTACATCGTATTTTTGCATTGTAAAGTTTTCCTCTATATAAAATTATCCCCACTATTCAATACTTATCGAAAACAAAGTTCTCGAGAAAACTTGTTGAAACATACTCAGGATATGAGTTTGTTTATAATATTTATAATAAAACAAATCTCCAATAAAAACATAACTGAAACCGTGCATAGCTTCACTAAAATTAATTTTATCCTACAAACAGATTTTCTGTCCCAGTTTATTCGAGTAATGTAGCTAAGACAAAATATGTGCTCAAGTCTCACATCAAACTGCCACTGAATGCGGCTGTACAGCTCAAAGACTGTTTTTGAATGTTGATAAAATGCAAAAAAACCCTAATAACGAAAGGGTCTGCCTCATAAACCTGTCCTTCAAAATTTTAGATGTTCTTTTGGTTCATTTTATCAAAGATTTTATTATTTAGCTTCAGACCTTTTTCACTTTTTGTTGGTACTTGATTTAGTCTTATCTCTGTTAGATGTTTTAAGTAAAAAGTATATTCCTGCTTTTTTTTCTTATGTCACAGGAAGGGATGAGATACACATTCTTTTGAGAGTGCTAAAAATGCTGAACTAGCTAGATAGAAACCAACACTATGTAAGTTGCTCCCATGAAAGGAAACCGTACTACCTAGATAAGTTGATAGAAAGCTGAATCGGATACGATTTAAATTCCTGTAACGTAACATCAAAACACGGATTCGTTCATTCTTGGAACTGGAATCAAATTCTTCGTCTGTCATTATAGATGAAAATATTTCACATTCACCGCAGCGCCCGAGGCAACGTAACGCTGCAATATACCACGCTTTTTTGATCAGCTAAAAATTCTAAATAAACTTCTAGGCCGTTCAAATAGATTTCAATGGAAGATTAGTGAAGTCTTGGAGTGGTTAAATAATTATTAACAAATAATGTTGCGTTCACAAGTTACGGCCAAGTAAATTTCTGTTATCATTTTTTATAAACTATTTACTTATGGGATAATACCATAAGTACATAGTCCATTCAATACTTATAACAGCTATCAAAGACGAAATTCTCGAGACACATACAAATATGCTCGGGAATTTGAGCATGTTCATAATATTTATAAGAAGGCAAATTTGCAATAAAATATTACTTAAACTAAGCATTAGAATAGAATATCATGGCTTTACTAAAATTAATTCTATCCTACAAACAGATTTTCTGTTCCATTTACTTCAACAGTACGAGTTTATTCGGGTAACGTAGATGAGACAAATGTGCGTAAACTTTTAAAAATTAACTTGACAAATTATGAGTTTTGGTCACCGCATAATAATAATAAAAAATTGATAATGTTTTTCTTTGTTCCAGGCTGGCTTGGCGCCTGCTCACACTCACGCTGCTCAGCGTGGCCGCCGAGAACAGGGAGCACCAGGGACCACAAACCTGCGGTGGACACTTGAAGCGACACGTAGGCACGATCACGACACCAAACTTCCCCAACCCTTTTCCCGTCCCGATCTAGTGTAAATGGATAATAGAACACGACATAGTGAATGGGACTATATCGATATACTTTACTCAGCAGTACACTACTAGTGGCTTGACGTTCACTGAGTACATGTATTATGACGAGTCTTACAAGTTGGGCGAGAGGAGAGCGCTCACTGTCACCGAAGACAACATTACCAGGATCAAGTGGCTACAGGTAGGTTTATTTGTACCAAATTGATATTTATGTAAAAGAATTTATGTACCTATTTACTTTTCCAAATCATTCGCGTCTTTTCACGTAACCGCGTGTCGCTGCCTGCTGGGTTTCAGTGTCATGTCTACCGATGCTCTTAATGGATGTCATGTATGCTATTTGCGAGAATTTTACAACGAATATAACTTGTAAGCAAATAGAATGCACATTTATGTCCTTAAAAACTTCTGCGAAGAGAAAGTACAGACACAATGTAGAAAGTATACATAAGGGCCACACCCGCCGTCTCGAAAATTGACAGCTAAACTTGAGAGATTCACTAGGGTTGCTACTAAATTAATTCCGAATTGAAAAAAAAGAGTAGGTTGTATAAGTTACAAACATAAATACCTACATCGATTCTTCTAAACACACATCATATCATGCTTACATGCCTTAGAGGGTAGACAAAGCATCAAATATTCATTACAGATCATGACTCCACATACGACGAAGATTGGATGGTAACAAGATGTAACAATGGTATAATAATGATCCCACAAAAAAAATTGTAAAGTGAAAAGTGCCAAGCTCGACATTTATATTTAAAAATGTGAAAAAAAAGTTAACAATATCAAAAAACCCGACTGCTTAAGAAGCGTACTAAAAATTTGTAATTAAACAAGAAAACAATTATGCTGTGCAGTCGGAGGAAACATATTTGTGAGCTGGATGTCTTAAACCATATTATTGTGACAAGTTTTATAGCCTTTCAAATTTCGTCTATAGTCTTAAAATATTTTTTTTATTTTCCTAGATATGGAATAACTTGTCATGTTGAACAATTTAATGAACTTTATAACTTAAAAATTAGTGAAATAACGAATTTCAATAATTAATTTTAAGTATATTCGGTCTGTAACAATTAATAAGGATAACCCAGCCAATGCAACCTCGTTACAGTACTTTGTGTATGAATGACGTGACAAACGCCCGCACAAAGCACTCGTGACAGCCGTGACTGAGATCGGTCCATTGATGCCCAATACTCGCTGTAAAATCACAAGTCAATGTGTGTGCAAAATGACACTTTTTTCGTAGTGGCCTCTCTGTCTGCGGCGTGCCGCCGTTACGTACTTTGTGGTACAGATAATTACCACAAAGAAAAATTGTGACAAATAGCGGTAGATTGTTATTATGATGGAGAAAATTGCGCACGTTGCTCCGTCGAGCGGCTCACTGTGTGGAGGAGGGTAATAATGTGCCACATTTCTGTAATTATTCAACGTTGTAAGGTAACTTTTCCTTACTCACCAGCCAGCTCAGGGGTAGATATTCTGGATGAGACAATGGCAGGGATGATTTCGCATGAGGGTCGACAGAAGTAAAAGTCTTTATATTTGGTCAACTATTTTATTAATACACAGGCATCACTACTGCATCACAATTTTAAAGGTATCCCACTTACTTGTAGATGGTATATAAACTACCTTTTAAACTTAGCATCAGATGTATGCTGTCACAACCAGCATCGTTCCTGTGCAGATAGTATTGAGTATTTCACCAGCCGAAGTATCATGGGTGTTCGGAGCCTGTTGTTGAATGCTGTGTAGCTTTTCTTAATACATGTCGTTGACCAAGTTTATTCTATATATTATTATAGTTAAATTAATTAATCCTAAGAAGCCCTGTCGATGGGAGAAAATGCGGTATTAGCATCATACAAGCACATGTCTCACAAGCATGAAAATATAGTTCAATTCCACGAATACTCACAGCGCTTGCTGGCACATAATAATTTTAAACTTAGGGCTGTTTCCCTGTCTCCTTCGAGTCATTTTAATTTATATTATTTCTGTTCCTCAATAGTATTTTATTTTAGGACCTTCTCGATATCCATTTGCAGTGGAAAAGAAATGTCACTCTTGTCGGCCATAGACACTGAGCATTTTATTGACCATATATTTATTATGATTAATATTATTTACTTTTTTATTTACTGTGTATTAATAAAATAGTTGACCAAATATAAAGACTTTTACTTCTATCGACCCTCATGCGAAATCATCCCTGCAATTGTCTCATCCAGAATATCTACCCCTGAGCTGGCTGGTGAGTAAGGAAAGTTATCTTACAATTGGCGCCCAACGTGGGGCATGAAGCTTGATAGAAGTACTTAACAAACTTGCAATTTGTACGACCAATGTGTCGCATGTAGTTTGATTGTAATACTTGATTACTTATTTTGTGTCTAGTAGTTATAAGTTAAATACTTAAGAACTTAACCAAACTATAGGTTAACTTCATGATTGCTTAATTTAAAAACTTAAAATAACAAAACATTAACTTTATATAAAATTTAAAAGTGCGGTTATAGTCACATGTTTTATTTAAAAACTATAAACCATTTCACTGATAAATGTTTTGTTAAATTGAATATAAAACACTCTAATTTAACATCGTTATTATAACTGTTAATTAGGTTTAAATATATAAATGGAACTAACAATTGTTTTGTTCAACATGCATAAAGCATTACTTCATACTAAAAAAACAAAACTTTAACATTATATATAAATTTAAAAGTGGGGTTATAGTCACATGTTTGTTTAAACTATATACCTTTCCACCAGTGAATGTTTTGTTTAACTGAAAATTAGTTTTGAATATTTAGAACAAAAAGTGTTTTGTTCAACATGCTTATAGCAATTTTATTTGACTATCTTCATAAAGAAGAATTGGTTCATATACTTAAATGTTATTATATTTCAACAGATCATAAAGCAACTGGTGATGTGGTCTGCAAGCGGTATCGTTCCCTGTGTAGTTGAATCATAGTGGAAGCATCAAGGAGATGGATTATCCCACACATATGTTGTTATCTGATGAGGTACACTGGTGTTCGGAAACCTGTTGCTGAGCTGTTCATTTAAAATAAAGAGTTAAATTCAGGAGGTTTTTTTTTTTTTTTTTTTTTTTTTTTTTATTATTGATAGGCTTGCGTTTGACCACTATCTCACCTGATGGTAAGCGATGATGTGGCCGACGATGAAGCACGCTTGCCTAGAAGAAACCTATTCACTCTTGACTTAAAGACTCCCAGGTTGTAGGTATCAGGAAATACAGACTCCGGCAGGGAATTCCACTCCTTTGCTGTACGCATAATAAAGGAATTCCCAAAACGTTTGGTGCGTATGGGTGGGATGTCCACCATGTACCGATGACGCAACGCCGTACGTCTTGTAGTCCGATGATGGAACGGGCTAGGAGGAATTAGTTCATGCAATTCCAACGCACACTCCCCGAAATGTAACCGATAAAAAACCGACAGACTGGCAACTCGGCGCCGATGTTCGAGGTTCTGGAGCCTAGATTCGGCCAATACTTCATTGTCGATGAGCCTCTTAGCCCGTCTTTCGATCGCATCAAGTGCATCCAGCTGGTACTTGGCAGATCCGTCCCAGAGATGAGAGCAGTATTCCATGCATGATCGAACTTGCGCTTGATATAAGTTGAGCAGCTGTTCTGGCGTGAAGTACCGTCTCACCTTCGCGAGTATCCCCAATTTTTTGGAAGCCAGCTGAGCTTTTGCCTCAATGAATGGACCAAAATTGAGCGTCGATGTCAACGTAATGCCAAGAATCTCAAGATGGTCAGTTATCGGCACGGTCACACCTCTGAAAGAAGGAGCCGGGTGGAATTGGCTCCTTTTAGCGGAAAAAAGACACGCCTGGGTCTTAGCAGCATTGAACTTGACCAGATTGGCATCGCCCCATTCGGAGACTGCCTCCAAGGACAGATTCAAGCGCCCAACCATGGCCTCCCGGAGAGACCGGATCTGAGGTCCAGTAGCGCGCGCGTTGGACACGTATCTCTCAGCTACAGTGCTGTCGTCTGCATACCCAAAGGTGCCGGGTTTTAGCAGATCATTTATGTGCAGCAAGAACAACGTTGCTGAGAGTACTGACCCCTGTGGGACCCCGGCATTAATATCCAGTAATTCAGACGAGCGGCCATCAATAACCACTCGAATGGACCGGCCCCTCAGGAAGTCTGCAATCCAATCGCACAGACCACTGGGCAAACCGAATGAAGGAAGCTTACCAATTAGGCTTTCATGCCAGACCCTGTCAAAAGCCTTCGAGATGTCGAGGGAGACGGCAAGCGCTTCCCCGTGTCTCTCTATGGCCTCACTCCAGATGTGAATGGTATACGCTAGAAGATCCCCAGTTGACCGATTTTGGCGGAAGCCATATTGGCGGTCACTGAGGATGTCGTTAGCTTCTAGGTATGCCAGGAGCTTGGAATTAAGCACTCGTTCCATACTCTTGCAGAGGATGGACGTTATTGAAATGGGTCTGTAATTGGCCGGGTCAGCCCGACTGCCCTTTTTGGGCACAGGCTGAACGTTAGCTTGCTTCCAGGCATTCGGCACTTTTCCCGTCTCATATGAAAGGCGAAACAGGCGTGTCAGGATCGGAGACAATTCAGGCGCACAGGTTCTGAGAACAATTGCTGGAATTCCGTCGGAGCCACTAGCTTTGTTCACGTCAAGATTGCGCAGCACCCTACGAACGTCTTTTTGATGTATGCGAATGTCCGACATACTCGTCTCGCAACAATCAGGAGAAGGAGTGGGCCGCGCGTCACCAGAATCCAGACGCGAAGATTCCGCAAAAAGAGAGGCAAACAAGTTTGCTTTCTCCTCAGCGGAGTGGGCCAGTGACCCGTCGGGCTTCAGCAGGTACTTTTAAATTATACGTATCGTAGCTCGCTTTAATTTACTTAATGAGAATTTATCTAATAATAATTAGTTTCATACTTAATTATTTATACTAAAAATAAATATAACTTAATTGCAAAATTCTTTTGGAAGATATTAATGCCAAAAGAAAATGTGGGACATCTATAATAACTATTTAATTATGATCCCACTGGCGCCCAATCTTAAAATAAACAATTTGTAGTGACTTATTAGGATGTTTTTACTGTGTCAACTAGAAGAAGCACAATTTTATAGTATATTCTAATTGTTATGTTGATTTCTTCCTATACGGAATGCAACAAGCAGTACTTTGATTGAATTACTAGTGTTTCTTGTACACAACATTACCTAAATTTGTACATGTGAACAATACTTAAACTTATTAGGTCTTTTTTCCTGTGTCAACTAAAAGAAACACAATGTGGTATTTATTATACTTTGATCACTATGGTAGATATGTTATGTTGTTTCCTATACGGATTACAACAAACAATGCTATCGTGAATAGTGTTTCTTGTACACAGAAAGCCTATTAGTGTCCATGTTAACAATGGTCCTCAATTGATTCAAATACATTAATGTAAAATATGAAGATTCTCTAGTTAAAATCATTGTTGTGTTAAAATATTTGCACGGAATGCAATAATGGAGGTGCAAATATTTAATTAAGAAAGGGATGAATGAATGCTGGTAGGGTATAAGGATTTTTTTTTAAGAATAATACGTTGGCGTTAATTTAATGACTGGGTATGTTTATGGATGGATGAAAGGAAGCACAATGATGCAAAAACTTAGTAGTATTCTGAATTATAAAATTTAACTAAAGTAGACATTTACCTACATCTATACAACGGATAGGTGCTTACTGTAACCCTTGCTGATTTAAAAAGGCGGGTTTACTTTTCGTTGCGAATCTTAACTTGATTTAGGTATTATCCTATATCTATACAATGGATGGGTACTTAATGGAACATTTGCTGTTTTAAAAGGCAATGTTACTTTCTGTTGCGAATCTTAACTTGATTTAGTACTTGTCTACATTTACTTATATACATTTGAACAACTTGATACTTATAACACTTGCCGATTTAAAAAAGCAGTGTTTCTGTTGTTTGTAAAACTTAACTTGATCAGTTATTGGTCTAAACTTAAAATTAATAAAAGGTTAAATCTCTTTTGAGTATAACCTGGCTCTTAAACATTTAACATACTTAAATGTTTGATGAATCAAACATTAACTTAAATAAAATTAGTTAATGGCATAACTAGCATTTAAACTGGCTACTTGGCGATTGTGTTCTGATATATGAATGCTTTTCATTGCTGTCTGTTTTGGGACAATCACTGAGTATGTCGTATTAGTCTTAGATGAGAACAATCAAAGTTTTTATCTGCTAGTTATTGGACTATTACTAATGTTCTAATATTTAGTACATTTTGTACATAATTAGAAACTTAAAAACTTGAGAAATAAGTTTTGAACTTTATTTTTTAAACTATTAGTTTTTTTATTTATATAACACTTAAAGTAGGTAGTTCTCATATGAATTAGATTTTCTTGGACTGCCTCAATTTCTGTTAGGGAGCAAGCTAGATTCACAATATGCATGGAAATATGTTAAATTCAAAAAAAATGTAAATCAATTTTTTTAACCGGGGTGAGATGTACTGTAACAAATATATTTCCGTAATGACTCGCGGCGACATCTGGTGTCAGGAATAGTAACTATCAAGTGTACTTTCTCACCTAGGTGTGTCACTAGGTGGTTGAGGCACTTTAGTACTAGATGGCGCTGAGATCGGGGCGGAATTATTATAAATTCTTTACGAAACCTGTTAGATATTGTGTGTATTAATATAATTCAACAAGCACACAATCTCCTACATGTCTAGCCTATTAATGTCTGGTATACATAATTACTTAAAGAAAATATAGACATGACATCTCTATGGGTCAATAAAATTCTCAATGTCTATGGCCGACGAGAGTGACATTTCTTTTTTCATTACGAATGGATACCGAACAAGTCAAAAAATAAGATCCTGGTGAAAGAGAGAATAAGTAATTAAAATGACTCGAAGGAGACAGGGAAACAGCCCTAAATTTAAAACTATTATGTGCCAGCAAGCGCTGTGAGTATTCGTGGAATTGAACTATAAATTGTAAGATAACTTTTTCTTACTCACCAGCCAGCTCAGGGGTAGATATTCTGGATGAGACAATTGCAGGGATGATTTCGCATGAGGGTCGACAGAAGTAAAAGTCTTTATATTTGGTCAACTATTTTAATAATACACAGGCATCACTACTGCATCACAATTTTAAAGGTATCTCACTTACTTGTGGATGGTATATAAACTACCCTTTAAACTTAGCATCAGATGTATGATGTCACAACCAGCATCGTTCCTGTGCAGATAGTATTGAGTATTTCACCAGCCGAAGTATCATGGGTGTCCGGAGCCTGTTGTTAAATGCTGTGTAGCTTTTCTTAATACATGTGGTTGACCAAGTTTATTTTATTTATTGTTTATATTAATTAATCCTAAGAAGCCCTGTCGATGGGAGAAAATGCGGTATTAGCATCATACAAGCACATGTCTCACAAGCATGAAAATATAGTTCAATTCCACGAATACTCACAGCGCTTGCTGGCACATAATAATTTTAAACTTAGGGCTGTTTCCCTGTCTCCTTCGAGTCATTTTAATTTATATTATTTCTGTTCCTCAATAGTATTTTATTTTAGGACCTTCTCGATATCCATTTGCAGTGGAAAAGAAATGTCACTCTTGTCGGCCATAGACACTGAGCATTTTATTGACCATAGAGATGTCATGTCTATATTTTCTTTAAGTAATTATGTATACTAGACATTAATAGGCTAGACATGTAGGAGATTGTGTGCTTGTTGAATTATATTAATACACACAATATCTAACAGGTTTGGTAAAGAATTTATAATAATTCCGCCCCGATCTCAGCGCCATCTAGTACTAAAGTGCCTCAACCACCTAGTGACACACCTAGGTGAGAAAGTACACTTGATAGTTACTATTCCTGACACCAGATGTCGCCACGAGTCGTTACGGAAATATATTTGTTACAGTACATCTTACCCCGGTTAAAAAAATTGATTTACAATTTTTTTGAATTTAACATATTTCCATGCATATTGTGAATCTAGCTTGCTCCCTAACAGAAATTGAGGCAGTCCAAGAAAATCTAATTCATATGAGAACTACCTACATTAAGTTTTATATAAAAAAAAACTAATAGTTTAAAAAATAAAGTTCAAAACTTATTTCTCAAGTTTTTAAGTTTCTAATTTTGTACAAAATGTACTAAATATTAGAACATTAGTAATAGTCCAATAACTAGCAGATAAAAACTTTGATTGTTCTCATCTAAGACTAATACGACATACTCAGTGATTGTCCCAAAACAGACAGCAATGAAAAGCATTCATATATCAGAACACAATCGCCAAGTAGCCAGTTTAAATGCTAGTTATGCCATTAACTAATTTTATTTAAGTTAATGTTTGATTCATCAAACATTTAAGTATGTTAAATGTTTAAGAGTCAGGTTATACTCAAAAGAGATTTAACCTTTTATTAATTTTAAGTTTAGACCAATAACTGATCAAGTTAAGTTTTACAAACAACAGAAACACTGCTTTTTTAAATCGGCAAGTGTTATAAGTATCAAGTTGTTCAAATGTATATAAGTAAATGTAGACAAGTACTAAATCAAGTTAAGATTCGCAACAGAAAGTAACATTGCCTTTTAAATCAGCAAATGTTCCATTAAGTACCCATCCATTGTATAGATATAGGATAATACCTAAATCAAGTTAAGATTCGCAACGAAAAGTAAACCCGCCTTTTTAAATCAGCAAGGGTTACAGTAAGCACCTATCCGTTGTATAGATGTAGGTAAATGTCTACTTTAGTTAAATTTTATAATTCAGAATACTACTAAGTTTTTGCATCATTGTGCTTCCTTTCATCCATCCATAAACATACCCAGTCATTAAATTAACGCCAACGTATTATTCTTAAAAAAAAATCCTTATACCCTACCAGCATTCATTCATCCCTTTCTTAATTAAATATTTGCACCTCCATTATTGAATTCCGTGCAAATATTTTAACACAACAATGATTTTAACTAGAGAATCTTCATATTTTTACATTAATGTATTTAAATCAATTGAGGACCATTGTTAACATGGACACTTATAGGCTTTCTGTGTACAAGAAACACTATTCACGATAGCATTGTTTGTTGTAATCCGTATAGGAAACAACATAACATATCTACCATAGTGATCAGAGTATAATAAATACCACATTGTATTTCTTTTAGTTGACACAGGAAAAAAAAAGACCTAATAAGTTTAAGCATTGTTCACATGTACAAATTTAGGTAATGTTGTGTACAAGAAACACTAGTAATTCAATCAAAGTACTGCTTGTTGCATTCCGTATAGGAAGAAATCAACATAACAATTAGAATATACTATACAATTGTGCTTCTTTTAGTTGACACAGTAAAAACATCCTAATAAGTCACTACAAATTGTTTATTTTATTTATTTTAAGATTGGGCGCCAGTGGGATCATAATTAAATAGTTATTATAGATGTCCCACATTTTCTTTTGGCATTAATATCTTCCAAAAGAATTTAACAATTAAGTTATATTTATTTTTAGTATAAATTATTAAGTATGAAAATAATTATTAGAGAAATTCTAATTAAGTAATGTTTAAAGCGAGCTACAATACATATAATTGTTACAGTACCTTCTGAATTTAACTCTTTATTTTAAATGAACAGCTCAGCAACAGGTTTCCGAACACCAGTGTACCTCATCAGATAACAACATATGTGCAGGATAATCCATCTCCTTGATGCTTCCACTATGATTCAACTACACAGGGAACGATACCGCTTGCAGACCACATCACCAGTTGCTTTATGATCTGTTGAAATATAATAACATTTAAGTATATGAACCAATTCTTCTTTATGAAGATAGTCAAATAAAATTGCAAAAGCATGCTGAACAAAAAACACTTTTTGTTCCAAATATACAAAACTAATTATCAGTTAAACAAAACATTCACTGGTGGAAAGGTATATAGTTCAAATAAACCATGTGACTATAACCCCACTTTTAAATTTATATATAAGGTTAAAGTTTTGTTTTATAAGTTTAGTTTTAAGTAATGAACAAAAACATAAATGTTGAACAAAAACAATTGTTTGTTCAATGTATATATTTAAACCTAATTAACAGTTATAATAACTATGTTAAATTAGAGTGTTTTATATTCAATTTAGCAAAACATTTATCAGTGAAACGGTTTATAGATTTTAAATAAAACATGTGACTATAACCGCACTTTTAAATTTTATATAAAGTTAATGTTTTGTTATTTTAAGTTTTTAAATTAAGCAATCATGAAGTTAACCTATAGTTTGGTTAAGTTCTTAAGTTTTCAAGTTATAACTACTAGACACAAAATAAGTAATCAAGTATTACAATCAAACTACATGCGACACACTGGTCGTACAAATTGCAAGTTTGTTAAGTTGCAGTTGCTATCTCGCTCTTGCGCGTGTAAGTTGTAGCTCCCGAGTATTTGTCATTATAAAATAGAAATGGCGGATAAAAGTGCCGAAATAACCATTCGCGAGTTGGCTAAAACTGTGCTTTCCTTACAAAGTAAAGTAAACTCTATGGAAAAGCTTCTAATTGAACAAAATCAACTTATAAAAAAACTTGTGAACAACTCAGTGCTTACCAAACAAAATATCAGCGAGGGTACTTCGGTATTGGAGACGGCACCGCGACCAATACGGGAAGCCCACATTCGGGCCGTATCGGCCATCGCTGCGAATACTACGATCGCTCGGAAACGGGCTGTCAAGCCCGCTCCCACTACTACTGGTCACGAGGCGACGTCATTAGCGGTGACCCCTACTCCGAGTGCGCCGTCGACGCCGCAACACACTGGTATCGAGAGCACTTCTACCAGTGCGCCGGCGCCGCCGGTAAGGGACGACACTGCAGTACATACTGCGAACGAGTGGACCGAGGTGAGAAGCCGGCGTAATCGACGTTCGCTCGAGAACGTAATCCGAGGTACGGCCGTCGCTGAGTCATCGACGTTGCTAGCTGCCGAGCGCAAGACGTACCTGCATTTGTACTATATTAAAGTCGGAACTACGGTAGAACAAGTGACCGCACATTTGAATACCATATGCAACGTAGATTTCTGTTCGGTGGAGGCGTTAAAGCCTCGCGGCGACTACGCTTCTTTTAAGTTGACCGTGCCTACCAAGCACGTTAATATATATATGGCCCCGGAGAACTGGGCGGAGGGTGTCCATATAAAGCCTTGGCGCAGTGGGTTTCGTAAACAAACCCACAAAAACCCGGAAACCTAAACAATATAATATTTTCTACCAGAACGTTAGAGGACTGCGTTCAAAATTAGATGCATGCAAGCTAGCATTATTGAACGAAGCAGCTGATATATTTGCGCTAACTGAAACGTTTCTGATGAGCAGTGTGCATGACGCGGAAATATTTCCCGATGGTTACAGTGTCATAAGAAGGGACCGTGTCAATGATACTGGTTGGGGTGGAGTGTTGTTAGCAGTGCGGAGTCAATACACTGTAAAACAGATTGTTGACATTGACGGTTACACCGGCGATATTGAAATAGTGATAGCATCAGTTTTGTTAAAATATAAAAAGATATTGGTTTGTGTTGTCTACATTCCCCCTAGTTCTAGCATAGATAAATACCTTAATACATTTATAGTAATAGAAAACCTTGTTCGAAAATATACCAATACTGATATACTAATATTAGGCGATTTTAATTTGAATTCATGCAATCAACATGTTAGAACAGAGTTTAATAATTTAGTTGCTTTTTGTAAACTGACGCAATATAACAGAATTAAAAATAAACACGGAAATATGCTTGATCTGGTTCTGAGCAGTCTGGGTAGTGAGTATGTGCATATCAAAGGGGATATCGAGCCGCTGGTGCCGGAAGACGCACATCACCCTGCGCTCGGGGTGACGCTCAGTGTGCCACGGCCGACGGCGCGTGCGCCTTCGCCGTGGTCGCCGCCGCCTCCCGCGCTGCATGACTCACCGCCGCAGTGGAACTTTAGGAAGGCTGATTTTGAGCAGCTGTATCAGACTATTGCAGGGGTAACGTGGGATGAGGTTCTAGCAACTAGTGAGGTTGACAGAGCCGTGGATATATTTTTAACCCCCGACGGAAAAAGAGGGGTGTTATAAGTTTGAGGTGTGTTGCTGTGTATCTGTGTATCTGTGTATCTGTGTGTCTGTGTATCTGTGTATCTGTGTATCTGTGTATCTGTGTATCTGTGTATCTGTGTGTCTGTCTGTGGCATCATAGCGCCTCAACGGATGAACCGATTTTGATTTAGTTTTTTTTGTTGGAAAGGTGATTGTGTCGAGAGTGTTCTTAGCTATGTTTAAAAAAAAACTGTTCAGCCGTTCAAAAGTTATGGGCGTTTTACTGTTTGAATCCGGATGTTTTCGCAAGATAAATGTGTCGGGGGTTTTTTAAATTTTTAAATTTTACTTGTATCAAATAGTACATGATTGCTTACGTTATCATGTTCCCGTAAAAAAACAAAGGCATCTTGGCTCGAGGTACCAATATCCAACATGGTACACTCCTGATATAATTAAAAATATACAGATGAAGTACACCTATCTGAAAAAATCTAAGGAAGTAGTTACTAATGAGTACTATAAATCCATGTTTAAATATTATAGGCAACATGTGAAAACATTGGTAAAGCTTGCTTATGATAGTTACATCAAACGAGCAGAGATGGATATAAGAAGGGACCCGAAGAGTTTCTGGTCTTTTGTTAGAGATCAGCGGTCACCCAGACAAAATTGTAATGAGTACGAATACGAGGGCAAAGTGGTAACTGAATTAGACGCCGTAAATGCTTTCGCAAGCTATTTTAAGTCGGTATTTCTACCTGATGAGCCCGTACTATCTCATGAAATTGCTGAGCGCGAGGGGTCCATTGTATCGTCAACCCGCATCGCACTGGACAGCATAAGTAGTAATGATTTGCTTATAGCTGTCAAGCGCTTGAAACCTCAGTCATCTAGCGGGCCTGATGGTATTCCTCCGTTCATCGTGAAGGACTGTATAAGGGTGTTTATGGTACCTTTATTGTTTATTTTTAATCGCGCTATTGAAAGTGCTACTTATCCTTCGCGTTGGAAACTTTCTCGTGTGACTCCCATACATAAGGATGGCTCAAGGTCGGACGTCTCGAACTACAGGCCTATAGCTGTCCTGTCGGCCTTCGGCAAGTTGTTCGAGTCTATCTTGAACCGGCACATAACTAGACAGATTAGACCGCTACTGAGCGAATGTCAGCATGGCTTCAGAGCCGGTAGGTCAACTGCAACCAACCTGGTTAATTTTGTAGATTATGCTGTGTCGGAGATGGACGGCAGGAAGCAAGTAGATGCAGCATACTTCGATTTCAAAAAGGCTTTTGACCGCGTTCATAATGACGTGCTATTGCATAAGTTTTCAGCCATAGGATTTACGCCGAAACTCTTAAAATTATTCTGTAGTTATTTCCGTAATCGTAGGCAGTACGTTCAGCTTGCTGGGTATCGGTCGGAAACTTATATTACTCAGTCTGGAGTGAGTCAAGGAAGCACTTTTGGTCCAACCCAATTCCTGGTCATGGCCAACGACTTGCCGGAGGTCATTGAGACGGCGAAGTGTCTTATGTTTGCTGACGATCTGAAGATTTACTTGGGCATTGGGACTGCGGCTGATTGTGATGCGCTCCAGCGGGACATCGACAATGTGGTAGCCTGGAGTAACCGCAACCGCTTAGAATTTAACACAGCTAAGTGTAAAACTATTACTTTCTCTCGTTGTCGCACGCCGCATGTTTATACGTACCGAGTGTCGGGCACCCCCATGGAGCGCGTCACAATAATCCGCGATCTCGGTGTAATGTTGGATACCGGGCTGACCTTTAATGACCACATAACCGGCTTGTGTAAAAGAGCACACAAATCTCTCGGGTTTGTCCTGAGGCAGTCGGCTCGGTTTACCAACAAACACGCCATTGTTGCTCTGTACTTCGCATTTGTTCGCAGCAAGCTTGAGTTTAATTCGATTGTATGGGATCCACACGAGACAAAGTACAATCTCCTATTGGAGCGCGTACAGCGTAAGTTCTGCCGGTACCTTTACAAAAAAATGTATGGTTATTATCCCTACTTGTATCCCTCTCTGTTCGTCTCAGGAATGGTGGGAATTGATACCCTCGAGCTGAGACGAAAATGTGCACTCCTGTTACATTACTTTTTGCTGCTTAACGGCAGAATCGACAACCCTGCGGCATTGTCCCGCTGTGGATTATCCGCGCCGGCTCAGTACGCGCGACTGCGCTCGCGCCCTCTTTTGGCGACATCCAGAGTCCGGACTCGTACCGCACAATATGCGGCGTCAAATCAGGCGGTTTCCATGCTAAACACCCTGACTGCTCAGCATCCGGATGTGGACATATTCTACTCCAATGTGCGTGTATTTTTGAAAAGCTGTAAAGACTGTTTTAGTACCTAGATAAAGTAGACTAAAAAATAATAGAATTGTTGCTCAAATTGCTGAATGTTTGGGTTATTTTTTTTTTGAATTTTTATTAAATCATTGCTGTTTTTAGATTATTTAATTGTTATTGTTGAATTAGTATTATTGAATTGTTATTATAGAATTGTATTGTTGAAACTTAACTTATTATGATTTTTGTTTGTGTATTTGTTTGACATGTAATTTGATTAATTTGGTCGATATTGATGTAATAGTTTAAATTTTGTGTTGTTTTAATGTTTGTTTGTGCGAGTCTTAAATTTTTTGTGTGTGGTTTGTCTATTGTAAATGTAATTACGTTAGCATTGACTCCTTGCACGTGTTGGGTCACACTGTTAGTGCAAGGAGTAATTGAAATAAATAAATAATAATAAAGTACTTCTATCAAGCTTCATGCGACACGTTGGGTGTACAATTGTAAGATAACTTTTTCTTACTCACCAGCCAGCTCAGGGGTAGATATTCTGGATGAGACAATTGCAGGGATGATATCGCATGAGGGTCGACAGAAGTAAAAGTCTTTATATTTGGTCAACTATTTTAATAATACACAGGCATCACTACTGCATCACAATTTTAAAGGTATCTCACTTACTTGTGGATGGTATATAAACTACCCTTTAAACTTAGCATCAGATGTATGATGTCACAACCAGCATCGTTCCTGTGCAGATAGTATTGAGTATTTCACCAGCCGAAGTATCATGGGTGTCCGGAGCCTGTTGTTAAATGCTGTGTAGCTTTTCTTAATACATGTGGTTGACCAAGTTTATTTTATTTATTGTTTATATTAATTAATCCTAAGAAGCCCTGTCGATGGGAGAAAATGCGGTATTAGCATCATACAAGCACATGTCTCACAAGCATGAAAATATAGTTCAATTCCACGAATACTCACAGCGCTTGCTGGCACATAATAATTTTAAACTTAGGGCTGTTTCCCTGTCTCCTTCGAGTCATTTTAATTTATATTATTTCTGTTCCTCAATAGTATTTTATTTTAGGACCTTCTCGATATCCATTTGCAGTGGAAAAGAAATGTCACTCTTGTCGGCCATAGACACTGAGCATTTTATTGACCATAGAGATGTCATGTCTATATTTTCTTTAAGTAATTATGTATACTAGACATTAATAGGCTAGACATGTAGGAGATTGTGTGCTTGTTGAATTATATTAATACACACAATATCTAACAGGTTTGGTAAAGAATTTATAATAATTCCGCCCCGATCTCAGCGCCATCTAGTACTAAAGTGCCTCAACCACCTAGTGACACACCTAGGTGAGAAAGTACACTTGATAGTTACTATTCCTGACACCAGATGTCGCCGCGAGTCGTTACGGAAATATATTTGTTACAACGTTAGGAGGTTGTCGTCGACTGTACCGCGGTGCGATCAGAAAATAATTTTGTAGAGATTTTATTCACTTGGAGCGAACATGATGCTTGAAGTTGAGGTTATTATTTCTTGTTTTGGTTTGTTGATTTTTGGTTTAGGTAATTATTTTTTATTTACTTTCAAGGCTTTCCATGCAGAGGCATTTTCAAAATAACTAACTTATTTGTTTTTATTTACTTAGCAAAAGTAAAGTGTATTAAAATCAATCAAATCAGACAAATAGTTTATTCTCAATAAACCATATTGGTATTTTCGGATAGTAAAACAAAAAAAAAATATTAATCTAGTTGCACATTCCCAAGCGTCTGAAGGTCTTTATGGAGAAGAATATGCAAAAAGCTCCACGGACATTGGAATTTGGTTACATCATTCTTTTTGGAAAATTACACATATGTGAGGACGATATGAAAAGACGTGCACGTAAAAGCGTCTAGAGTGAATTATACAACCTCATAAAACTAATTAATTAAAACCAGGCCGAGGCAACCATGTTATGACCCATCTCAACTGATGGCGCCCGGTCCTGAACATGACGCATGGATTGGCAACCATCACGAAGGGAACCGAATGATCCAACACATATGCCACCATCAGAGAGACATTTGAGAGGTAATGACACACTCAACTGCATCATACATAGGAACAGTAAATGATAGATTTACAGTTGGAACATATTACTCACAAATGTGCTGTGCAGTTTAAAATACTAACAAAATAAACTTTTCTGCCCATCATTTGTTTTTGTGCACTAGTGGCTGCGGAGCAGAACCAGCATTTAGCCATGCATTTATATCAGCGATGTACCCCCCAACTTAAAATATGCCTGCTTGCATAGTGTGTGTTTTATACAAGTTTTAAATTTCGTCTCATTCAGGTCTAGAATTTAGGGAGGTATTTTATTGTAAAATTTAATACGTACTGTATTAAATGTTACCGTAAAATACCTCCATCCATCCATCCCATAAAATATGACGCTACTTTAGCCACAGATTTTTGCTTTTACACATACGATGTGGAAATCCACGTATCGCATGTAACTGAAACAGATCGGAAGCTCAACGAGTGTTACGTAGTGCTATAGAAACACATCGACTCAAATATTGACCGTGGGACCCGTGGAACCGTGGTGACGCATACATGCTGGGCGGCAATCGTAGTATTGAGCATAAATCCTTTAATTTTTTTATTGACATTTGATTTAACGAATGGAGCTTGCACAACACTCTTGAATTGAAATGGATTGATTGCATTGATTGATTTTGTAGTAGCCTTGTGAATCACGCCCTATAAATTGATAGTACAGCCACTGGCACATGTCACATGACATGTTGCATCGACCCAATTGGACTTTTTATTAATAATTAGATTGCCCATGATAACGTCAATAGAAACAGTATTATTTATTTTTGATGAAATAAATAACAAGTTACTCAATTAATCTTGCCTCAACGCTCAGATAGAAAATTTGGTTCAAATAAATTTCAAAGTTTGATCGGATCATTCCAAAAGATGGCGTTTAAAACTTACTTAGTACGTAACTGTTTCCTAACACCACACTTTTGGGAAATTCAGTTAACACAATCTGAGCCTTGTTCGTGTGAAATGAACACTAAACATGATTTAGGAGATTGAAAAAAGGGTTACAGCGAAATGAGAACTTATAGCATTATCATTTTAGCATTACAATCGGACTTTATCGTTGAGCAAATGGAACATGAAAAAGGAAAATTATCCCAGCACTTGGGCGATTACTTTGTACTTAAATGGTCCTAGGCAATTGGCATTGCTTGGTGCGTACAAAGTTTTCTTTCAGAGAAAAGCATTTTATTCTAAAACCAAACTTTAACCAAAACACACCAATGATTAAATTTATAATGTAAGTAAATCGAGTATGGGGTTCTTACTTAATAAATAATTCCATCTTGGAGGTAATACGATTATTTTAAAACAAAGTAAATATAGATGAGACATAATGATTATTACAACTATATAAGCGTAAAACAAACTATTGACTGGCTTGACTTCTTAATGTCGCATTGTGGTTCATTTCTATCAGGGGCTCTACCAAGATCCCTTAACGCAATGTTATTTCCATTGTGCATAAGCGACAGTTAGTCAAGTCATGTAAGTACCTAATCTAATCTGTTCCAAGAGCTCATGGTTGTAGCAGAATGTCGCTACACAACGAGACTCAGACGACCTACGGGAATGATGGCGGGATTGACACTAACCATCCAATAACCAATTTGCCGGTAGTAAACAGAGTGTCGGCCTCCGCTTTACAGCACAGAGGCACAATGTGTGAACATTTTCCTATTTTAGAAGAAAGTAACGTACTTACTAACTAAAGGTATATAGTAGAGACACAGATGAAGTCAGTACGCAGGCAGTTTGCTAGTGCGGATAATCATAACTTTCACTGCGTAACTCTATTAATCAAGAAAAGTTTTGACTGACGTTATTAGGTGTATTTGTGAAGATATAAACAAATATTACCAACTTATTCACTTTGTATAAGTAGTCAGGCGGAAGAGAGTTTACAATCGCACGGCGAATACAGTAAAAGAGTAGGAGTAGAAGTCGGTAGAGTGAGAAGGGATATTAAGGAGATTTTTAAGATGCGATCTTCAAAGTGCATCAGGAGGATGGGAGAAGAAAAGCGTTCTCGGAGGTAGGAAGGCATTTTAGGATTATGCAAGATGTTAAATAAAAGACACAATATGCGATGCCACTTGAGTAACCTGCGAAAATCTGAAACGATCATTCTTTTTAAGGTTAAAAACAAAACGAATACATACATTTTGCAAACGCTCAAGTTTATTTAAAAGCTCCTCGGTGGCATCCAAATAACAGGCATCGGCGTAGTCGATGATGGGTTGAATGAGAGTTTGGGCACGGGTAATTTTGGTTTTCAAGGGCAAAAAGCTCTGGAGGCTGTGGTGTTCTGATTTACAGATCCACATTTTTTTAACTCTATTTACAATTCATAACACTATACAAACCGGTATGGTTTCCCCCCCCTTTCTACTATTTCTACTTACTGACGTTGACAAAATGTAGCCAAGTTATATAATGCTGCCATGTTGATGACACATTTTCTGACTTCTTTTTTCTATTAAAGTTTTTGAAAGAATGCCCGGATAAACTGAGAGCGACGTTTGTACCGTATTTATTAAAGCGCTTTTTAAGTAAGAGTTTACTGAAATGTCATTTGAAAAGTACTTTTGTTTGTTTGTTACCTTTTTCTGTGCGTGGACTTCGTATGAGTCATACCATTTATTTTAGTTGTAAGATGTATCATAGAACTGCAAAATCTTATTCACAAGGCATTATAAATATCTACAATTTTCTACTTTAGTCGTTCTTATTCCCTGGTAACTACCTATATCTTATCTACTTTAGATATCAAACCAAAATATAAAATAGAAGTGTCCGTATAAAAGTCCATTTATTCACAGACAGCCACCTTTGCAGGGGTGCTTTAACGTGGAGGAATCAGCTGCCTACATCATTCTGGAATGCGAGGCCGTACCTTCTCAACGTGCAGAAATTCTCGGAACAATGAGGTCGTTCCGCGAAGCCTCCAGGAAGCTTCTGTGCTTTTGGGGGTATAGGCTAGTATAGTAGTAGGCCTAGGCTGGCTATGTTAGCCAAAACCGATACGTACAACGGACCAAATGAGAGTCTAAGGGCGGTAAAAGGAGTCCAACTATATTTTCATCTATCTAGTCCATTTATTATAAAGATCAAGTATAAATCAAGGTTAATATACATTCAATCGTTCCATTTAGCTGTGACCAGCGTTGCAGCACGCAATAGACAATTTGTGCGCATATAACATGATTCAGTCTCACTCGTCGACAATTTTACTATGTGCGCTGAATAGGAAAGGGATTTTTATTTCAATTGAAAAATTGCATTTGGATGAATTCGACAAAGAATTGTTTGATGTAAGAAAAACATATAAATTTTAAAAACGTCACTAAGTCACATATGGATTGTTTATTGAAAATATAGTAGGAATATCTATTTTTTTATGTGTATACAAATCAACATTCGTTAAAATCGCATAATTACGTTAATAAAACCATTTCCGTATCCGAGAAAAAGGTTAAGAGCCTTTCAACACAAACGTTTCAGAGTGAAAAGTTGTCTTGCCAATCTATTTCACTGATACACACGTTACCACCTGTCACATGAAGTAGCGTAAAAAGAATTTAAAAAAATACTGGAATGATTATTCAACTGCAGTTTTGTTTCTGGAATATTATGATCCTGCTGCCGGTTGCTGAAACTGACCATTAAATATCCAACGAAACGTGTGGCATGTTTCATAGCTACGCTTATTCTACGTTGTGCACTGCTTTAAATTAAATTACAGTTTAATGAAAATTTCAGCAAGTTTTTAATGATTTTTAAAATCAAAAGCCATTGGGATTATTGAATTCAGGCACTTAATGTAAACCTACTTCATTAAATAGCGTTCATGCTTGTGACGTCACACAATAACCCTTCAACTATATTATGAAATCATATTTTTATGATAATAATAATAGTTCTCCAGACTGCATTTCGGCCATGGCGGCCAATCACTGCGAAGACTTTCTATCGGCACGGCAGATATTAAATAGTGCACAAGAGTGTGCGCAAATCTCTGTTCCCTCTCAAAGTCAGATAAAACGTGAATCCGACACGACTGGAGAGAGATCAGACATAGGACCAACGACTGATCATGTTTTCCGAGCCATGGGGACGGAGAAATACGTAACAGAAAACCTAATGCTACTTTAACGAACTAAATAATCGGATTAAGATGAGACGCGTATGAGACAAACCATACAATAAAAAGAGAAAATTAAAACTTAAAAAAAACACCGACTTCCAAAAACAAAGCGAAAAATAACTTTCTTTTCCGAAGTCGGTGTCGAAAATCGAAAAACAAAAGGTACCAAAGACAGCGACTTTTTATAAAAAAGTTTTCAAATGACAGATGGCTTACGAGGTTAGCTAATTTGGGGTCATTAGGTAGATATTATTTTTTACAAAATAAATATGTAATTTGCTAAAAGGGGTTCTTTCCTGGCCCTATTTAGATTACGCTACACTGTGGACTAATTTCTTAGTCAATTGGAAACCAGATTTCAAAGCCTGAACACTGAATACTGCTCCCAAGTCATCAAGCAAATAAATTGTTTATTTTTTTTTAATTAATTTATATTAATTCAGCAATAATTACTAGTTAAAATAATTACAGAAAAAGGTCTAACATTTCGGAGCCATATTGCTTTTATAATTTAAATGAGTTTGTTTAAAGATTTTCATTTCAAAATGGTGGATAAGGTACAAGTAACTCTAGGCAATTAAGCTTTTAAAAGTCTCTTGAATTACGAAAATGGAGCCGTTATAGCCACACCACTTTATTCAAGTCAAGAAGAATCTCTCAGAAAAGTGAGTTACTAATAAAAGACAAAAGGCAAGCGCTTTGTCTTGATTTTCCAAAAACTTTTGCTGCCAATTTCTATAAAAATCTTTGCTCATTTTTCTTACAATATGGTTCGAGCTCTATCTTCCAATGTGGTACAGTACTTCATTATAAATGCTACGTCTGGTGTAGTGATTAAATTGTCCATATTTACAAAGATAGTTGAATGTCCTAAACTAATACGCTTTGGTCTCTCGTCGGCACGTGTCTATAGAGTGCGCTTAATTAACTATACACAACCTCTGTAGTGGAGCTTTTTCCTCGTTATAATGGGTTTTTCTTAGTAAACTTGGGTAAAGCTTTTCCAAGCATATCCAGGTATGCTTAATGCAGTCAAATATTACCCAATCCTTTTTGTCCTAGCTCCATATCCCCGGTATTATCATGTCATCAGTTGTCCACTGTAGGCGTCACAACAATTAATCAAACGCGAGTTTCACTTTCATAGCCCAGAAGTGACGGCATCGAGGTCGCGTCCGGAATAAATGTGAAATTTATTCAAGAGGAAGCATTGGCTGCAACTAAGTTTAGCAATTTATTATTCAAATACTTGCATGAGTCCTGTATTTGTCAAAAAAAAAACTTTGCTTGTGATTCTGTCCACGTAGTATTCAGAAAGACAAAACCATTCATAAAATTACTGCTTGCGTCTTCCATCGTTTGCACTTATTGACGATGATTACGTCATAGTACATTTACACTTTATATTACCATACCAATCAAACCGTCCCTGTTTATTGTTGTAGCTTTTATTTGGTTCAGCTTTTATTTTCTGTTTTATTGTCATCTGACATCCATTTCGTGGACAGTCCGATGTCCTCGCACGATCGCCGTAAGTACGCTTTATTGCGTGACATGGAAGGTGAATCCTGTCAAACATATTATGCCATAAGAAAATGGACCTTTAAGACTATGGCCATAATACTACTTAGAGTCTAGTGTCATAAAGGTGATGTAAGCAAACGTACATAAAGAGCAAGGTGAAACATGAGTTCGTGAAATCCAAATTGTATCTGCCCATTTAAATGGACAAAAATTATATCTCCCATACAAATTTTGGTCAGCTGACGACAACTTTGTATGGGAGATACAAGTTTTTTTGTGAGAACATTCTTTAACTTCCTTGGAGAATGTTGTCCATTTACATGGGGAGATGCAGTTTTTAAATATGACTGCACCTTTCCGTTACATCCTGTACAAATAAACTTTATTTACCTTATGTTTAAATAATATCCCAAAGTATCTCCACATCCACATACAAAGAGGAGAGCCAACTTGTATTAGAATTCTAATATTATTACACTACTACCACGTTAACTTCGCTCATGGTGATCGTACATTGCCTCGTAGTTACGCGAAATTTTCTCCTGTTTATTGGAAATTCTCATTAATATATTTTACACTTCATTCTTGAGAAATGAAATTATTATCTTAAAATTTACGTTATAATATAAATAAAATACCAGCCTGTAACTTTCCCACTGCAGGGCAAAGTCCTCTTCTCATACATATAAGATACGGGCAATGATCTGACAATTAACGTTTAACAATTAATCAGTTCAAATACAGGTCTGCAGATCACAGCCAATAGGCAACGCTGGGACCCATAGCAACGCTGCGACTCCTGGATCCTATCAGATCTGTACCCAAGAAACTGCGATTCGCAGCAGTGGCAAGCTAGGGGTTTGTTTGTATTGTGGGTAATGGTTCCTGTCTGACAGGTTGAAAGGGATACTTAAACTACACACTTACCCGTGATCTTCTAGGTAGGACAATATACATATATAATAATCAGGGAATAAAGGACAATACGGGGCGTGATCTGAGCCGGGCTCCGGCTGCCAACAGATACTTTAACACGCTACAGTCAAAACCTCGATGCTCGCGAAATATACACAAATCCAACTGTACGGGCGAAACATTACACCAATCGCGAATGTCTAAGGGAAATTATATCACGGATGGTTGGATTCTTTAGTAATTGCAATTTTATCCCACAAATCTCTCCGAAAATCATTTGCACGCGTTCGATCTCAGATTTTCGAGTCAAGTGTCAAACGTCAACTTACTCACACGCTGTCAAATCAGTGACAGCTAGCTGACATGGTGTTGCAACAAAATACCAGAAATAGTAACGGAACGTTTGGGATAAAACAGGTATTCAAGATTCTATTCAACAATATACAATTTGTACTAAAGCAAGCACTAACTTTTCTATATAGGTAGAAACATTTTTTTACTAGCAAAATATATTATGTGTATCATAGCTGTAAATAAAAGTTTATACTTATAAACTTTCTGAACATCGTTCAAATTAAAACAATGGAAGGCCTTGTTTTGACCTAAACGAAGTTAAACAAATATAACAGAGAAATATTGGGTATCTTAAACTATGGACGCTTTGGCAACGATAAAGTATTTTTTTTATCTTGTGTATAGCTAACTTAATGAAACACAAAGCTGAATATCGTTACTCACACAATAAACTTTCAGCACGCAATATTTATAAAACGCTGCAAAAAAGTACAAAACACACCACACGGTAGTGTCGGCGAGTAAGTTATGACATCGTACTTTTGTCGGATGTCAACGTTGCCCGAGCATACCGTCAGCGTCAGTTTAATCCTATTATTGTGGGCTAGACGTATATTGATACGACGGTATCTACAGTTTAACGGAGTTTTGAGATAACAATCGAGAGCCAGATAAATTGCTAGCACTTGACGGAGAAAGAATTGATGAGGCGAAAATGAATCAGGCTTTATTTCTTTGTATGGATTTCGATCCATACAAAGAAATAAAGCCTAAAAACAATGTTGTCTAAACAATAGAGATTATATTAGTTATTACTAAACCATACGTTTTGCGAATATTCGCTTGAAATGTTTAATACGTGAGACACGTGGAAATTCTATTTGTGTGCGAACATAACACATGAATGTCAAGTCTTTTTACCATTACTTTAATAATCTAATGCAGAATCTACTGTGCAAACTGTGTAAGCGCGCACCACCATGTAATGCCTGAGGCAACACAAACAAAACACACCTTCTTGTATACGGAATTATTATATACAAGTGCTCACTGTCAACATGGGTTGGTTAATAGTAATGCATAGGCATAAATGCTGTATTTTAATCTTACTTTAACACTATAAATGCGAAAGTTTGGATGGATGTATGTTTGTTTGTTACTCAAACACGCCAGAACCGCTGAACGGATTTGGATGATATTTAGCACAGAGATAGATTATAGTCAGAAATAGCACAGAGGATCATTTTTTTCGCGGTAATATGCTGTTCGTCTACAAACATGACGAGTTCTTTAGATTTATGATACATACCTACTCTCATCGGCGCGGCGTCCCCCGGGGCAAATACACAGCATTACATAGCAATCACTGGTCAGTGATGTGCAATAGTGGCTTGCCTAGTCACTGCGCATTGATTTCTCCTACTATCTTGAAAGACAGAAATATGTTTTAGTAAGCTTTAAGTTTACTACAATACTAAAGCTTTTATTTCAACCGAAGTTTCAGTTCAACTAGATATGTCCGGCACATGTTCACATGGTGAAAATAATGAAAGGAAGTCAAACAATATGCGTTGTATTATGTGTGGCGAGTACAATGTCGGGCGACAGTTAGTATCGGAAGTGAAGTCCCAGTGCAGTAGTGCAGCGAGTGAGCATTCAGATGAACTGTGTCTGTATTTATTGGCCTCTTATTTAATAGGCCGGTATCAGGTCGATTAAAAAGTTATTCTTCCAGTTGGTTTTGCACTTAGTTTTCATTACAATCATCATAATCATAAGAATGCTTTTTTTTTTGCCTATTGAAACGGAATCACGATGTCAGACGTCACAATACAGCGCCACAAAGAGTTCGTTTCATTGTTAAACTAATTACAAGCATTTAGAAACGTTAAATCTATAGCAAATCATTTGAACCAACTGTACAATATACACAACACTAATACAACGAGCGAGATCACAACGAACGAAACAAACAAGCAAATTTTTAAATAATCTTTCTACCCTTCACCCCGGGTGGATAAGGAATAATATAATTCCTCTTTTATTTATTCCGCGTTTGTTCTTCTGTAAATGTTTGTAAAACGAAAAGCAAAATTTGAAAATATTAAGCGGGTGTCTGGAGCGTTTCATTGGACGTCATGGAAATGTCGGCATTATACATCTGTCATGTGTCGGCGCCATGCTGCTTATTACTAGCGTATGAATTTATTCGTTTTTGCAACAAAACGTTTGGGAATCCATTTTAACTGCTTTTTTTTGTGAATTATAAATTGCAGACGCAACCAAGGGAAATGAGAATGTAGAAGAAATTGATTGCCGTGGAAAACAATATATGTGTGTATCCATTTTCGCATTATATATTATTCTTGTTTTTATCTAAACTCGCCAGTTCCACTCGTTCCATTCATTCGTTATTATGATTTACTGTTAATGTGCTTTTACGATGCAACTTATTTGAATTGCAGGTAAGTATTTTTCTTTTTTCAGCGCCATTGAATATACAGGTTTTGGGGTAGCTATGCAACGTTGTTCTCATGATCATTTTATGTGTCATTGGCTCAATAGCAAAGTCAGTAGATACTTGGGAGCACCATGGACCTTCAAAGTGTTTCTAACACATAAAACATAATAGTAAACGCAGTCTTCAGTTTTTGATTAACAGCTCTTTTTTAAATTGAAGACGAATAAAATTTGTTTCGTGCTTCAGGACTAAGGCCCAGTTTTTTGATTCGTAGTTAACTTAACCAATGGTTATATATGCTACCAATGATTTCAAATTTTGTTATAATGCGTTTTCATCAATAGCTCTCTTCTTGCTTCGTGCTTTCTCGCAAATAAGAGAATTAATTATTTTTAAATATTTTGAAAAAAAAAAAAAGTATAGACGCGTTCTACCGTAATTTGAAACCATTGGTAAGCATATTTAACCATAGTTTGAGTTAAATTGTTAGAATAAGTCAAAAAACAGGACTAAAGTATCAATCATAATAACGGCAATAATGGAATACCTGAGCTCAATCACCTGACAGTATTAATGTAGCTAAACAGCCAATCACATAGCAAATAACCACAGTAGCACACATACACACATATAATAGATTGAAAACTTTTAGTAAGAGCTATTTATTTATCCAAGAGGTACTCGAGATACTAATCTGTGGATGTTGGGGAAAAATCCTGGAGATGCCTTATAGGCTTTTGGAGTTTAACAATAACATAAGAGTTATAGAGCTATACAGTAATCATATTTGTAGCTGACATGAAAATTACCCTATACGACATGCGTACCTATGTAATATGTAGTACGTAATTAATATGTAGGTCAGGCAACTGGCAAAGCAAAGACCTTGATTTGTTGAGCCAAACTCCTTAAGTCAAGAAACTCTGTATGTAAATATCTCCTAATATTGGAGTCCATATTAGGAGTATACATAGAGTCAGTTTATCTGCCGGTGTAGGTAGCATAGCACTAACAGGCAATCATTAGTTATAACATTCTTGTGGCTAGGCAAGCTAACTTAGCGGAAAATCATTTATAGGTAATAAACCAATAAACCAATCACGGTAATAAACCAATTCACGGTGAGGGAAGTTTATATAGGTCAGAGTTATGCAAGCGACCTAACAGTACTTCTTGTGAGGCCCATTATCACGGCTGACTTTTATGTAGGCACTTAAGTCTGCTTTCCATTTCTACTTGGCAACTCTCTAACTATACGTAAGGAGAGGTTAAGCGTCTTAAGAAAATGAAAACGTTTGCTATGTTTTAGCCTAGGGAGTTTTGCTAAAATTGCGAAGTAGTTGACATTTTAGCCGCTTCTTACTCATTTTCAGACATCGAGTCCAGTTGAGGCAAAAAACCAAACCAAACAAGTAACCTAATTAAAACCTCTCGTTTCTGTTGCACAGGCTATTATCGTTCTTTGACAACAAAGGAATTTTAAGCTTTGTATATTGTTGTCTTGTATTATGAATTAAAACCACAACATGCGAACGCCTATTGTATGTTTGTTTTAATTTTAATGTTTCTTTTGTATTTTCTTGTCTTGGTGTAATAAAGTATATATAAATAAATAAATAACTCAATCATAACAAGAGGAAAATAAGAAAGAAAATTACTCATTATTTAAATATTAAACTATTCATTTCCGCGCATTACAGAACAATTATCCTGTGCAGAGAAATACAAATTCGTTTTTTTTGACAAATAAAAAGTTTTTCAGCAATAGAAAACAATTAGTAGACCGATTCGTCGATTCGTTTCGTATTTGTTTATAATAAGGTTATTTCATTTTTACGTGAGAACCTATCGATTTTATTAATTCATTAATAATATCTCTTACCAATATGGTGTGTTGTGTGTACGTGTTTTAAAATTTCTCGCAGAAATATATTACAAGCAAGTTTTACCAAAATTTAACTTAATTTTATTATACTTAAATATCATTGAATTTACGTTGTCTATATCAAAGTACGGTTCCGATTAGTTACAAGCAATAAAGGTAATGGATGGAACAACTTTCAACTCGAATTTAATCAAGTAACCCCGGCGAAATGAACGCAAATTATGCGAAATTGTCGTACAGAGTTGTCACAGAGGAGCTAATTATGGAGATATCTACTGCAGACAAAATACAAAAGGCACTATAGCAAGATTCCAGGCGATTTCGTTTCAATGTTGTTTATGGGTTGGGTGGATATGGTCTTATGTTCCCCACATACATATATAAAATTTGAATCTTGCAGACTAGATTACTAAAACTACTTGTAGACAAAAAAACTAAAGCTAGCCTTAATAAAAACTACGATTTTGTTTTCAAAATTTGTAAGGTGTCCCAGTTCATGAAAAATAAAGTTAAAATTTTTATCCGAACAATTTAATAGTGAATGTTACAAACTGGAACGTAAGCCTATGTACCCAACCCGTTTATCTAAACAAAAGTTGCTTGTTGTTCCCAAGGTCACTAACTATTACGGTAAATGCACGAGAAAGTTTGTATCGCCGATGTTGATGAATAAACTACCCTCAAAGTTGGTGTCGTGTGATTAAATCGAAAAACCAACTCAAGAAATTTCTAAAAAAATACTATCTGTCACTCTATCCATAGCCATGCTTTGTAACAAGACTGGCGTTTTGCAATCACGGACAATGGAAATTGATCATAAGTGTGGAATGCGGGATTGTCTGCCCCGGTGGAATTTTTATCAATTGTTTCATTGAGTTTACCTACTTAGCATAAATATTTAAGTTGTTGTTTAAGTATATAATTTGTAATATATTGTGACACGAGAGAATCTGCCGACAAACTGTTTTACAGTTTGGCAGAATGTAATAGTGTAAACAAATTTTGAATGAATAAAAAAATCTTCGTATCGGTCTGCATTGCAATATATTTCCTCAATTTGAAAAGAAACATTTCTTTCCTGAAGCTATTTTATTCGGACATACTGAGAAGGCTTTTATAGTATATACCAAAGATATAATAAAGAAGCTATATAACATTCTCCCGGGACATAGCCAACGAACATCAGAGCAGAATTGTATCCTGAGTAAAATGTTCAAACGAATTTAATATGGACGGACACACATGTTTCGTGAGTTTAAAATATACTGAAATATAATAATAATATTATCATTTTCCTTAAGCTTTTTATGTATTTATTAACATGCAACTTACGTCTGTATGTATGTGTGCTCGGGTTAAATCTTGCAACTGAATTTTAAAGCAGATATCTTCAACGGATTACAATGAAAATTTTCATACACGTTTGGTTTGGATGACAATACATGGTTAGCTAAAAAGCTTATTTAAAAAGTTTTTTTTTTAATTAGGCAAACATGCTTACAGTACCGAATTGAATTTGTAAATGCGTATTTCCCTACTGTAATGTGATAAAAATAACTATAATGTTTTAATAATTCTCGGAACGTAGATAAATATTATTTTGTTGCGTAAACAGTTGCTGTGTTAAATTCTCTTACAAGTACCTAAATTATTTTTCGCACCAGGACAAGTATTGGTATTCGGACATCGGGCAAATAAGGCATTCATAAACAAAGGTTCACTTACGATATCCTTCCGTCGTTATGGTCATATTCCCGGAAGGCCGCACTATCCGGAATACGCTATTAGCATAAAAAATGCTATGGTTAAGGAAACAGTAGAGCGGTCATGAGTCACAAGAGATTTAGTAAAGACATAACATTCAGGCTTTAAATACATAAACTACCAATGTTTATGTATTTAACCAAAACTAAAAAGAGAAAAATAAAAATCTTTTTAACAAAAAAAAAAAAATATCGACTTCAAAGTCAGAAAATACCAAAATCGCTATAATATGTCTGCTTATAATATTTGAGGAGTAACCTCGATTTCCATGGGATCCCATTATCAGATTCTGAATTTGTGATAATGGGACCACCTCGAGGGTATATATACCCTTTCAAACAAAATAAGAATTTTGCAAATCTGTCTACTTAGGACGGAGTTGAGCCCGAATATACATTAAAAAATATAACCATTCGAATTGAGAATCTCGTCCTTTTTGGGATGTCAGTCATAAACTGTATCAAGGAACTATATAAGTATATAGTTCCAAGCAATGATATTCAAATAAACAGATATGTTATGAGCGCGCGCATTTTGAAGACTCGAATAGGTCACAATTGTGACCTTTAATCTTTAGTTTATGTCACGCATGGCGAAGAGCGATAGGCTTTGTTATTATAAATCCCATCGTGTGTATTTGTAATTTATTTATTTATTGATTAAATAAATATTTTTTAATGTTAGATGAATGAAAAGTGTTCACGCACCTATGTACGTGACGCACAACAGCTGATGGGCGAGCGAGGGGAAGGCAAGCAGAGGAGCGCGGGACGGGGCGCGCGCGACCGCCCACCATCAAGATTATAAAATCCATGGACCCGCGGACCAAGAGTTTACTGATCGACAGCGCTTCGAGCAAAACCACCTAGTCGCATTGTACCTGAATTTCACTGTAATCCTTGACCAAATAAATCTTTGTCGTTATATTAAATAATAATCAAATTCATTGAAGAAGTCCCTGCTGCAGTTCCTGACCCAGTACATCCGAACACACAATCACAAACATAATGGTCCTTCGAGCCGGATGTCTGGAGAATGAAGAATCGGCGCAACTCAACGAGTCAGAGGACGTCTTCGTGAAGAAGAAACTCACCTGCGCATACCTACCGTCACTCAGTGGAAAATAACTGACGGTTAGATTTCAAACTGTGAGTACTTTCCTTTGTCTTTCATAGCCACCGAAATGACGAAAAAACGGCAATCTCTTACAATTGAGTCTGAAGAGGTGATAGTTAACGTAGTTAAGGATTTAGTTAAAAAGCGAGGTATAGTTAAAAGTAAATTCTCTTTATTTGTTAAATATGTTACTTCGTTAGGCAATAATGATATAAATAGTGCGCAGAGAACGGAATTACAATTTCGGTTGCAAAAAGCAGAAACCTTATTAGCAAGTTTTTCGGAAATTCAAGATGAGATAGATCTTAACGTGTTAGATAGTCAATTGGAAATAGAATTAGAAGAAAGAGAATCTTTTGAGAATCGGTACTATTCTACAATGGCTAGTTCCAAATGTTTGCTAAATCAAGACGATTCTAGTATAAACGAATCAACTTCTAAAAATATCAATTCCATTAAACTACCCACAATTAAGCTACCCTCCTTTGATGGCTCGTACGATCAGTGGTTGGAGTTTAAAGACACATATTTATCGCTTATTCACAATTCGAAAGACATAGATGAAATACAGAAGTTTCACTATCTACGTTCTGCTCTCACTGGTAACGCCTTGCAAGTAATTAAATCATTAGAGTTTACCGCTGGTAATTATCGAATCGCCTGGGATTTGCTTGAAAATCGCTTTAATAATAACCGCCTGTTAATTTATAACCATTTAAAAGCGTTATTTGCTATGCAGCCAATGAGCAAAGAGTCGTCCGCTCAAATTAGGAAATTAACCGACAACATTTTAAGGAATCTCCGAGCTTTAAAAATAATAGGCGAACCTACGGATTCATGGGATTCCATTGTTATTTTCTTTGCGGCGTCAAAGCTAGATGCTGCCACTGAAAGGGAATGGGAAAACTTTCAAAGCAACTCAATAAATAACGAATTGAAAATTAAATTAGAAGATTTTCTGAAATTCCTCAAAAATCGGGCGGACATGCTGGAAATGGTTAAGTTATCTAGCAACAAAGCAGTCGCAGACAACACAAAAAAGGCGCTGTCTAATCAGGTCAACAATAGCACTCATAGTTACACTGCTACGCAAACAAACATTAATAAGGGTCTTAATAATAAGGCATCAAAATCCTCAAAGCGTCAGCGCATCTGTATCATGTGTGACTCCAATCATTCACTTTATTCATGTAACAAATTCTTACAGTTGTCGGTACGTGAAAAATCAAAATTTATCGATGAAAAGAAACTTTGTCGCAATTGTCTGCGGGTAGGTCATACAGAAAAAAACTGTTGGTTTGGACCCTGCAAACAATGCAACTTAAAACATAATTCATTACTTCATTGTGACGGTAACGCGTCCAATGAATCATTACAAGCAACGCCGCGGTATGAACCTGTCGCAGACAATTCGCAGACCGCGCTGTTGCATTCAGTAGCTCACGCGATTAACAAACAAGAAAATACTAGCTGTCTCTCTTTAACAGTGCAGCCTGTCTTGTTATCCACAGCATTAGTGGAGATCGCCGACAGCAATAATAAATATCACACTATTCGCGCATTACTCGATAGTGGCAGTCAGCAGTGCTTCATAGCTGAGTCGTTATGTAAAAGGCTACATACTAAAATGCTACAATCTACTGTTCAAGTCACAGGTGTAGGACATTGCATTACACAGTCCACGCAATCCTGTGAAGTTCAATTGAGGTCCAAAACTTGTGATTATAATAAAAACATAAAATGTCTGGTTTTGCCTCACATTACTGCACAACTACCCTCACTTAACTTAAATATTAATTTTAACATTCCGGACAATGTAACGTTAGCGGATCCAAACTTTTATTCGCCTAATGAAATTCAACTTCTCATCGGTGCAGATTTATTCTGGGAATTGTTAAATGAAGGGCTCATTAGGTTACCTACAGGACCTTGTCTTCAGAACACTAAGCTAGGGTGGATTATATCCGGTCCAATTCAAACAAAGAATTTGCGCATTAATCAGATTCATTGTAACTTTACACAAACGCTTGATGTACAACTTAAAAGGTTCTGGGAAATAGAAGAAATTACAACTACCGTCAATAATAATTATTCTAAAGACGAACGTGCATGCGAAACTTTATTCTCTAGTACTACGTTACGCGATGATAAGGGTCGGTTTTCTGTGCGCATTCCGTTAAACGAGTCAGCTGACTCATTAGGAGATACGTTTACGTTAGCTGAGAACCGGTTTCGATCGCTCGAACGTAAGCTGGCACGCGCTCCTGAGTATAAAAAAATGTATGCCGCGTTTTTACAAGAATATATAGATCTGGGACATATGAGTCGCATTCGTTCATACTCTTCGCCCACTTATTTTTTACCGCATCACGGTGTCTTTAGGGAAAACAGTAGTACCACTAAATTGAGAGTCGTTTTTGACGCAAGTGCGAAATCGACCAGTGGTAAATCTTTAAATGATATTCAATTAACTGGCCCTATATTGCAAAATGACATCTTTTCGATTTTATTACGATTCCGGCGACACAAATACATCGCTTGCGCCGACGTCGAAAAAATGTTTAGGCAGGTACTTATTCAACCTGACCAACGTAACTTGCAATGTATTTTGTGGAGAGAAAACCCTTCAGATCCACTAGGTATTTACCAGCTTAACACGGTGACATACGGCACTGCGTCCGCGCCGTATCTCAGCATGCGATGCATTAGACAGCTTGCTGAAGAATGCAATGATGACGTCATCTCGCGAGTAATTAAGGAAGATATTTACGTAGACGACCTTATCACGAGTCACGATGATAAAAATACATTAAAAAACATATGTGATGGTGTTTTCAAAACCTTAAGCTCAGGATGTTTTATGTTGCGTAAATGGATATTTAACTATGACGCCTCAAACACAAATACGGCAAATGGTTCGTCGAAAGAACTGTCCTTAGGAGAAAACTGTCAAAACAAAACGTTAGGATTAGGTTGGTTCAACGCGAGCGATGACCTACATTTTGTAACAAAACTTGAAAATGAGGGTACATGTACAATCATAACCAAAAGAAATATTTTGTCGGTAGTCTCACAAATTTACGACCCATTAGGGTTACTGGCACCGACAATTATTTTTGCAAAAGTTATGTTACAAAAATTATGGTTATGCAAAATTGGTTGGGACGATCCTATTCCACGGGGCATTGAAACAAACTGGAAACAATTCACTGCAAACTTAAATAGTTTACATACTATACGAGTCCCTCGTTATGTTTTAAGTGACAAAGGCGACGGTAACATACAAATCGAGCTTCATATTTTTTGCGACGCCTCGCAGAGCGCGTACGGTGCTTGCGCATATATACGGGCATACATAGCTTGTACTGATGATGACTCACTCGATGCGTTATCTGTTCGTCTTTTGTGTGCGAAAGGCAAAGTAGCTCCGATAAAACCGATTAGTATTCCGCGCCTCGAGTTATGCGGAGCGTTGTTGGGTGCAAGATTATATAATAAAATAATTAAAGCACTTCAAACTAACTTTAGAAAAGTTTATTTATGGTCGGACTCAACAACAGTATTGGGATGGTTGAACATAACACCGAGTTCTTTAAAACCGTTTGTTCAGAATAGGGTAGTAGAAATTAATGAGCTTACTGAAGGTTGTTCATGGTTACATATAAATGGTAAACAAAATCCAGCAGACATACTTTCGCGCGGTGCTACGGTTGATGCGCTTCAAGCAACTGATCTGTGGTGGCACGGCCCTAGTTGTTTACGTGAACCTAACTCTAAATGGGAAAAGGGTTTCACGTCTGTCTGTCGCAATATTAAGTTCAATGAATTGCCAGAGCTTAAAACAACCACTGTTGCAATGGAATGCCAAGTTAACACAAACCTAAAACTATTTGACAAATTTTCCACTTTAAATCGTTTAAAACGTACTATGGCGTATGTTTTGCGTTTCATAACAAATACGCGAATTAAGCAAAAAGCGAATCGGGCTCTCGGTGCGTTATCAGTTAATGAACTAAATAATTCAATGTTTATTTTATCTCAATTATCACAAAAAGATTCTTTTCCTGAAGAATATGAACGTCTAAAAAATAATTTACCAATAAAGGCTAATCGTTATTTAAATGGTCTGAACTTATTCTTAGATAAACACGGCCTTATGAGGGTAGGCGGTAGAATTAAAAACTCGCTTGATTTTTCTTTCGATAAGAAACACCCTGTAGTGTTATCTAGTAAACATAACTTTACGTCACTATTATTTAGACACGAGCACAACCGTTTATTACACGCCGGGCCACAGTTACTGCTATCTACTTTACGAGAAAACTGGTGGCCAGTAGGTGGTAGGAACTTAGCTAGAAAGATAACCCGTAAATGTGTTATTTGTACTCGCATAAAAGGCAAAACAATAAATGCTCAGATGGGTGATTTACCAGCGGAGAGATTAGAATCACAATTTCCATTCTATCGTTGTGGCGTGGACTACGCCGGACCACTATCCATACTTAGCCGTAGAGGAAGAGGAGCTAAATTAGAAAAATGTTACATTTGTTTGTTTATATGTTTCTCAACCAAAGCCATTCATCTGGAACTAGTCACTAGTCTTACTACCGAAGCTTATATACTCGCTTTAAAAAGATTCATATCGAGACGTGGTAAACCTGCGGAGATATTCTCAGACAATGGGAAGAACTTCGTAGGCGCTGCAAGAGAATTTAGCTCATTTATAAATAATAACTTTAATTCGATCATAGATTATACAGCTAATGAAAATATTAAATTCTCATTTATTCCGACGTACACACCTCATTTCGGTGGCTTATGGGAGGCAGGGGTTAAGTCTTGCAAACACCATCTCCGTCGAGTTATGGGCAATGCACATTTAACCTATGAAGAGTTTTACACAGTATTGGCATTAATCGAGTCCATCCTGAACTCACGCCCCATATCACCACTGTCGTCCGACCCCACAGACGAACTGCCACTGACGCCGGCGCACTTCCTCATCGGTCGACCACTCACTGCAGCAGCCTCTGAAGACATCACCGCTACACCAACATTCAGACTGTCACGTTACGCAAGAGTGGAACAGCTGAGACAACAATTCTGGCAGAGATGGACTAAGGAATACATAACTGAACTTCAGATAAGAACTAAATGGAAAAATAAAAATCAAGAAATAAAACCTAATACCCTCGTTCTTATAAAAAAGGACAACTTGCCACCTCTCAGATGGCGCCTAGGCAGAGTCACTCGCACCTTCACCGGCAACGACGGCATCTCCAGAGTCGCAGACGTCAAAACAGCGACAGGACAGATTCGACGAGCTTACACAAAGCTCTGTCCGTTACTACCAGACGGCGATGACAGCGGTACCTGTGAAATTTCGTAAAATTTCATTGGAAGCGGGTGCTTCCAAGGCGGCGGCTATGTTCACGCACCTATGTACGTGACGCACAACAGCTGATGGGCGAGCGAGGGGAAGGCAAGCAGAGGAGCGCGGGACGGGGCGCGCGCGACCGCCCACCATCAAGATTATAAAATCCATGGACCCGCGGACCAAGAGTTTACTGATCGACAGCGCTTCGAGCAAAACCACCTAGTCGCATTGTACCTGAATTTCACTGTAATCCTTGACCAAATAAATCTTTGTCGTTATATTAAATAATAATCAGTTTCATTGAAGAAGTCCCTGCTGCAGTTCCTGACCCAGTACATCCGAACACACAATCACAAACAAAAAGTGTGTATGTGTGCTGCCGCTATGTGCGGCACACTTTTTTCAATTGTTTTGTGAGTGTATAACGTATCTGTTTATTTGAATATCATTGGTTCCAAGTAATAAATAGAATATTGGTAAAGTTATACCATAATCGTTATTCTGAATGAAACAATCGACATCAATGAGATATCTATTACAGCAGTCAAATAATAAAACTGGCGATTATTCATCACAGCACAAACGTTACATAAGAGATTAAAATATTCAAGTTTCCAAATTGCCTCGCAACCTCTTTTGTTTTCGTATAATATTTCACAGATACTGGCTATTTTGAGTAAAAAATATAGATGCCATTAAATTTTGCTTTTCATTTATTTTTCTTTGTCAAGAAAATGGCATTCTTTTTTTTTTTGAAAATTTTCCAGTAAGTTTTGTTTATAGGAAATGCATAGAAACTTTTTGTGACAAAATATATTTTCTGTTGAAGCGGGTAGTCGAGGACGTGGATAAAAAGGTTGACATTTCTCAGTGCGACGCGGCCCAGTTTCATAGATAAGATTTATCATCGGATAGTTCACTTGGACCCGATTTCATTGCATCGCTGGTTTAATTGGTTTGGTATAAATCGAACCATTGAATAACGACCAGTTTAACATAAAACTCAGTCGCCCAGCTTTTAGCTACACGGGAAGGGCCTGATAGAATTGTAATGTATAAAGGCCTTCCCAATCGTATAAATATTTAAAATAGAGGCGATTTAGTGGTTTCCATCTAAATTGTATCACGAAATTTCGGCAGTACCTAAACGTTATAAATTTCACAGAACTCATTGAATCAGTAAAACTAACAAGCTTATAAAATTTGATGCACGCATCAGCTGTCAATACTAAATAATACAATATAAATTATTCTGACGGGTGTTCTATAAAATAAATCACTAGTGCGGCAGTGTAAAGCCTACCCTTTCAATAGATGTCATCAGAGCAATCGATTGTTCAGCTCTCCCAATAGACTTCACTAGGATTGCCATTGTAAAAAAACTAAAAACAGAAAAATAAAAACTTTTTAACAAAAAATCAAACCGACTTCCAGAACAAAAAACTACAAAGCAAAAAATAAATTTCTTTTCCGAAGTCGGTGTCTTTTGTGCCTATCCATTCTTTCCCGTTTTTCGACACCGACTTCGGAAAAGAAATTTATTTTTTGCTTTGTAGTTTTTTGTTCTGGAAGTCGGTTTGATTTTTTGTTAAAAAGTTTTTATTTTTCTGTTTTTAGTTTTGGTAGGTACCTCCTATTAACATGATTATCATTTATAGCCAAAGTACATCTCATGGCGATTCCAATAAGCCCAAACACGACTAGGATACATTGTTTTATATTAGAGTTCCAGTGCCTACCTTCCGGCTTCATCATCAGATCAGTTCGATGGTGTCATTTTCACCAGTACCATTTATTTATGTTTTTGCTTCATTATAGTCGGTTAACTATTCGAGATATCTTATGCCCGTGACATATTTAGCATTTAGGAGATCCAGTGGCCATCTGTGGTCTTCTTCATCAGTTCCACTTCACCAAATGATACTTTCTGAGTGCAGATGATTGCATTGTTGATGAAAATACCAAAATCACTATATGTTTGCCTATAATATTTGAGGAGTTCCCTCGATTTCTCTAGGATTTCATCATCAGATCCTGACTTGATGATTATGGGACCAACTAGGAAGTATACCCTTTCAAACAAAAGAAGAATTTTTGAAATCGGTCCAGGCGTTTTTGAGTAATCGGGGAACATACATAAAAAAAAAAAAAAAAAAAAGATTCCGACGAATTGAGAACCTCCTCCTTTTTTTGAAGTCGGTTAATGAGTTTTATTTGTAATGTTTGTCGAGCATACATTTCAATGAGCCAAACTGCAATATTGGCTACTGCTAGCCTGTTCAAAGATCTTATCCAACGCAATGACATCTTCGTTTTATGTAGGAGTAGGTGCTTAGTATAAACTAACAAGCTGCGGAAAGTTTGAAGCGGGACACTGTGTAGCAATGCACCGACTGAGTTTATTAGCGGGCGTGCTTCATCGTCGACCACATCATCGCTTACCATCAGGTGAGATAGTGGTCAAGCGCAAGCCTATCAACCATACAAAAAAAAGAACTAAAACACATTCATATAAATTAATCTACAACAATGGATTATCTCGAAAATAAATAAAATGGGATCATATCAACAATTAATGGCTTTGTGATCTAATAACCAGTCACCTGCTTGTTCTATTATTTCATTTGTTCTTTAACAAATCTTTCGCGAGACATTTAAATGAATAATGTCTTTATTATTTGTCACCTCGGGGTCTCCCCTCGTTATTGTGACTGTAACATTTTTATTTCTTTATTTTGTCATGATGTGCTGCTTTTATTTTCCATGTCGGAATTATGCCAGCTTTTAAGTTTATGCTTTGCATTATTTGATTTTTTTAAATATTTGTTTGTAATTTTTTCAGGTTTACGATTTGTTTGTTATGAAATACAAGCTTTTGGGTATACAAAGAACTATTTTTGTTAGAAACTTGCAATTTATGGTCTCTTATAATTTTTTATTCTTCCCGATAATGACTGTTATTATTATGACATGCTTTAATGTTTCCGCATTAAAGCATGTCATAATAATAACAGTCTTTATGTTCAAATAACAGGCACTTTAAATAATGAGCATCACAATTTTCCAGTCGGTGGTCTTAATTATTTCCCATAGCTTACCCGGACAGTCTGTGGTAAAGAGCCATGATAATCTTGCAATACAAGCTCTAAAACAAAATGAAATATCAAAGGAATTGGTAACTTCAAATCTTTTGAGCCAGTGAATCTTTGGTAAGACATGAATCTAGTTAGAAATTCTATTATTTCAGTTTAGAAACGAATCTTTTCCCAGAACGATCATATGAATTCAACGAAACATAGGAAAGCAGAAACTCGTTTTGAAATCATACAGCGTAATATTATTAACTCAGCCTTCATGAGTGGACTTCAAAACATAACGAGTTGTAAAAATATCACGTTTTCATAGCTGGAGTTCAAAGGTTCAAATTTTTCATACCCTTTCCAGTTACAGTTGCTTGCTCTATCTCCCTGGAGACTATAGACGATAGAATTTTAAACGGAAAATCTAAATTCAGGAGGTTGAACTTTTAAAACAATAAGTACCATTACTTATTGTTTTAAAAGTTCAACCTCCTGAATTTAGATTTTCCTACATAATATGCCGGGGGTATGGTTCAACCATGCATTGTATATGGTCAGTGGTTCGTACAATTAGTGTCTCGTTGAGCCTTTTGTAAATTATGCAGCTGCATTTGTTTCAGCATTTCACTAATAAATTGCGATCAAATTGGATTTCAAAACCTCATATTGGATTTAGCATTTACCTGTTTGCATAACATTCTGATTTTGAAATGGAATGATGAATACTATTTGTCTAAACTATACCTAGCTTCAATGTGTGTTTTAATGTGAGAAAATAACAAAAAAATCCTTCATCGATATTGCTATTATAATTTTTAACTACTGGCAATGGTTTAAGTTTGTAGTTGAAGTTTTAGGTATCTTTTGTTTTTTTCCAAACCTCGTAATTGGTAAGCTAGTAGAGAGAAGTGTAGTGATTAACAACAACATTTTTGTTTTAGTTAATGTAGCACTTTTAATAATCACGACATCAACACTGTTTTTTCAAAACCAATGACACGAACTATGTTATAAGTAACTATAAATCGGTAATAAAATATTAATTCTGGAATGCAGTTTAATATTCTAGTTAAAAACGCTTTCAAATGGAATTCGTTCCGCTCGATGGCTCGTTCTGTAGCAAATGGTTTTATAAAACAGTTTCGACAGTTTAAAGGATTTACTCTTTGTGTAATCTCGGTGAATATAAATGGATTACTTTATGAACTTTAATTTTCTGTTCCACTATAGAGGAATGACATATTTTTTTTTATAATATGTAGGCTCGCGTTTGACCACTATCTAGCCTGATGTTAAGCGATGATGTGGTCTACGGTGAAGCACGCTTGCCTAGAAGAAACAATAGGCAATATTTATTTTAAAACTAGCTTCTGCCAGTGGATTCGCACGCGTGAAAAGTGTTTTCTTATCCTATGGGAAATTTAAACTGGGTAGAAAACTGAGTAGAAAAAGCAGCCCATTTGCTATATATTGCAAATATAGCCCAGGCTATAATCTATCTCTGTGCCAAATTTAGTTATGTCGTTTCGTCAAGGATAAAGCTATGTTAAATGTTTGTGTAAAGTTCTTTAGTTTATAAGTGTTTATGTTTTTGGCTTGCTGTACGCTTTGATGCAAACTGTTAGTACAGCAAGAAATTGTTATGAAATAAATAAATATGAAAAGCTAATTCCAATCTTTGATTATTTTCAACATTCATGATTTTTTCAGGGTAAACTCAAAAAAGATCGTGATAAAACATAATATTACCTACACAAATAAACCGTTTTAATTTAAAGAAACAGGAAGGTATTAGCGAGTGAAGAGATATCTTTACTTTGTTGCATAATGCACGTCTTGAGAGTCAAGGAGTTCTATCCGGCTTTCAAACAAAAAGTGCGCTGGGAATTTTCAAACGACTTAGTGAATACGCGACCGGTGACGATAGATAGAAAAATGTTTGCAAGCTTAAAAAGCTAGTTTTTTTAAAGAGTTGCCGATTAATTTTGATATAATATGATTGTATATAAGAACATTTAAGGCGTATAAATGCCCCAATGTTAACGCATTGCTGGGCCTGGATATATATAGATATCAATACTGAACCTCCTTTTGAACAGTATTGTTTACAAAATATTCTTTGATTTACATAAATGCTATTTCAGTTATGTAGAAAAACTAGCCATACATTTTTCAGTGTAAAATATTTTTACACATCCAACTCGTTTTGGAGTAGTATCCAAACATAGTAAATAATATTTGTTGTTAATAATGTTTTAAAGCAAAACTAGTAGTTACACGAAAAACAATGTTTCACAAATAATGTACATTACAAGTTTTTCTTAATGTCCCTCGCCAAATTTCGTGTTTCGTCAGCCGTCGGATTTCTATTAGTTGACCTTTGCACTTGGTACGGACCGGACGCTCTCAATCAACTTGGAAGATATAGATTTGTTAATACTCTTGTAAGGTAACTTCCCTTACTCACCGGCCAGCTCAGGGGTAGATGTTCGAGATGAGACAATTGCAGGGATGATTTCGCATGAGGGTCGACAGAAATAAATGTCTATATATTTGGTCAGCTATTTTAATAATACACAGGCATCACTACTGCATCACAATTTTAAAGGTATCTCACTTACTTGTGGTTGGTATATAAACTACCCTTTAAACTTAGCATCAGATGTATGATATCACAACCAGCATCGTTCCTTTTGTGCTGATTGCATCAAGTATCTCACCAGCCGAAGTATCATGGGTGTTCGGAGCCTGTTGTTGAATGCGGTGTTGCTGTTCTTACATAATTTCGTTGACCATGTTTTATTCTATTTTATTATTATTAAGATTAATCCTAAGGAACCCTGTCGATGGGAAAAATGCAAGATAAGCGTCGTACAAGCACATGTCTCACAAACATGAAAATATAGTTCAATTCCACGAATACTCACAGCGCTTGCTGGCACATAATTATTTTATATTTAGGGCTGTTTCCCTGTCGCCTCCGAGTCATTTTAGATTACTTTATTTTACTTATTTAAATAGGATTTTATTTTCGACTCCTTCGGTATCCATTCGTGATGAAAAAGAAATGTCACTCTCGTCGGCCATAGACATTGAGCATTTTATTGACCCATAGAGATGTCATGTCTATATTTTCTATAAGTAATTATGTATACCTGAAATTAATAGCCTAGATATGTAGGGGATTGTGTGCTTGTTAAATTATATTAATACACACAATATCTAACAGGTTTCGTAAAGAATTTATAATAATTGCGCCCCGACCTTAACGCCATCTAGTACGAAAGTCGTGAATCTCTTACTAGCTTTCTCTCATAATTGTAATTGCTTCTAGTGCAACTCTGTCAGATGTCGCTGTAAGTCGTTACGGAAATATATTTGTTACACTCTTATAACCTAATGTAATGTATTTGAAAAATGGGAGGAAAGCTGCAATAGGCGATGCTTTCCGAGGGAAATTAAGAAAAGAGTTGTACTGTACACGTATTTTTTTTTTCATTTCTTTTAACTTCGCCGTTACTAACGATTATGCGTTAAAAAGTAATCGTTTTACAGCACTAAAGCGGTGTAAGGCCCTTAGGAAATGAATGTAAAACTTGAACAATATTATAATTTTTCGATTTGTGCTACGGCGACGTAGCTCATGTAGCGGTTGCGTAGGCTTACTACGCCGTAGCAATAGTTTAAAACATATTGTGTTGGTTATCATTTAAACTACATAATTAACAACAACCGCTAATATTATAAGCCCTAAGGCAGCTCGTAAGGCTATTAGCTCGTCAGTCCAACCTATCGGCTCGTTACTTAATGTTTCAAATGCTCTCCCTATAATTATGTACTGTGTGAGCTCCCCTGAGGGTACCCCTCTTAATAAATTATGTTCCACTATTTTAGTAGTATATTGTTGTATGATATATTATTATTTAAGATGTTAACAGTATTCAGAGTATTGGCCGCTCGGCGACTCGCCTTACTACGAGCAGAAGACTTCATAGGTACCTACATAAACCAAATCACGTCACAAACACTAACTTTATCGTGCCTATGCACTGACCTCAAGTATTTAACTTTACCATTCAAAGTTAAAAATATGTAGGTAGTTATAAAAGCTATCCACGGTGAATGTGGTCTCTTTGATCTCTGCCGTGCCGCTTCGTACGACTCGGCGCCGCTCACACTCGCTTCACTGACACGTGACCGCGACACAAACCATATTTGTGACACACGGGGATGGGGATGTACAATTTTCAGCTAAAATGTGTAGGTTTAACCTATATTACTTCCTTAGAAAACATTGTAATCAGGATAAAAGCTTCCTGGGAAATAATTAATACCATCAAAATTGAATACTAAATATAATCGGTGTTGAAGCACGACTGCACAAGGAAAGCCCCTCCGGAATAACTGACCATCTTTAAAGGACAAAACCGTTTGGTAAAAACGAGCGTGATGTTTTTGGTCAAAATTGATTTGCGTGATTGTAAATTCTGATCACACTACTACATTCTAATATACCTAAAAACACGCTTCTGGATATTTCGCCGGTGTACATGAACGATAAATTGTTCATAAGCAATGGCATGAATACCTAGTCTTGGGTATGACATTTGTGAGAATTTGCTGCAGACTTTACAACAACTACAATAAGCATTTTAGTTGGTGTGTTAAGTTTAGGACGTAAACTTCAAATTGGTATCTTCAAAGTTGTTTTGCCGTGAAAGCATCTCATCAACTCTCTTTATTCAACTTATCTTAAAATCTTAAAGCAAAAAATCTTCGTAAGAGGGGAAGAAGTTTTTCTTGATTTTGCCCTTGGTTAAGTATACGACTTAATTGTTTTATAAGCTCCATTACTTCCTAACTGTTCTGAAAGCCTATAAAATTGGGGCTTAGCGAGCGATTGTGAAACAGTATCGGCTTACACTGTGAGAAAACAACTAGCTTATTATAACTTGACCATTAATTTTGCACAAAAAGGTATCTGGAATGTTTCGCACTGCGGTATAGTGGCTTCATAATTATTCTGTCAGAACACGATTTATTACATACAGAAACAAAACAATGAAGATATTCATGAAATACATTCTGAAAAACAACTAGATGTTCCACCAAGTTACTGATACTCTTAGTGGTCTATTAACTTTCATCTCATTTTATGTTCTAATAAGTTGTAACAGCGACATTAAATAAAACTAGAGTAACGCCAACAAAACTTACTGGTTTAGTTAACATGACTATCACCAAATATCCTTTCACAACTCTAAAATACTCTTGGTAAATAAAAATGCAAAATAAATTTCCTTTTAACGTAATACTTTCCAAAATCTGTATCAAACGAACACTTATCTATTTATAGATTACTGTTCGTTTACATATACAGATTGATACAGACAGCATCTACTTTTAATCATACGTCCGAAATATTTTCAGAAATATACTAAAAGCTTGTGTCATAAAAATTTATGTATTGACAGTTTCCTTGAAAATACCGCAAAATATTTTTTCGGTATGTCTCACTGTCTCCGATGTTCTTAGTTATATTTGTACTATGACATGAGTAGAGTCAGCACAGGAAATGGTATGTATTCTAATATACAGAGTGTAAAGGAAAGGTGCTATCATATTTTAAATACTGTTTCTTGGAGAAAGTTGTTCCTAAACAATGACAGAAGCAGTATTTACAATATGATTGCACTTAGCCGTTGCACCCTGTATTCTATATTTTTAGATGACAAGCAAATCCGATGTCAACTATTCTGCCAATGTCGCAAGTTAAAAACTAAAAGAGAAAGAAAATGGTATGTTTATTTTAGAAGTTAAGGTGTTGAGTTCTACTAATATATCCCAACATTTAACCCCGCCATGTGCACAAGTCGGTATTTGTACATGTCCATGACTCGGAGCTTCGTTAATCAACAGATGGCGAGTTAATGGAATCACTTTCCGAGCAACCTCTGAATTAATTCAATAAGATTCGGGTCACCTTTAACGCAATTTAATACCGTTCCCTATATACGAAATTGAATACCTTTCGGTAATGTGATTTTTTTAAAGGCGACGATATAAAATTAAGTTTTGTTGCTTGTTCCGGCAGTAGAAACTGTTGTTCAGCTAAGGGAATATCTAATGGAAAGTTTAACTATGTAGGAGGAAAACTCGGCGAAGTTAAAAGTAGAATTGACTTGGTTTGTCACTCAAATGGCACTGCGACTTACCTCCTGCTTATATTCACCTGTGCGTAAAATACTGTAGATCATGGTCCTTAACTTTTTTACTTTTTTTGATTAGGACGGAAATTTATTGCTAGAACTTACCTACTTACAATCCAGCTAATAATTTTCAGTCCCATTTCAGGGCATTTCTTACCTCGTTTTTCGCGGGACATTATTCAGCCGATGATGCACGATATTGAACATGTACCTGATAAAACCATAATAGTGTGTAATTATGGCCATTAAAAAAAAATAACAATACAGATTCATTGTTTAGCATACTTACTCTCATCTTAAATCGCCTCCTTTGTTGTTTATTCTCATTTGATTTTATAAATCAGTTTTCCGTAGTCGTTTTAAAATAGTATCACTGGACCACACAAACTAAAATCAGCAGTGAATTAATAGAATAGCAATTATAAATAATCTAACAACAATAAAACTAAAATGTAGTGAGTACAATATGAAAGACGAAAGAAGCAAATAAAAGAAAATAAATTAAACATTTGAAAGTCTATTCTAAGTGGGACAAATGATGAAAAGTTTCACCGAATCCACTCTTCATCATTTGTCTGTTCACGTGAATAAAATTTATTGATTCCCATCGTTTTATATATTATGGACCACAAGATGCGATTTTTTGTCATCTATGTATGTGAATTAATATGTTTCTGGTTAAAATACCAATCGCCGAATAAAAACCGGCTATCGTATCACACAACGAAAATTCCGTACAAACAGCTATATTCCACAAATTAATAAGATCATATTGGAAGGTGAACAATGGAACAGTGAAGGCACAAAAACAAGAAGTAATATAGGAAAATATAAGTTTACTAGCTCTCAGTTAGCCGCAATCTGTGGGTTGCCAATTTAACTGCTAAACCTGGCAACCTTGTTGACTTGTTATTTGACATAATTATGTCTTCTTTGTTGTTGAACCGAAAATCAAATTTTAAAGACATGGTTGGCGCAGTGGTTGAGCGATCTACTGCTATGCTATGTATCGCGGGCTTGATTCCCACACGAAAGAAATATTTTTATGACTTGCAGATAGTTGTTCCGGTCTTTTTATATGTTTGTCAATGCACCCTCGATACTGGAGAAGTTCCCAGGGTGGGCCAAAGTTCAGAAAAAAAAATTGCCAGGTGCGAATCGGACTCGCGCATTGAGGGTTCCGTGCAAACAGCTACATTTGCCAAAATAATTAAATAACATTACTGAAGTTCATAAACTATGAGGGCACTGAACATTGCTCACACGATAAGTTAAATAGAATTGAGGTACAAAATAAACTTAGCCGTTGGAAAACTGTAGTTCCCAAACATCAACATAATTCGCGGTCAGTTTACCAACAGCAAATAGTTAATAATCTTTTCTTTTATGTAGGATTTTTCCTTTACTTGAAGACATTGCTTCTTGCCAAATCTCATGATTCTAGGTCAACGGGAAGTACCCTGTAGATTTTGATTCCCTTGCGAGTGTAAAATATGCGTCATTAATGGCTGTATCTCTTGATTGCGTTGATCTAGAAGTTTGTTTTTTTCACAGCTGCAAGAGGTTGCAAACTTGAGTATATGATATTAATTTTAACTCGATACCTCCACGCGTTCCCGAGATAAAGGGTCTTCACAGAAATACGGACAGAAAACTATAAGGGTTCTGTTTTTTCCTTTTCAGGTACGGAACCCTAAAAATGGATTCCGTAAAATATAATAGGGTTCTAAAAATGTGTTCGAGTAATCTTGATACCTACTTATTTTCATAATATGACTATAGGTGAATTAAAACTGTGGTTTCATTCCCAGGTGCAGAGTCCGGTGCTGGTGGTGGAGCTCACCCTGGACAGACTAGAGGGCACACAGCTCAGGGCGCTGGGGCTGCTGTCTGTGTACGGGTTCAACGTGACGTATGAGGTGCGAGGAGCAGCGCAGTCACCGGGAGCCACTTCATGTAGCGCCGTCGAGTGCAGGTTGCTGGGACACTGCTACGCCACACACGATTATCAGTAAGTTACAGTGAATTAAACTATCGATAAGAGCAGTGGTGGCCCATTGGTAACGGCTCCGACTTACGTGTCTTAGATCGAAACCAGGCAGGTGCTTTATTTTTTGTAAATTATTTAATCACCACTGCTCTATTAAAAGTGAAAGAAATCATCATGAGGAAACCGGCATGTCCTAAAACCGCGGTTATTTACAAAACTTATTGATCGCTTCAGAATATTTTACACTTCTCAGGCAGTTCTACTGTTCGTGTTTCCCGGGTTACTCCGGAGCGGACTGTGGAGAGGGTCCGCTGTGCCCGAAGACCTCCAACATGTGTAAGAACGGCGGCACCTGCAGGTGAGCGAACTCATTATATTCTGGTTTCCATTGTCTCGTAGGTAAATTGTTTCACAAAAACGAACAACGATGTCAATCGTATGTTGTTTTGTAGGACTTCGGTTAAATTTTTATTGTTGACAGAGGTTCTTTAAACGAATGTTGACTTTGGTCGTTTTCTACAAGATTATAAAAATCAAGCTTTATACGTTATTCATTCACAAGCTACATGTTCCAACAGACAGATGGGTCCGGCCGCCGTCAGCTGTATCTGCGCGCCGGACTACACGGGGGACATGTGCGAGGCGCAGCTAGCAGCGCCTGGTGAGGAATTACTTAGTCTCTTGCTTCTTCTAGCTATGTAAAAACAGCACTGATTCCGGCCAATTGGGTTTTTAATGGTGCCGCTACTTCCTAATATCTTTTGAAATCCGTATTATTTACGCCATAAACACCCAGTCCTATCTAATTTACGAGTTTGTTCGCTCGATTTACTAAATTGTCAGCGATTTTACAAATTAACAATGCTCTCACGTCAATAATAACATGTCACAGTCACACCCTCAAAATTATTATCACACTATTCATCATTATTGCGAAGCCGTAAATTACGAGCCTATTTTCAGGAAATGAATTAAGCTTGCAAAGGAATGAAAAGTTTAAAACTAAAATAAGCACCAATACCACGTCTCCCAATATATTATGTATCATCAGGTATGTGACATGCATGGCGAGACTGAGGCGAAGATTTCTATTTGTATTAAAATGTTACTGAAAACGTCTGCTTCTATATTGTATTTTGTTACAGAATGCGGTATAGAGGAATGTGCAGAAGTCTGTAAGAAAGGAACAGCTTGTCACTGTAACCCGAAGGATACAGACGACTGTGAGTATTTCAATAATCTTCAAGACCAGGAAGTGGTGATAAGTTCAAGTAGTATCTGCTAATTGATAGTGCCTGTCTAATCGTTGTATATTACAGCATCAGCAAGATTTGAAACAAGACTGGAAGTAGTGGACAATGCAGGTGTAAACATATCTCAAAAAGTCAAAAAACAGGTATTTACTAGCAACTAATACTATGAGAATTAGTAATCCAAATGGAAAAAAAAAATGTTAATAACAACAATCTCATCTCTTTCAGTTAACAAGCTATTTAAAAGCGTCAAACATTACAATAGAAGGAGAAATAGAAATTCTAAACACAAGGTGAATATCTGTATAGGGGTGAGTGCTGTTGGTATTGGTAAGCGTGTTATGAGCATCGTGTGTTTGTGTCAGTGCGGTTGCAGACAGTGGCGCGTGCAAGCTGTGGGCACGCGTCTGGGGCGCGCGGCGCGATGCGGGCGCACTGCGCGCGGCTCTGGCGCGCATGCGCACACTGCGCGTAGATAACACGCTCTTCCACATGCAACCTGCACTTAGCTTGCGCGTGAGTACCTATCTTTTATTTATCTGTCGTTGTTAAGTTATCTATCATAGAACCTTCCGGCTTCATCATCAGATTAGTTCGATCGTAACATATTCATCAGTACCATTTATTTAGAAGTCTATATCTATAAAAATAATCCAATTAATATTTACCAATTCTAGTCTTCCAAACTTTCTTTTTATTCCTATCTTTAAGTTAACAATGTTTTTGAAATTGCAATTGCCGCAAATTATGGGAAATTAATCTAAAATAATGTCGTCAATAAAATGACAAAAAAATACAACCGACTTCCAAATAAAAACACTACAAAGTGAAAAATAACTTCAATTTCGGCAGTCGGTGTCATAAAATGAAGATCCCAAAACAGGAACACTGACTTCCGAAATTGAAGTTATTTTTCACTTTGTAGTGTTTTTATTTGGAAGTCGGTTGTATTTTTTTGTCATTTTATTGACGACATTATTTTAGATTGTTGTTTGTTTGTTGTCAAAAAGTTTTTTGTTCGTAAAGAAAAAAAAAATAACACATTTTAGTAGTACGATTAATATAAAAAACTTTTTAACAAAAAATACAACCGACTTCAAAATAAAAACACTACAAAGTGAAAAATAACTTCAATTTCGGAAGTCGGTGTTCTTGTTTTGTTTTTTTCGTTTTTTGACACCGACTTCCGAAATTGAAGTTATTTTTCACTTTGTAGTGTTTTTATTTTGAAGTCGGTTGTATTTTTTGTTAAAAAGTTTTTCACTTTTTAGTTGTGGTACATAATGGACCATTTCTCAAAAGTGAAGCCAGAATAGATTAACCCAGAAACATGCAACTTAAACAAAAACGGTGGAATTAAAGTATAACAGGGTGAACTTTTCACACCTGCTTATCCCTTTAGAGCGTACTAAAGTGATGTTATGTTATGAAATGATGTAAACAATAAACAGACATTCGATTGCAACGTCCCGATTGATTTGCCATCATTTATTGAAGAGTTCTGATGTATATCTCCGAAGTTCTTCATCAGATCTTGATGAAATTTAACTGGGACCACTTGACAAGCACCAGCTTTCAAATGAAAAAAGAATCATCAAATCGGTCTACCCAGTAAAAATTTATGAGTAACACATATAAAAAGAAAATACAGTCGAATTGAGATCCTCCTCCTTTTTTGCGAAGTCGGTTAAAAAAAAGGCAAAAATGAGAATTCTTTAATTTTTTATTGTAAATATTTATAAAAGACCTGTGTTTCCACCATTGACACGTATAAAACAATCACAGCAATTTAGCATGCTTAAAATCAGTTCATCAAAATCACTTTGAAGAATGAACGCCCACGTCTTTTTAAACAGTTGTTATGGGGTATGCAAGGCATCCATACTCGGCAGAGTTCTTCTTTGGAGCATATTCCATGCGTGGTCAATTGGGTTGACGTCTAGCGATTGAGCAGGCCACGGCAGAACGTTGATGCAAACATCGGCAAGAGAGCGTGTTACGACTCACCAAACAAATCATTCAACCGGGTTGCAAAGGGATGAACACGTCTGAAACAATCCTCTCCGCATAAATATGAGCTTTAAATTGAGGTTGCCTCTGATCCAAATGAGATTGGTTCTTCTACCGATCCAAATACCGGCCCAAACCATTATTGTTTCCCCTTCATATAAATGAACTTCCTGACAAAATTTCAAACGTTTTTGACGTCCAGAGATCCTCCAAACTTGAGTACGTCTTGTATCCGGCCTCATACCGAAACAAGATTAATCGTTAAAGCAAACACAACGCCAGTCTTCTGTCTTCCATTTTCTGTGTTCGCGAGCCCATTGTAAACGGGCCCTACGATTGCGATACCGATACATAATTAAATAGATAATAATTTTAAAATAGAAAATCAACTGTGAATGACACTTGATTTTCTATTTTTAAATAACATTTTAAGAAAATTCTTTTATAAAAATAGTGAAATTCACTAAAAGAATCATTAACGATCCAAAAAAGTTAAAATAATAATCCTCAATTGTGGCGTTACTCTAAAACGTACTTGATCCCTAAACACTTTTGATTATTCGGTTAACTATACGCGATATTCTATACCCGTGACATACTTATCATTAAGTTTCAATGTCCAACTGTGGTCTTCTTTATTAGATCTACATCACCAAACAATACTTTCTGAGTGGAAATGATTGAATTGTAGATGAAAATTCCAAAATCACAATTGAGGGAAAAATCGGTGAACATAATTATATAAAAAAAAACATAGGTACATACATCCATCCTCCTTTTTGGGAAGTAAATAATAAAAATATTTATTTTTATGACGTATGACGTAATTTTCATTCGGGTCGAATAAACTATGCTAAATAAAAATGAAATAATGCTATTTCAATACATAATGATTCATTGATTTAAAAAAAAAAAAATTGTATCGAATGAGACATAATTTTTTATAAAAATGTATTTTCATCTTTGGGTTAGAGTTCCATGTGAATTAAACATGCAAATACCCTTTTAAACGTTTAGTTTGATAGGATATATTGATATAAATAAGATATCCTGCTGCAGACTCTAGTTGTGAACCATCGTCCAGAAATATGGGAGGGTTCAGAGTTCATACTGACATGTATGGCGTATGGATCTCCGGACATCATCTTCACGTGGTACAAGGATGGTGTCAAGATAAACTTCAATGGAACGACGAGGTAAGTTACTGGCAAGTATGCGCGAGAGGGACATTGTATTTTCTACATTACTTAAATAATAACCTTATAAATTTAACCAGACTGGTAAACTATCTGGACATTGAGGATGCAAGCTAATAGCCTGTCATCGAGACCGACGAGTGTGCGCCTTTGCAATCCCGCCACTAAATGAGCAACTGTTATTTAACCGCACTGATTACCCGTTAACATGCTCGCTCCCTGGTGGTTCTAATGGTTTATGTTTTAGATAAAAACTAGTCTGCAAATCAAATCAGTGATTCTTTTGACTTTTATTATAGAAAAACTGTTTACTTTCGCTTTAGAAAGCGGCTTAATTAGTTGTTTACGACGAGACAGATTAGTACGTCGACATCTGAAAGAGACTTTAACATATTGCCATTAGAAGAGTGTTCTTTTTCAGAGACATTTGGACGCGTACGGTGTCAGAAGACGCGCTTGGTCGTCGCATGTCAGTGTTAGGTATAACAGAAGCGAAGAGCCCCGACAGCGGCAAGTGGTCATGTGCAGCAGACGATGCTGGCAGGAGACGATGTAGAGCGCTGAGGCTGACGGTGCTGAGACCACCCGAGGTACGACTCGTGCCTTCCACTATCACTGTTGATAAGGTAAGTCAATCGATACCGGCGGTGGTACGCTAATCGTAATATACATCAAAACACACCACTTTGGTTTGCGCAGATACCTAAAAAACTTATATGAATGTGTGTCAGGGCGACAACGTGAGTATAACATGTCTGGCGGGAGCGGGGCGGGTGCACGGCGCGCTTGGGTTCAGTTGGGCGAGGGAGAGGACGCTGCTGCGGATGGTGCCGGGCAGAGAGGTATGGGAGGATCTGTTCCCCGCGGGGAACGTGCTCAGGCTTTATAACATACAGGTTTGTTAATAACAATAAATTAAATCTTCCTCAAAAATTCAAGTACTATTCGAGATGCCTTTAATTATTATTTTTTTAACAGAAATCCAGCGAGTACCGATGTCAAGTATCATCAGTGGCCGGCACAAATGCTAAACGCGTGACCATGTGGGCTCTAGGAGCTGACGATGTAGCGTGTGAGAGTGAGTCTTCCCATGGCTTGCGCTGGCCGAAGACTGCTCCCGGAGCGCACGCGACTGCCTTCTGTCCACAAGGATACAGCGGGGAGAGCACTAGGTAAGGAGAAATATAATACAAAGATACTACGTCTGATCTAGTACGAGTATCATCTCTTCATGCAATAAATGTTTAATTTTGGTAACTTATTTGCAGGTTTTGCGAGCCCAAAACTGGACAACATGGTGCTAAATGGATGCTACCGGATTTCTCTCGTTGTGTTGCAGACTCACTCAAACACATTTATGAACAGGTAGCTAAGTGAAACCAAATAATACAATGAGATGATACGAAATTCTCTACACATACCTACGATAAAATATTGCTGTGTTCGTCAGTTCAGTCTGATATCGCTTGGCTACTCTTGGAGCTCGGTGTGGCGCTTGTCGCGGCAGTACGGTGCTGCGCTGCTTTCTCTGCCGACACACCCGGGCGAGGGCGAGCCTCCCCTCAATCATGCAGCACACATGCTGCACTACCTCATGTCTGCTGCAGCTCAGCCAGCTGACAGGTTCAACAGCGCGGAACATCTGCTGAACATCTATGACCACCTGCTCACACATCCTGATGCGTTCCTTGATGAGGAGGTAAGTGATAATTGATGTCAATGTGAAATAAAATTCTAGCCAAGATTTATTTCTGTTGTTAAAAAAGGAAAATAATTAATCGCGTGATTTCTAACTAGAAAATCTTCGAACTCCAAAACGCGGTAGTGGACACAGCGGGACTGCGGAGTGGCTTCGACAAGCGCTTCAGCGAGTTTACAGTCACAACTGCACCGGTACAGTTGGATAACACGGCGCACTTCTCACTTGAGCCAGCTCCTGTGGGTCGCGAGGAGTGGCTCGTGACGTCAGCAGCAGTAGAGCTGGCGGATACAACGGGCAATGTTTCCGTGGTCACCGTGCTGTATCATGACTTGGGAGCGAGGCTGCCGTCGCTGAGGAGATTTGTCGAATATAAGTAAGAGCCTTCTTCAAGATTGCGTATTGATTACTAAATTATTAGGATTTTAAAGCATCAAAACGCGGTATAAACTTTTCTTCCTTGGTTTTTGTTATTTTTCATTATATTTATGTTTTATCATCTTTTATTAATTTATCTATTGTTTTACTTTACTCCTGCACGGTAGTTGTAGCGGCAACTGTTCCAGGTCTGGCCGCGCGACAGAGTACACAGTAGCATCACAACAGGTGCAGGTGTCTATCAGCGGGGCAGGTGTTGATCCCACGCTCCCTCACACTGTCACACTGCTGTTCGCGCACTTCAAGAATTACAGCGCTATCGGTGAGTAGATACCGCACAGCATACAGTTCCATCGACAGTAAGACTTTAGTGAGGTGACATAGTTGTTGTGTTCAGCATCTCAGCTCGCGTGTGGAGGTCGATCGCGTTCGTCGCCGCGCGTGTGGAGCACGCAGGCGTGTGAGCTGCGCATAACGCAGCACACACACGTCGCGTGCCGCTGTTGGGGGCCAGCCGCCGCCACCATCGCGCTCTTCACACAGCACACAGGGGCAATCGTGAGTACTACCAGAGAAGTGATGTGATGTTCATTACGCTACTAATACGCCAACCACTCATAAATATTTTCTTTAGACAGGTACAGAGAATGACTTACGAGACGTAGTAAAGATCACAGTGAGCCTAGGAGCTGCGATGTGTCTTGTGGTGGCATTAGTACAACTCCTGAGCTTAGTAGCTGGCACTAAGATCAAGCTATCAGTGCTGCTGAAAGCAGCCACTGCGGGCTTTCACTCTGCAGCGATGTTTGCTCTACTGGAATGTGGTACGAGCCAGGTGAGTCCCAATAACTTGGTGTTCTGTGTGAATGGTTGATGCATTGCTTGCCCGTGGTGTAATTCTAAGATGGGTGGCAGGAGGTGGCATGCTCGGGTGGTGCGGGCTGGGCGGCGGCGCTGTGCTGGACGGCGGGTTGTGCCGCGCTGTGCGCTGCGCCACTGCTGCTGCACGCCGAGCTGGCTGCCACGCGCACGCGCGTTCCCTCTGTCGGACTACTGTGCGGTACGTGTAGGTGCAGACGGTCTTGTGTGCAGGAGGGCTGGGCGTGTCTCTATACTCACGTGAACTGGTTGCAGGCGTGTGCACACTATGCTGGCTGACAGCTCGACTATGGGGTGGCGCGCCGCTGCAGTTGGGCACGGCCGCCAACGCCGTGTGTGCTGCAGGCCAAGGGTTACTAGCTGCACTCGCGCTTGCACTCGCGCTCGCACTCGGAGCCCGAGCACGAGAGCACGAGCACAAGCCGAGACAAGACCACGCGCGCTCGCGAGCACGAGTAGTGCGGCACACGCTAGTGCTGTTGCTCACTACGTGCGCCACGCAAGCAACTGGCGTGGCGTACGTGCAGCCCGCGGAGAGCAGCGCGACGCGCGCCCTGCTGCTGGCTGTAGCCGCGCTGGCTAATGTGAGGCGCAACTACCAACACATTAACTCTTATTTCTTTTCTTATTCTTTCTTTTATTATCATACACACCCACTACATCTCTCACTGCTTGTCCAGGGTATAGCGATGCTGATGTGTTACGTGATCATGGACGCGGAGTGTCTGCAGGCAGCGCGGCGCCTACTCGCGCTCTCCTCACACAGCGAGTGGCAACCCACACTGGGGGGAGACGCTGAACATACTCGTGAGTTTGATGCTTCTGACAGCGACATGCGATTTCGAGCAGAACTATATAATACTGCCGTCATAACGAAAAAGTGGACAACTAATCAATTCTAAAGCTTGAGATAAGTGAGTTTAAAGTTTTCAAATGTTTCTCGGAGGAATGTATTTTTAAATAGTTATGAATGCAATTATTTGCATATAAATAAGATATATTGAATGGCATTTTTTTGTTATTTCTTCTTTTCTCATTATTAGTGCAATTATGATTTGCCCTTTCAGCTTAATAAAAAAATCAAATTGACTATCTTTACTACATTGAAATGTCACAACTAAACAGATGTGACCTTTCATTTAATATTGTTTTAATATTAAAATGAAAAATCACATTTAGTTTTAAATATTAAAATGATAGGGCACTCTCCGCTCAATTGTGTCCTTCTTATAGAACCCCACCACTCTACATTAATATTACACAAATTGCTGGTCTTTTAAATAAGGTGACCTGCTCACAGTCCATTTTCAGGTGATAACTAAGAAACAAAAAGACATAGATGTGGTCTGCATTACTGAACATTTCATTATGGCTATGAAAAGGTTCTATTTGTACATGTATGTACAAATAAAACCTTTTCATGCCACCGAAAATTTACAACTTGAATAATGTTCTATGAAAAACTCGAACTTGATTTGAAAACTTCTTGTGTAATCCGGAGTAAAATAGTTATTCTATTTCAACATTAATACCTTAAAAATGAACAGACTTCAAAAACAAAATACTAAAAAGTGCAAAATAACTTTCAATTCGGAAGTCGGTGTCTTTCGTACCTCTCGTTTTTATCGTTTTGCGATACCAACTTCCGAAGCGAAAGTTATTTTGCAATTTTTAGTGTTTTGTTTTTGCAGACCGTTATTTTTTTTGCGAAAAAGTTTTTACTTCTCTCTTTTTAGTTTTGCTTCACTATCACTTCAAATTGAGCAAGTTCCATAGTAAGGTACCTAAAGGATTGTCAAAATACCCATAAAAACTCAATTTAAACATTCGTGCTGTTTTTCGCTAAAGAGTCCGGTTGTATGCTCCTTATCTTGAAACCAGCCCTACCGATTTTGATGAAACTTGCACTATGACCTAAGTTGAGAGATACTTAATCGAAAAAAAAGAATGATCATGATTACTAGTTTCGGAGAAATGCGTGGACAGAGATACATACATATTATAACGGATACATGCGGACGACTTCACGGGGTATCCATTTACTGTATATTATAATTAAATTTTATAATTTCCGTCTCCGTAACTCCATCATTCTCACCTGGTTTTTTATCTTTTTAATTATTATAATTTATAAACTAATGGAGATACGATCTAAAAACTTTAGACTTACTTCTTCTCCATTAATCAAACAACAAATTCAGCTTAAAATTCAAGTTGTAACCAAATTATTTATTTACGTTACTGAAGTCATGTTGTTGTATTATAATAGTTCTGCTATTTAAACATTAAAATGAATTTAAAAAAAACTAAAAGTGTTTTTCTTATGCAGTATTTAAAATAATGATTCGAATTATTTGAAAAAAAATGAAGACCCTATTTTTACTGCCGCGTAAACCAAATGGTTTACGCGGCAGTAAAAATCTAAAACGGCAAAAATTAAAGTTCTATCAGAAATAAAAACATTTTTGCTTCTGCACCCACCTCTTGTAGAACTTGCTATGCAGTCAGTTAGTTTTTGCTTTTAAAAAGCTTCACTTAATACCATCAAATTGGTATGTCTTTTATTCCGATCATTAAATATAGCAAAGACAACCCTGTTGTCTGGACATTTGATCAATCCTATCATTTCTCTAGCTTATCATTGTCCAGTACTAACTTGTAAGCTGTCGTCTTCTCATTGTTGTAGTGTACATAAAGCAAGGTCGCGAGGTGGAGTGCTCCTCGTCTCACGTGTCTCCCGCTAACACCTACTGGCAAGCGCCGACGTTAGAGAGCCCGAACACCATGTACAGGTGAGGACTGAGGTACAATCTCACTAGTATTCTGTCGAGATGTACAGTTTAGTTGTTCTGCTGATAGAACGTGAACATCACTCTGACATGTTCGATTGTTGTGCAGGCGTCAGTCACGCGGCGTGTGCGTGGCGGACATAGTGCGCTGCGTGCCGCACGAGCAAGCCCTCACGTCACCGCGCGCGCTCTGCGACCTCATACCCACAGGTATGATTTTTCGGTTCCGTACCAACTTTAAAATCTCCACCGGCTTGTGTCTAGTTTTTATTAAGTGTAAACGTCTTTTATAACTGATGGTATTATTTTAGAAGATGGTGCAGGTGTGTCGCGCATGTGTGTGGAGCTACGATTGTTGCCGCCACACGACACAGACACATGCGTGCGCTTCTTTGGGGACAACACCCATACTCCCAAGGTAAAACTATTGTGCAGTGTTCTAATAGAAGTGATTACATAATAAATATTTTTATTTTGTAGTCTAATATTATCGTCTCTCTCCAGGAAACCTGCACACTCTGCATCATGTCCACCCCGGACGTATCGGCGCGTCCTCACAAGAGCTGTCTCAAGAAACGCGCGTCGCAGTTATCGTGCAGCAGCTCGCTGCCGTCCATCCACCGCGAGTGCAGTGCCGAGCACAACCACTCACTCATACAACTAGTCAACCCACAGGCATACGATACACCAAATTCTCACAGCAAATACACACACACCGATAAAGTGTTGCACAAGATATCACATGACCTGGACTTCCTACTCAACAGAACGCCGAGCCAAACCGCCGACCACTGCACACAGCGCATACAAGAAGCGCCCACTTAGTTGAGCACCTGCGCGATCACTGTAGGTAATAGGTTAACTAGCGACAATGAACCAGGGATGTGATATGACAAGCTTAAAGGTAATAAATGTACCAAATATTGTTCTTGAGATTGTATAGATGTACATAAGTAATTATTATAAATTAGGATAGGACTTTATAATTGTGTAATGTATTTTTGTAAAAACAACGAGCAATTTCTACAAAGGTCATTAAGAGATGTAAGTAAATGTGAAATATGAATTAATTTAATTTATCAAAAGCATAATGACAAGTAATTATATTTTTGTATGTTTCCAAATATATGTTGTTTTATTAAATCATTCTTTCATATTAATGTAGGTAAAGTACCTAAGTTGGAAAGTGGAGAAAACAATAAAGTTTTCTTTAGATAGCTAACCTCACGTTATAACCACATAACAATATAGTTTCACTAAAAATTTGCTCGATATTATCGTTATTGACTCACTCTTGAAGTTGAAGAAAACTAATGATGTGACCAATAATTTTCTGTTATATAAATAAATTTAAGGCAGCAATTTATAAATTCTTTAATTATGAATTAAGGGCAAATCACTAGTATAATCCGTATTCGTGATATTTTTACGAAAATTGTAAAAGTAATCCGAAAATTACCTTTAGAAATAATCACGAAAGCGAATCGAATAGGGGTGAGTGCACAAAGTACTACTAAATCAGTAAAGTGCCAACAAACTATTCCCTGTGTTTAGTTACGTTTAATATACGTGATTTTCGAAAACCATTTGAGCTCCATATCTACAAAGGTCGTTAGGTCGCAGGTTTCCTCTATTTTTAACCGACTGCCCAAAAAGGAGGAGGTTTCTCAATTCGGCCGCATATTTTTTTATAATGTGTGTTCGCGGATAGCTACGTCGTTTATAAAGCGATTTTAATAATGCTTTTTTTTTTGGAAAGAGATATCCCAAGGGTGGTACCATCATAAGAAAACTAGGATCTAATTATGGAATCTCAGAGAAATCGAGGGAACCCCTCAATTTTTTTTTTTTTATGTATGTTATTTTATGTATGTTATTGATTATATATATTACTTTGAGTAATCGGGGAACATATATAAAAAAAAAAAAAAAAGATACCGACAAATTGAGAACCTCCTCCTTTTTTTGAAGTCGGTTAAAAAATTACGGAGTTCTGAGGTAACAAACATAAAACAATAAAAGTTATAAAAAAAAAGTTAATTAAAAAAATCAAAAAACCCGACTGCTTAAAAAGCGAACTAAAAAGACGTAAACAAGGAGAAAATCATGCTGTGCAGGCGGAGGATACATATTCGCGAGCTGGCTGACCAAAACCAGATGTATCCTCCGCCTGCACACAAGCACTTCGCTGCGCATGAAAACATATTCAAAAAATACAAATGAACGAAATATAGCTCCATTAGCTTATCAAATCACAAGACTCCGAATTTCTCGTTTGTTCATTAAAAAATTTCTTTCTACTCTGTCAAGTGTCAGCTGTCAAATCGTTGACAGCCCACCGACATGGTATTGCAAGTAAATATAAAAAATCGGGACGAAACAACCTGCCAAACCCAATATATATATCGCAGATCTCTATCACTCGCAGACCACGAAGAAGATCTCATGGGGCCATCAAACCAATCCTCTTCTTCTTGTTCAATAACATTTGTTCATAAATAATGATCAGAAGTTGTGAATAGCTGCGTGCGATAAACTGTCCCGTACATGTATCAAGTGTGTCAGTTCTTACGTAGAGAGGATACTTTACGTGTTCATGAAAAGGAGATATTGTGTAGCGACGAGTTTATGAACAGACAGTACTGTGCCCGACCGTGATACTGGAGCTGATAACTTGAATATGTGGTAAACAAAACAAAACTGCGTTTTAATGCTGACTTAGCCACTCATTGAAATTAAGAATTTTAAAACCTTAACATTACTTATCTGTGGTAAAACTGGATTGAAGTGTTTATTCAAAATTGCCGTAGGGTACAAAATGATCGATTTTCGTGATGGATATTAAAAACTCGCAATAATTTTGGCAGGATTCACCTTCCACTTCAAAAAAAAAAACGTGCTTACGGCGGTCGTACGAGGACATCGTAATGTCCGTTGAATGGATGTCAGATGATTATAATACACGAAATAAAAGCTAAAACAAATTAAAACTACAACAATAAACAGGGACAGTTTGATTGATATGATAGTAAAATGTGTAATGTACTTTTTACTATGACGTAATCGTCGTCAATAAGTGCAAACGATGGAAGACGCAAGCAGTAATTTTATTAATGGTTTTGTCTTTCTGAATACTACGCGGACAGACTTGCACGAATTTGAGTAATAAATTGCTAAAATTATTTGCAGCCACTGCTTCCTCTTGAATAAATTTCACATTTATGCCGGATGCGTCCTCGAAGTCGACACTTTAGGGCTGTGAAAGTGCAACTAGCGTTTGATTAATTGTTGTGACGCCTTCAGTGGACAAATGATGAGATGATAATACCGAGGATATGGAGCTAAAACAAAAAGAAATGGGTACTATTAGACTGACACTGGATAAACTTTTGATCGTTAGAGGAACAAACCTGGATAAGATTGGAAAAGCTTTACCCAAGTTCATTAAGAAAACCCCCATTAAAACGAGGAATAAGCACTACGATCGCAATATGGCGCTTGAGCCGACGCGATGTGAATACTTTACGAGATTCGCCACCGTTCAAGTCGCTTTAAATTGCATAAAGCCCGGTTCTGTGACAACTTACAAACAAACATTTTTCTAAGGCAAACTTGTGACGTTAGTTATTTCATATTAATTTGTAGGCTGAAAAACACCTCTACGTCCACTGATTTTTTGGTAAGTCGGTTAAAAAGAAATGCCACCTAAAATCAAAATGTTTGACGTGTTTCTCTTAAGGTAAAAACATTTTATCAAGTTAATAGCTTGTAATAATCTGGTGTTTTTATAGCAATTAATTATACAGATTTATGAAAATGAGTCATCGAACACGTTTTTTTGCGGCGGTCTCCCCTGGGCTTGTCAAGTTAATTACTCTGGTTAAGATAATTCTATGTAAACATAAAGCTAAATGGTTTTCCTTACTTTTTCACAGCCCTTATTTTTTCGCAAACTTTTAATGGTTGTCCTTTTCCCCATCATGTTTTTCAGAAATATTTTATTTCTACATAAGCGCTTGTTACTATGTGTATAGTATTCTTTCTCTGTATTTCAACTTAATTGAATTTTTTTGAGAGAAATTATAATTTGTCGTTGATAAGCATAGCTCTGTGAAGATTTTTGGTAAAGACACCCACCACACAAACTCACTAATTACCTTCTGTAAGCCATACACCCATCCATTTCACACAGTGCACTGGTTTTGCCTTCACATTTATTTGTGTTTTTTGCGCGTTGAAATGATCATGCATACTTCGTTACCGCGGGGATATAGTGCAGTTATGTGGGACTCCAACCCACTAAAATGCCACGGTGTCCTCCTGTGCCGCTTATGCCTGGAACACGGGCTCACACTCATCCGTGAAACTACCGCGGCTGTCGTCACCGGACCCTCCTCTGGGAAGTACCCCCTATCACCGGCGCACCGGAACACATTCCACGCCTTGACCACCCCAGGGACCAAACCAGCACATGGGCGCCAGACGACCCCGTGTTTGGCACCCGTGGTCTCTCTGTGACGGGTCATGTCAGTGGCCCCGCCGCGTACCACTTTTCCTCAGGGAATAGTGTGAGCGGCCAATGGTAAACAGATACTCCTCCTCCCCTGTAGCCCCACGAACCACCTTTTGTCGTGTTGTTTATTACAAAGAGCTTTATTGATGAAGCGAAGACGACTAATGACCTAAGTTTAGTTTGTAGCTGCAGTATGCCACATAAAATTTAAATTCACAATCTTTACTTGGAAAGGCATTTTCTGCCTACCGATATAAACGAGATTATTCTTACCAAGGCACTGCATAGGAAGCGAGACACATCCGTCGGTTTGTGAGAAATACTTGCAATATAACCTGAGCGCGTGACAAATGGAATGTTTTTATGCGGAATGTGTTACGTATCTGCTGCCATCTGTCAAAGTAATGCCGTGTTCAGTGAAGACGTTACCTGGGGAATTAAATATTCTACTATATTATAGTTTGACACGATTAAAAGTTGTGAGAGTGAAGGGTCGTTTATGTAATATATCGATAAGGTTGATATATATTACGTCTGGTATTCAATTAAGAATATAGTAGTAGGTAGTTGTTAAATACAGGTCTTCGGGTCCCAAGCCAGGAGCTCAAGGCTGGGGCCCATAGCAGCGTTGGGACTCCTAGACCCTGTCTGAACCTATACCCCACGAAACTGCCGTAACGCAGCAGTGGAAAGCTAGGGGGTTCGCTCCTTATTGGGAGATATACTGCTTCCTACTACGGGTGTAAGGTGGCGCAAGGGTTATTATAATATTCACTAACCTGCGATTCCTGCGGTAGGCTCCTGGGGGTCGATCAATACCGTGCCGTGCCGGGAGATTAGGGATAGGAGATTATATATAATATTAGGGCGATAAGGGATAAACTGATGGCTGACTGGACCGATGGCTCCGGCGTCCACCAGGACACCACTTTTGTGATATATTCAAAACCGACTTCGCGGGCGCCTCACAAACCGATTGCAAACGGCAAGCGCAATTAGCTATTACAATGGGCGAAACACAACACATCGAATAGATATGTTTCCACAAAGCCCGAATTCACCGTGTGCTCACTACAAATTTTCGTTTTCGACTCTTCAAGCGTCAGCTGTCAATCCAAGCTGTCAAATCGCTGACAGTCAACTAACATGGTGTTGCAATTAAATATCAAATAGTGAACGAAACGTTTGGTTCAGAACCATAGTGGTAATAGCAGTAGTGTACTTCATAATTTTAGTTAAAACACTATAGAAGATTTATAAAAACTTGTCGTATTTACTAGAATAACAACAGCAGCTAAATATATAAATAATATTAGGTTTTGTTAATTATACAAACCATTATTGTGAAAGATTTCAGAAAAAGAAATCCGTTTCTTGCCCTTGTTGATATACGAGTCACAATAAATCCGAGTGCCTGTTCGGCTGTACCTTTAGACGATGTTCAGCTCACTACAAAAAATACGAGACTCGTAAATAATGACAAGTGTAGCAGGGTTTGTGATATATCTACGAGTCTTAGTATAAGTAAGGTATAGTGTAGGGAAACAAATAAAGATAACATTCTATCGCTAGGAGCCCGTCTACATATTTCCGTAAGAATCCGTAAAAAGATTCGCTTGCAAGTTTTCTTCTGCTATCTATTTAACTTGTAACTTTAGAAAATTAGATTTAGGCAGACCAACCAGTGTTGAAATATTTATTGGAGAGGTAAAGGGAATATCTCTAAAATTTCCTGTTATCTACGCTCTACATTTACGTAAATATTTTCTTCAACAAGGATTTCATATCAACCAAGACATATAAACTTCGTTATCTCCGCACTCATTACGGATTTTACTGCGCATTATCAAGTAGTAACTTGTCTCCTTTAATAGTCTCTTGATTTAGTTTACCATCAGACCTCATCAATGGAAGGGCGCTCAAAATACTCGTAAATAACTGAATAACAATTTATAGTTCGCAATGTCGGAATATTTTAGGGCTTAAGGACATCTTTGCGGTCTGTACCGAGCTATTATGTCTGTTTCAAACATAAGGGTCAGCTAGGAATTCGCTTTATAGTGGTCCGCAATTAAAACTTTGATAAATTGTGGATGTTAACATTTTATAGAACAGTCGTGCGTTTCCGATTTATCTTTATGGTCTTATATTGTTTACAACGGAATTTAAGTTATATTAACCTATTTTTGCTGTAAAGAAATTACTTTACTTTTTCAGCTGCATTCGGTCTACGGCTGGGTCTAACTGGACCATTCTAAACAAACTAATAGAAAGACATGAATGTTTATCTTAACACTACGATCTCGGTTTATTCTCCTAAATTGCTGCCCGCACAAAGAGATGTTCACAATATTTAATTGTGAACATCTCTAATGCGTTTGTTTTTCAAAGTCGATAACATTGAAAAACAAACGCATGCACGTATTATTTATTCTTGCATGTATACACGTGTTTTAGTAGATAAATATATATTTTTCTTTAGACAACTGACCCTTTTTAACAGTCAAACCATGATAGTTTTGACACGTCATGGTACGGTTCTACTTTATTTATCGGTAAGCGTGAAATGATAGCATATTATAATATAATTTTGGTTTTTAATTATATTATAATTTGCAGCCTGCTTTATTACCTACGTCAAACACCTAATAGTCGGTAAACGTATATCTAAACGCCAAATACTGCCAGTTACGTGTTATCGTTGAGTACGTTAATGTTTGTTCGATAAAAGAGCTAATTTAATGAATGAATGAATATTATGTTCGAACTCAATGTAAAACTGTATTTCTTTATGTTTTGAACTTAAATGTTTATCTACGGAGTTTTCAGTTTGTATCTCATAGGTTTCACTCTGCGTTATTTACAACCATACTGTATACAATTATAAATGCGAAAGTAACTACGTTGATTCGCTTTACCGATTTAGATGAAATTTGGTATGGAGATAGTTTGAGACCCTGGGAAAGACATAGGATATTTTTCATCTCGGAAATCATCCATAAGGGGGTGGGAGTTCGTATGGTAAACTAATAATTTCTCAAGTAAGGGAGCCCACACGCCTAAAATATTATAGCGCGAAATAAAAAATAAAAAAAACCGACTTCTTAAAATGCGAACTAAAAGACGTAAACAAGAAAAAAATCATGCTGTGTAGTCGGAGGATACATATTCGTGAGCTGGCTGACCAAAACCTTAGTAAACTTATTCTAAACTAATGAGTATAGATTTTATTCCAAAAACTAAAAAAATAATGATTTTCCTTTCGAATAATTGCCGAAGTTAAATCGCAAAAAAATTAACAACTCCATTTTACAGTTAACGAGAATCATCAACGTACATTTAGTTCCTGTATTTTAAAAATTCTTTAATCTCATCCTGAAATATTGCGTCCGAAAAACAGTTTTATCTTTGTAAAAAAAATTGTCTTTCACAAAAATCAACTTTTGTTTAAAAAAGTTTAATGTTTGCCAACGACAAGATGTATTTTGTCCCTTAATCTTTTCGTTAGATGAATGTTCGGTGCTTTCATTGTTCATGAGCTTCAGTAATGTTACCTAATTATTCCGGTGAATGTAGCTGTTTGTAAAGATCCCACGTTGCGCAAGTCCAATTCTTATTTGACTGGGTTTTTATTTTACACAACAAACTAGTTTTTCATTATTAAAGCTTAAATAACAATATCAGGCCATATTATATACCTAACAATATTGTGAAAGAAGATTTGATCAGAATTCAGACAAAGACCGTGCACAACTTATAACTCAAGCAATGAACATTTTAATCGTAAATACTGAATCTTTCGTTTTATTCGATATCCTATAGATTTTTATTCCCTTGCGTGTGTCAAATATGCGGCATAATCGGCCGTATCTTTGATCACGTTGATTTAGAGGTTCGGTTTGATTTGATGTTTGCCCCAAGGTATTGCAAACTTGAGTATATTATATTTTATAATTTCAACTTGATACCTTTAGGCGTTCCAGAGAAAAAGCCTTGATACACGGACAGACAGACGGACAATGAAGTAATCCTACAAGGGTTCCTTTTTTCCTTTTGAGGAACCGATCTCTAAAACTTTGTCACTGTCATGGTTTTAAGTCTTCTTATTCAAGAGCAAAATGACAAAAGTTAAGAATATAGGCAATGGTATAGTGATTACGTGCTGCCGTGTTTAACAAGCCTCACGGAAGGCGCTTTTTCAGCTCCCCAGGGATTTGCCCTAACAGGCGTTGCACAGGATGGGTCTCGGGGTCGTCTTTTAAGCGGTTTCAATTTCTACGTGCTGATGGTGGCTTTAGTGATAAATGATTTTATTTCTGTTAGTTGGTTTGTACAAACACTTTTACATGTCGAAGTGAAAATGAAAAGAAAGTTAATGAAATGAAAAAAACGAAGTGAAAGTGAAAATGAAAGTGAAATAAACTCATACTCCCTGGTCTTTTTCCCAAATCTCCAGGTGACTTTAGAAAGTTTCCTGCCCTTACCAAAAAAAAGGGTAAAATATAGGTCCTTAGTATTTCTTAGGTTCCTTAATATAGGTAATTCAAACGATAGTAATCTGAGTTTGTTTGTATAATAACGAGAGTAAATAAGTAACTGTTACTGAGGAGCTCGTTATACACTAGTTCTACTCACCCTCACCCAGGTCGGTGCGTTGTAAGCTCACTCAACTGATAAGATGCTTCGTTTCAACAGATTAACCGATTGTTTGAATTAGTTACAGTACGTAGTTTGTGATTGATGAATTGACGTAACTGATTTGAATTAGTAATCATTTCTCAAGTTCTCATAAAGTTTTCAGTATTTTTTTAAGTACACAGCTACTACTGTACGTAGATACAATAGCTTTGCGCGTTGTGTTGAGACTTGCTAGCGAAACGTGCTTGAATAGCTGATGTTTAAAGGCATTTTATAATTGAAACTTTCCTAATCTAGTTGAAAATCGAACATTTAAATGGGCCTCCAATTTTTCAATTCAAACTTGACATACGATACAATGCACCGTACTTTGAATTGCTACATGACGTCTTTCTCTTGTATTTGATTTGTAAAGAGATATTTTAAAATAGAAATAGACTGTAGAGAACTTTGGGATCTAATAAGAGAATGAAAGAATTAAGTTTTACTCTTGAGTTGCTTAAAGTTGTGCTGTCTGGTTTACTTCGGAAAGAGGACAACTTGGGTCGACGGTTGTCTTTTTAACTCCCGACGGAAAAACAGGGATCTTACAAGTTTGGCGTGTGTACCTGTGTATTTCTGTCGGTATATGTGTATTCGTGTATCCATTTGTGGCATCATAGCTCCTAAACGGATGAACGGAGTTTGTTTGAAAGATGACTTTATCGAGAGTGTTCTTCTGTATGAAGTGAGAGTATGTTTGAGTTTGTGTTCTTTAGAGTGTGTTTCTTTAAGTTTGTTTATAATTGGTTTAGCCGTTCGAAAATAATAGGCGTTTTACGATTTGAATTGGGGTGTTTTCACAAGATATCGTGTCATAATTACGTGTTCAGTAGGTTGTCGATCAAAGCGTGTCTACTACTAGATAAATTAGCAAAAATAAAGTTTTGGGGGTTTGTATAATTGTGTCAATTGCAGGAAAGTAAAAAAAGTAAAGTGTACTTGCAATATAAATTAGTTTCCGCAGCTTAAACATCTGATTGATTAAATTATACCAAACAGATATTTCTTCACACCATAACATAAAAATTTAAATTATCTGTATCAGAAATCAACTTAATTGAAACTGAATTACATTGACACCATCAACATAACCAAGCAGTGATGTCATTAGGCGAAATCTTGTTAACAAAACGAAAATTGCTACCGTTATCTCTAGGTACTTATGTACTATATCTTACTATTTACATAAAAGACAATAGAGCATGCGTGTTGACAGCCAACATTGTTTTTGATTTCTGCGACATATTATTATTTGGATTTTGCTGCCAAGTCTAAAATATGGGGCAGATGAAGTTAAAATAACTTAGCAAGTTACCTTACATCAGAAAATCCTTTAATAGAAAAGGGAACGAAACACACTCTTTATATTTCACCATGATACTTAATATATCGAATAAATTCTAATTCGTTCAAATAATCAAATATCCGTTGCCCACAAATTAAGAAAACTTTGGCATCGGTTAGCATTTTCGAGTTATCCGAATAATCTATTCAGACACGCAGCTGAAATCCCGTTGTTTGTTGGGACGCCGGCAGAACGAAGGACTAAGGAAGAAATATTTACAAAAATGCTTAAAATTCAGTAGTTTCGGCCTAATTACGGTGATAAGTTTACGAATGGGTGAAGTATTCTTATTCAAAAAATGAATAAAAAAAATATATATATTTTATACTACATATAATATACCTAAATTCAAATTCAAATTATTTATTTGTAAAACATAGGTAAAATACAATAAGATTTAATTCTAATGTCAAGATCGCTATGTTTAACCTGTTAGGCATCCAAATCTTGGATACATATTATAATTCAAATTTTATTATATATATTTTTATGCATTGTATTATTTAAATTATTATTTAAATTGAATTAGATTCATTAAATCGAATTGAGCATAAATAAATCGGACACTGACTCACACAACGACATACCTAATTATTATTTATTTGAATTATCTGTTAAGAATTCACCAATGGAATAGTACGCTTTTTTAACCATAAAATCTGTGAGCATTCTTTTGAATTTGTTAATATCATTCTCAGCTTTTATAGTCGTGGGTATCTTATTATAAATTTTTGGAGCCATTCCCAGAAACCTACCTACCTATCTACCTAGTAGTAGACACGCTTCAATCGACAATCTATCGAAACACGTAATTATGACACAATATCTGCCGGAAAAACCCAGATTCAAAGAGTAAGATGTGGATAACATTTGCACAGCTGAACCGATTTAAATCAAGCAAAGCTAAGAACACTCTCGATAAAGTCACATTTGAAACAAAGAGAAACTAAATCAAAATTGGTTCATCCGTTTAGGAACTATGATGCCACAGACCGACACACAGATACGCAGATACTCAGATACACACATAGACAGATACATAGACACACCTCAAACTTACACCCCTCTTTTTCCATCGGGGATTAAAAAGGACAGTTTTTGTAGCTACTCTGATTTATCTCTTAAGACATTTTTACTTATCACATAACTTCTTACGTTAGAAAAATGTGTAATGTGCATGCTTGTTATTAAGTTTATTTGAGATAGAACAAGATTGAATAGATTGTAAGTTTATAAGGCTGTACCCTTCTTTAGATTTTTTATACGCTATTAATTATAAATTGTAGTTATTAATTCAGTGAATTCGAAAGTATAAAATCATATATTTAAATCTAAAAAAAGTTAATTAAAAAAATCAAAAATCCTAACTGCTTAAGAAGCGACATATAGCGACGTAAACAAGAAGAAAATCATACTGTGCTGTTGGAAAATACATATTCGCGAGCTGACTCACCAAACCCAGATTACCAGTCGGGTTTTTTGAATTATTAAAATATCACAATTTGACCAAAATTAGAAATAAATCTTGTATTGTAAAGGCCATGAAGATTGGACGCATAATCCATGATTTAAATGAAAACTTAATTACTACAACAGACTGCTTAAAAATACTAGATAATATTTTTCGTTGGTACGAGTATATTGCCATTGGGTTTGCATCAACAAAGTGACACGCTGTTGAATCAAAAATATGCTGAAACGAAAGTCTGTCTAAACGGTAACTGATTGTAGCTATCGGGAAATACAGACACGTTATTTTATGTATATTGGCTAAAACCAACATTCATAAAAAAAAACCATTTTGATACTTAGAAACCACAAAAACACACAGTTTAGATGTAATTTGAATAAAATCGCCGTCAAGTTAACAAAGCTGCCAATAAATAACAATTGTAATATTTTACAAAGTAAAGGTGAATATGAACTAGCGTTGTCCCTGAGGTGGTTTAATTAGAGCCCGAAGTTCTCCAACAACGTCTGACCTTGATTTATTAACTCGCTGTGAGAAATTATTCTTCGGATTATATATTATAATGTGAAGCGAGTAGAATTATTTAATCATTTCATGTTGAATGGTATGTTTACGTTCTGACTGTGTAATTTTGTTTTTTTTTTTTTCGATTACTCTTCACTTTTGGAATATTTTTGTATATCGTAATTTTTTTTTACAAAAACTGTACGTAAATGAATAATGTACTCGTATGTTTAAATTAGTTAATCATTTCTCATGTAAGTAAAATAATTTCTTATGGGAAATAAAGACATCTCTCAAACCTCAAGCCTTTTCTGAGGGCTGAAGGTAAAAGACAATACATCTTTGTCTAATTCTTGAATAGTGAATAACGATACACATTCCGCTGGGGACACATTTTACAACAACACAAATAAGCAACTGCGTTCTTTTATATTTTTTGGATATTGTTTTGTAAAATGTGGCGCTTATGTTATAAATAGACGATATTTTATTATTTATTATTATTTTGCGTCTAATGAACACAATATTCAATAATAACGAACAAAAGTGAATTTAGATTTATTTGATTCCTATTTACAATCGATACACAAACCTATTCCGCTTTCGAATTCAAGCACTCAAGCAATATAGTAGTAATTGCCAAATCAAACACTAGCGAGGAAACTATTCGTCCAAGAGCGAGCGAATTTGCCTATACTGAAGCTAAATATTTGCTTTTGCCGCAAATATGTTGTGGCAAGGTATTCCAGCAATTAGCTAGAATGGCGGCGGAATTACAAAAGCTTTGAATTTATATTTGATTGCATTAGCTCGACATTGTGCTACTACGAGGGCTACCTACAGCCCGCAACCTACCAATACTTGTACAGCTATTTTATTAAGATGCGTCTACGCTAGACGAGCCGAGTACGAGCGGGGCCGTTCGCGGCGTCTTTGTCCGCGGCGTTCGAGGCTCGTAAGTCAGTCCACATTTACATTACAACACACATTACACATACACACACATTACATCGTTACATTTTTGTGGTTATTTTTTTTATTTTTCGGTGTTTTGTCGGTTCAAATTTGTGCTCGGCTCGTGCTCGGCTCGTCTAGCGTAAACGCAGCTTTAGATTTACAATAATTTTATCGTTAAATCTATTTCATTTTCATTGAGAGCGTCACTTTAATAAACCTATTGTCATTATACTCGCTTCATTAAATAGTACATTTATAAATCAAGAAAATTCCATTAAGTCGATTCCTCTCACGTAATTAATAGACAAACCAAAAACTATAATAAATTATTACATTGAGAGGGTTATTGTATTATTAGATACTGTGATCAAGTAAATAATGGTTCAGGAAAAAGTTAAGGTTAAGGTTACGCGTCACAGAGCTGAGACGGTACATTGTGCAGGCCACCATCCTCACCGGAGGAGCCAAAGGAGAGACGGTATGGATACCCAGAAACCCAATAATACCCACCAACTTGCTATTCCAGTTTAAGTGATTGCAATTCCCTCTGAAGGTGGCTTTTACTATTACGATTAATAAAAGTCAGGGGCAAACTCTAAAAGTAGCGGGCGTCCATCTGGGCACCCCTGCTTCTCCCACGGGCAGCTTTACGTAGGTTGCTCGCGTGTGTCGAGAGTCAAAAATCTTTTTAATTACGCAGAAAACAATAAGTCCCTTAATGTTGTTTATACTGCGGGATGTACTGCAGTATAAAGATTTCTGGCTCTCTACGACCCGAGACAAAAATCAATTTAATAAGTCAGTTTCTCAGCTCTCCCGTTTACACTCTTCGATAAGTGTCAGCGCTTCGGGTACTTTTTATACTACGAAAATAAGTTATCACATATATAATAGGTTGGGGAAAAAGTTTCTTCGCATTTTTTAAGAAAATTCAAAACATTTTTTAATATAGTTTATTTACATTTAACTAAAGTATGTAGGTACTATTTTGTTCGATAACTTTTTGCCATCTTGTAGGTAGGGACATGATCCCATTGCTGTAGAAATTTTGGGACCTCTGATCAAAATACCGCGACAAGTGGTTTTGGCAGTCCTCTCGTGATGTTAACCTGACACTGCCTAAAGAATTCTGAAGAGACCAAAACAGGTAGAAATCTGAAGGTGCAAGGTCAGGACTATACGGCGGATGCATTAACACCTTCCAGCTTCCAAATTTCCGGATTGAAAACGCTTTTAAATCCAAATTTGTGCTACTCTCACAGACACTGCACTAGGTCCATAAACATCGCAAATTTTTTTCGCGGCTTGCGTTGCATTTATACTTCTTTTGTAGTAAAATTTTAAAATGTATCAAATTTCTTCATTAGATTCACTCATATTGACAGTACGAAAAACAAATGAAAATCACACATTTTCCTAATTTGAATTTGGAATTATGTTCTTTAAAATTTTAACTTTCAATGATACCAAAACCAGTCAGATACAAATAGTATAGCCAAAGAGATTTTATTACAAGTTCATACATACTATAATACGAAAAGACTTTTTCCCCAACCTAATATAATAGGACAATAAACACTTCATCCTCTATTCATCAACATTTGTTTAGTCACGATCAATTTACACCACTGTAACAAAACTTTAGCCTTAGCTCCAGTATTAGCAAATTAGGAGTCTATTTCGATGATTCGGTATGTCTTTCTAATCTATCCTAAAAATATCCATTTTGGGTACACTTTTATTATGCGTACAGCTAACGTGTGATATTTCCTGCTGGAGTCTGTGTTTTTCCGACAGCTAGCGTGTTTTACCGTCGACTAACATCGCTTACCATCGGGTGAGATAGGAGTCAAGCGCGAGCCTATAGATTATTTAAAAAACATATAATTAAAAAAAGCCGAAAGTTTGTATGTTTGTGTTTTACTTCTTCACGCAAAAACGTCTAGACCGATTTGCATAAAATTTCAAATCAGCAAGCTTATACCCCAACTTAACACAGGCTACAATTCATTATCATAATCATCAGCGTTTTCCATCAGTGCGATAAAACTGTAAAAAGCTACCTAACTTCAGTACTATCTCTGAAACATAATTATTAAGAGACAGACTATGAAAACCATGTCATATTCATTGATCATGATCATTATCCCCATCATATTTTTTTATCGCCACCGAAAAGAAAGAGTAATAAAGTTCGTTGATTCGGTATGGAAAAAACAAAAATAATGGTTAAGGTTATGGTTGTTATCAAAAACGTTCTTATGCCAGTCTCCTTAACTATAATTTATGTAAAACAGCGGGTAACACTGCGGGGCGCAGCTAGTTTATTATAATAACCTTACAGCTAGTTTTCAAGTTTTTCGTTTTCAAGTGGCTCTATGGTTCTCCTTGAGTCTACGGAAATGGATGTTGAAGACATCATACTGAGTCTCAAGTCAGACTCCGCTACCGGTTGGGATGACATACCCATTAACATCATCAAGTCCACGAGAGGTGTGTTGGTCCCAATCATTACACATGTCTGTAATCTTGCCATTTCATCTGGTGTCTTCCCAGTAGTCTTTAAAAAAGCCGTAGTTCACCCAGTTCATAAAGCCGGTCCTAGAAACGACGTGAACAACTACAGACCTATCTCGGTTCTTTCTGCTATGTCAAAGATCTTGGAACGAATTTTAAACAAGAGTCTTGTTAGTTTCCTCGATGTTAATAATATTTTAGCCCCCAACCAATTTGGTTTCCGGAAGGGTATGAGTACTGAAGATGCAATTATGGCTCTGTCTGACTACGCAGTTAGGACTGTTGACAACAAGCGAAAGTGTCTTGGTATCTTTCTTGATTTATCTAAGGCCTTTGATACTGTTTCGGCGCCGGCCTTACTGAATAAGATGGAGGGCATTGGAATTCGAGGCTTGGTGCTGGATATCTTTAGGGACTACCTCAGGAATCGCACTCAAGTGGTTCAAATTGAGAAAAATGTGAGTGAAGAGCTTCCCATTACATACGGTGTGCCTCAAGGTAGCATATTGGGTCCCACTCTATTCCTTATCTATATAAATGAACTTTGTAAACTTCCCATTCATAATTGTAAAGTCATTACATTCGCTGATGATACTTCCCTGCTTATAGATAGAGTAGACTGGGCCCAGTGCTATCGGAATGCCGAGAATGCGCTTAAACGTGTAATGGAATGGTTGAGTAACAACCTACTCACTCTAAACGTCAGTAAAACGGTTTATATGCCATTTGCTATGAGGTCGAATTTATGCCCTTCACCTTCCCTTACTCTTAAAGCCCACATATGTTCGCCTTCCACCATTTGGATTGTCTTGCAGTCTCCCAGTCCACTAGTTTCAAATACCTAGGCGTACATATTGACCAACATCTCAATTGGCATAAACACATAGACATACTTTCTGGTAGAACTCGAAGGCTGATTTACGTTTTTTAAAAATTGCGCAAGTCTGCTGATAGGGATACTTTGAGGATAGTTTATTTTGCTTTGTGCCAATCGATCTTGGCTTATTGTATTCCAATCTGGGGAGGAGCTACTGAGAGCCATTTTATCCGACTTGAACGAGCACATAGAGCTGTTCTGAAGGTTCTGCTCTCTCGGCCACTAAGATATTCCACAGTACAGCTATATGCAGAATCTTAAGTTTTAACTGTCAGGCAGCTGTATGTCCTTCAGTCAATGCTCCGTAAGCATCATACTCGTCCGTCTTCAGAGCCAACAGGCAGAATTATATACACGGTTTTTACTCAGGAGTCGCATAGAACTTCGTTTGCCAAGAGACAATATTATGTCGCCAGCACGAAACTTTACAACCAGCTTAATAAAGTGCTGAAAATGTATCCCGATACTAAATATCAACTCAAATCTAAGTTACAGGTTTATCTTCTAAAACTAACTTATCGTAATACTGAGGATCTTGTTGTGGGCAATATTTGTTATTAAATAAATAGAGGAGGATATATAAATAAAGAGAGATATGAATTATGATTATTATTATACTATTGCTTAAGCTCAATATCTCACTCACAATCACACACACTCTTTTTCAAACATACTCACACTCTCAAACACCCGCACACATAACTCCAGACAAATATACTAGACATACACTACAATTTCATTTAATTGTTTTATTTTTTTATATTATTTTTTATTATGGTATTTTTGTTTCTCTTGAACTTGCCCAAATGGATTATTGTGTATAAAGTGTGTCCAATTGTTTTTAAGCACATCACTATGAAGGGACACTGGCTTCTACGATACAGGTACATAAACCTAGTTTAGAAGTCAGGGTTTTTCACTCTGGAACACTAGCTTAAGTAATTTTTAGATCAAAATAATGTAGTGCATTTATGAAGAAATAAAAGATTTATTATTTTTATAGTAAATCCACATCAAATACATTTCGACTGGATATATAATCTGCCTATTATTAACAATTTTTTTTCAAGATTTATCGCATTATTATCACATTATGGAATTGAGGGTTATTGCCTTATTATTGTAAGTTACTCTAAATAGATAAATTAACAAGATTTTCTTGCCGATTTGTTTCGTTATGGTAGTAGTTTTATTTATTTCTCATGTACACGTACACACCTACGCATCAAGACCATAAATTGTTATTAGCTAGCGAGTGAGTAGCATTGCAAACTGATATAATATGTACTTAAAATCCTATATCAGCCCTATGTTTGGAATCGATCAAAAATGTTACTACGTGGGTACCCCATCGACTGAACTGAAATCGTGCATCCCACACAAAAAATAAAAAAATAAGTAAAACAACTTTAAAGTATATAGGTACATATTTTATTTGGAAACAATAATACTTTTAATACAAAACATGCTTACTTGATTAATATACTAACTTAATAACACTTATTCAAAGATAAAAGCTTGCAAAACTTACCTGTGCCTGAGGTGTGGGATGATCGGCGTGGTGTTTGCCGCCAGTACCTAATTTTTATTTCTTGGCAGATTATTTGACGTCATCGGATCCAAATCCAATATTGTAATTCATTATACTACACATTTTGATTTATAAAGAGGCAAAGAAAATTGACAAAACCTTGTTAAGAGCACACCAGAGCCAAATAACAAGCTGTTCTTGAAGGTCATCACGACCCAAGGCTTTAGTCCGTGAATCAAGGCAAGTTGTTCAGAAGGCCGAAACAGACGGCTCGGTATCGTATTTGTGGATTATTCATATTGAAAGTTCTGGATACTCTACATGGATGTCATGTTGATTGGCATAACATGAAACTGGTGCGTTGGTTGCATAACAGCTTAGTGCCATCTAACTGCATTGAGGTTGTAAGACAGGGAATGAAATATCTCCGAAACTGATTATAAATGCGTTAGAGGACGTCTCTAAGACGTTGAACTAGGCTTAACCAGAGCTTAACGTGAACAACTAATAGCTCACTTAGCCGACGACATTGTCATATTGATAGAATCGCTCAAACGATTTGTCCTCGAAGTTGTGAAAAAATTGTCTAATCTATACCAATATTATAAAGAGGAATGATTTTTTGTTTGTTTGTTTGTTTGTACCGAATAGGCTCCAAAACTATTGGACCGATTTCAAAAATTCTTTCACCGTTGGGAAGCTACTCTATCCCTGGGTGACATAGGCTACTTTTTATCCCTGTGTTCCCACGGGAACGGGAACTACGCGGGTGAAACCGCGAGGCGTCCTCTAGTTTTGAATAAGAGGCTGACATAAGGATTGAATTGGAAACCGCATTTGAGAAATTTCGTCTACACGTTACCTGAACCGCAATGTCTAAGCTCTTCAATAAGTGCGTCACAGTCTGGTTGGTTCACAAATTCAAGGAACGTTTAGATGTTCCAAATCAAACGCACTTTGCACTTCGATATCTTTTGACATAGATCTTAACCTTCGGACAGGGAATAAATTCCCAACATAGCTTGCACGGTTAACCTACTGAAATGGAAATTGGCCAATCATATTATTCGAAGGACCGATAGCTGGTTAGAGCAGATGAGTCTTAGACTGGAGCGTGGCAAGCCCAGCTAAGTAAATGCAGAATGCGGAAACCGTTTGTTGTGGAAAGTGCCACTGCGGAGATGCCTTTGTCCAGCAGTGTACTGCAAATGGCTGAGGTGATTGAAGTATTCAAAATTGATCTTAAGCAAAGCGTGTCTTGCTTTCCTTTTGACCCTATCGGATTGGACACATTATTTATTTCATGCACTCCTATTCCGGCTGTTACGCCGATGACGCCATCAACCCGACACATTACATATCGGACGCCACCGGTAATAAAAGCACCAGCGCATCGCACACCTCGACTTTAAAAAACACATTCAAATCAAGTAAGAAATGCATCTGAAAACGCCACAGCCTATTATGCCAGTTAATCCTTAGACTTAGTCTCGACGTCACTTATCAGAGTAAATACATTCTCAGCTCTATTTCTGCCGAAAATATCTATATAGTTCGCGCAAGTCACTCCACACTCCTGCGAAAGTTAAAACAAATATTTAATTATCTACTTAACACTATACTCAATTTGAAATAACATTAGAAATGTTTCCAAATCTTTTTAACGCCCGTTCAACAGATTTTGAGTTCTATCCCGTAAACATAAGGATGACATAAAAAGCATAAACCTGTTACCAAAATCAACTGTTTACTACAGCTACCATTTGTCGTATCACCAACGCAATAAAAGTCAAAATCGGTTGAACGGGCTGTAAAATGGGCTAATTTAAACGTCTAATATTATCGCAAATGGAGTTTAGGTGCATTTAACTTTATTTAAATGTCGTCACTATAAGCCATACTTTTTGGGTTTCATCACAATCGGGTGGGGTTCGCACATGTAATGGACCGACCTTATCAAGTCTGCAGTGAGTGGTCCATTGCATGAGTGCATTCGAGTCACAGGCGGCAGACCGGGGTGGTGCCACACCGTGAGGCGAATCATGGCAGTCCGGTGTGTCACTTTCGACATGGTGACCACGACTGCTCTGGCAGGAGTGTACGGATGAAGAAGACAGTCGGGTGAAAAAAAAAATTGATCCAGTATGTAAGCCAGTAAATATTTTTTTATCCACGTTTAGACGAGGATACACGACTTCACATCACATCATCTGCCTATTAATGTTCCCACTGCTGGGACACAGGCCCTCCTCTCTGTGAGAGCGAATAGGCCATAATCTACCACGCGGGCCCAGTGCGGGTTGGTGGATGTCACATTTCTGCCAACTTTTAGTTTTAGGACATGCCGGTTTCCTCACGATACACGACTTACATTACTCAAAATGGTAAAGTGTCAATTAAAAAAATTAAGATTCAATGTTTAGGTACTAACAGGTCCAAAAAATGTTTGCATCCAGTTTTGATTCATGACGCATAGACACTTATCGGCGACAAGGTTTTTTATGATTACCCTGGCACCAGTCTGAAATAATTTAGATTTACAATGAATTAAATTATAGTTGAATCTACACTGTGTACCATCCGCTTACTGCAGTACCGGTATAAAAATTAAATTTCTATACAAAAAGCTGTACCTTGACAGGGTTGCCCAGTCCCTCCAGTCTGTCGCACGGCAGCAGTGGCATGGTAGTGAACCGACAGTTGCTGTCTCTGACAGAGCTCAGTCGCAGCGGCATGCGGTCCGCGGGCTCCGGCGTACCCACCGACTGGTACCTCACGTACAGAGGCGCTGCCTACATTCACAATAATTTTTTAACCAACTTTTCAAAAGGGAGGAGGATCTATGTTTCTACTTTAGGTTTGTTTTTTTTTTCTTTTTTGTGTATAATAACTCATTCCTCCGTCAATTGTGGACGAATTATTTTTTTGTTTGAAAGAGTACGTTCGCAAATTGGTCCCATTTAAATTTGTTGAAGATCTGATGCAGAACTTGGGAGATATACAACAAAACTCTTTAATAAATGACGACAAATCCCTCGGAATTGCTGCAATCGCATATCTGTTTATTATTTATACCATTTCATAACATAACTATCGCCAGTACGCTCTAAAGGAGTACGCAGATGCGTAAAGTTCACCTTGGTACACTCTCATTTCACGGTTTATTCCCATCGGCCACCCTCGATTGGCCACCCCGGTGGCCGATGGGAATTATTTAGTGAAAACTGCCACGATCCTTTATTCCCATCTGCCACCGGGGTGGCTGATGGCACTAACTAGTGGCGTTTACCACCCCGGTGGTCGATGGTACTTATTTAGTGAAATCTGCCACGATCCTTTATTCCCATCATGTGAATGTTGATGCTGTGACCGGGAACTAAAGGTGCTGTCCCTGATAACATTATACGTATAATATCATCTAAATTTGCATTGCTCTACCTATTTCAATTTTGTTTTTTGGAAGTCTGACTAAAAGTGTTGTCCCCAAATTATAGAAATTTGATTTTATTTCGTTCGTACATAAGAAGGGGTCTAAGAAAGAGATTACTAACCATGGGCCTATATCCAAGCTGTGCATTATAGCAAAACATTTGAGAGGATTGTCTATAACCAGTTATATCCGCCCTTGCTAGCTCTTTCAGCACGGATTTTTAAAAGGACGGTCTACCACTTCTAATTTGATTTTATTTAATGATTTTATTACGGAAGCTATGGATAATGTTAAGCAGGTCGATGTAGTCAATGTCAATTTTGATATTTATAATTAATGTATTTAGACTTCATGCACAAAGATACTAATAAGGTAATATACTAACAAGACGCACGGCTATGCACCATCGGTACATGGTGGACGTCCCACTCATACGCACAAAGCAATTTTAATACTTTCATTGTGCGCACTGCTAACGAGTGGAATTTCCTGCTGGAGTCTTATTCCCTTATAGCTACAACCTTTGGGTTAAGTTAAGTCGAGAGTAAATAGGTTACTTCTAGCAAGCGTGCTTCATCGTAGACCATATAATCGCTTACCATCAGGCGATATGTTGGTCAAACGCAAGCCTATATAGTTAAAAAACAGAAAACACATTTATGAAGTAACAGAAAAGAAGAAAGCGCGTGCAGGACTGACCACCCGAGCGAGTGGTGCGAGTAATCGCCCGTCGCACAAAAACACTAGCTCATAGCCGAGTGGTAAAACAAACGGAACTACACACTCGCTTTTTGCCAACTCGTATCTAGGTTCTAACTCTACTCGCTGCTGGCTGTTCGTCGGCGATGGGAGAAGCACCTTAGTTGTGAAAATAAATCCGTAATTTCCGCTTGAATGCAAACCGACTTGTAACCGTCCTGATCACGAAAGGAAGCACGTTCCTGAGAAGAATGGACTGAATATAGAAGGAAGAATGGACTAGTTAATATGGAAGGAAAAGTGAACAAAATCAGTAGTATGAGTAGGACAGAGCAAGAGGAGATTATTAAAAGAACGCAGAAAAATTACATGAAATTGTTGCCAACGCAAAGAAAAAATGATGATGTGTAATGGTTTAAAATTCTACCAAAATCCTTCAATGATTAATAGTCAAATATGAACCTTGAAAACTTTCTTGATATTTTTTCTATTCACACCGTTTTACGGTCATGAGAAGCGACCACCCGACTAAACTAATGAAGGTGCAGATGGGAATAAACCGGCAAACGCTACTAGTTATTACCATCCGCCACCCCGGTGGCCGATGGGAATAAATGAAGGTGGCAAATTTCACTAAATAATTCCCATCGGCCACCGGGGTGGCCAATCGAGGGTGGCCGATGGGAATAAACCGGCAAACGCTACTAGTTATTACCATCCGCCACCCCGGTGGCCGATGGGAATAAATGAAGGTGGCAAATTTCACTAAATAATTCCCATCGGCCACCGGGGTGGCCAATCGAGGGTGGCCGATGGGAATAACCAGTTATGTTCAGGTTTCATGATATTCGGATAATCTATTCTGGCATTACAGGTACCTTACTGAACTTACCTATTAAGTACCACAACTCAAAAGTGAAAAATAATAAGAAAAGAAAACAGGAACACAGACTTCTGAAAAATAAGTAATTTATCACTTTGTAGTGTTTTTTTTGGCAGTCGGTTGTATTTTATTTCGTTTTTTTTTTTACTATTTATAACGTATTGACATCAGGTAACTTCATAATTATGCCACGGTTTCACTGAGACGTCAATAGTAGGTACACATCCACATGAGTAGAGTCAAGAAACCAGGAGAAGTGCATGGAGGTGGATTTGCGAGCCCCTAGCTTTCATTAAAATATGTATAAAATCAGGGTAGAAAACAAAAGAGACGTGATAGAATCACAGAGAGGAGGCCTGTATCCCAGCTGTGGGTACATTAAAAGGCTGATGATTATGATGATGATAGAATACTTAAGGTTACCGATACTAAATTGGCGTATTTATACACATTACGTTTGGGGCAAATGAAAACAGAAAAAAAATGCGAGCTATGTTATTAGGGCAGTTAATGTGAACACAATACTCATTACTAGTGCAGTTATGTACAGTTAAGGGTCAAAAGTGCAGTCACACTCTATCAAAACAGCAGTGACAATCTTTTTTAGGCTAGGTATTTTCAACTTTTCACGGTTCGTAGGTTTAATCTATACTTTTTTATCTATCATCATCATCATTTGAGCCGAAAGACGTCCACTGCTGGACATAGGCCTCCCCCAGGCGTCGCCACATTGACCGATCCCGTGCGTCTCGCATCCAGCGCCTTCCCGCAACCTTAACCAGATCATCAGTCCACCTAGTGGAAGGCCTTCCAACGTATCATCTTCCGGTTCGCGGTCGCTATTCCAGAACTTTTCAGCCCCATCGGCCATCCGTTCTTCGAGCAAAGTGCCCTACTCATTACCACTTAAGTTTGGCAATTCTTTGGGCTATGTCGGTAACTTTGGTTCTCCTGCGGATATCATCATTTATGACGTGATCACGTAAGGAAATTCCGAGCATAGCCCTCTCCATTGCCCTTTGGGTGACATCGAGCTTTCTGATAAGGCCCATTGTGCGTGACCATGTCTCGGTCCTATAGGTGATCACTGGCAACATACACTGGTCATAAACTGTTGTCTTGAGACACTGCGGTAAATTGGACGAGAAGATACCACGCAACTTCCCGAACGCCGCCGCCCAGCAGAGTCGGATTCGACGGTTGATCTCTTTCTCGAAATTGGACCTACCAAACCGGACCGTTTGTCCCAGGTAGACATAATCGTCTACAACTTCGAGTGTAGAGTCTCCGATCTTGATAGGAGTGGGTGTTACATGGGCATTCACCATGACATTGGTTTTGTCCATGTTCATTTTAACACCCACTCTTTCTGAAGCTCTACTGAGGTCATCAAGCATTTTACTGAGGCTCTCCATGGTCTCAGCCATGACCACTATGTCGTCGGCAAACCGAAGGTGAGTGATGTATTCGCCATTAACGTTGATGCCAAGCCTCCTCCAGTCCAGAACCTTGAAGACATCCTCCAGCGCAGCAGTGAACAGTTTAGGAGAAATGACGTCTCCCTGTCCCACGCCGCGCTGGAAAAGGATTGGTTTCGAGGTCTGATCCTGAAGATGGACTGACAAGGTGGCGTTTTTGTACAAACACTTCAATACCTCAATGTCGATCTGGCACCGATGGAGAGACTGCAGTACAGCCCAAGTCTCGATCGAATCGAAGGCTTTCTCGTAGTCCACAAACGCTAAACAGAGAGACAGGTTATACTCTTCGGTCTTCTGTATAACCTGCCGCACCGTATGTATGTGGTCTACGGTGCTAAAGCCTTTTCGGAATCCGGCTTGTTCGCGAGATGATTCGTGATGACTCTTGAAAACAACTTGTAGACATGGCTAAGAAGTGAGATGGGCCTGTAGTTCTTTAGTCGAGCATTGTCGCCCTTCTTGAAGAAGAGTACCACCACACCCCTGCACCATGCTTGTCGCGTTTTGCCCTCGAGTATGACGGAATCAAACAGCTTATTTTTATCTATACAAAAACTTTTTACAAAAAATACAACCGACTTCCAAATAAAAAAACAAAAAACTTTTTACAAAAAATACAACCGACTTCCAAATAAAAAAAGTGAAAAATAACTTCAATTTCGGAAGTCGGTGTTCTTGTTCAATTTTCTTTTTTTTTTGACACCGACTTCCGAAACTGAAGTTATTTTTCACTTTTTTCATTTGGAAGTCGGTTGTATTTTTTGTAAAAAGTTTTTTTTTATTTTTCACTTTTTAGTTGTGCTACATAATTTATATAGGCTAGGTACCAATAATGCCCAAAGTGAAACCAGAATATATTTAACCAATAACATGAAACTTAAACAAAACCGGTCGAATAAGGGTATACCAAGGTGAACTGTTCACACCTGCGTACCCCTTTAGAGCGTACTAGTGTGATGTTATGTTATGAAATGGTGTAAACAATAAATATAAATGCGATTGCAGCTATCCCGAGTGATTTGCCGTCATTTATTGAAGAGTTCTGATGTGTATCCCCGAAGTTCTTTATCAGATCTTGATGAAAATTAAATGGGACCACATCACAAACACCAGCTTTCAAATAAAAAAAGAGTCATCAAAATCGGTTCACCCAGTAACAAGTTCTGAGGTAAAGGATAAAAAAAATAAAAAAAATACAGCCGAATTGAGAACCACCTTCTTTTTTTGAAGTCGGTTAAAAAAGTGAAAAATAACTTCTATTTCGGCAGTCGGTGTTCTTGTTTTATTTTCTTCGTTTTTTGACACCGACTTCCAAAATTGAAGTTATTTTTCACTTTTTTGTTTTTTTATTTGGAAGTCGGTTGTATTTTTTGTAAAAAGTTTTTTTATTTTTCACTTTTTAGTTGTGCTACATAATTTATATAGGCTAGGTACCAATAATGCCCAAAGTGTAACCAGAATAGAAAGTGTACCCAATAACATGAACCTTAAACAAAACCGGTCGAATAAGGGTATACCAAGGTGAACTGTTTACACCTGCGTATCCCTTTAGAGCGTACTAGTGTGATGATATGTTATGAAATGGTGTAAACAATAAACATAAATGCGATTGCAGCTATGCCGAGTGATTTGCCGTCATTTATTGAAGAGTTCTGATGTGTATATCCGAAGTTCTTTATCAGATCTTGATGAAAATTAAATAAGACCACATGACAAACACCAGCTTTCAAATAAAAAAAGAATCATCAAAATCGGTTCACCCAGTAACAAGTTCTGAGGTAACACACATAAAAAAAAAAACAGTCGAATTGAGAACCTCCTCCTTTTTTTGAAGTCGGTTAAAAATATTAAATCAGTTGTGGATATTTTAACTTATTCAACACAAACTAGCCACTTGAGGTATGGGAGATTAAGACTGCAATTTTGGTCCATGACTGTACATTGTACATAACCCGTACTGGTACTCGTACCCGTACTTGGTGTAATAACCCGTAACGGCTAATCGGCAACATCATTGCTGGTTGCCGATTGGCCGTTTCGATTCAAAATGTTTCCAGTAAATAGGTATCAATTAAAGAGCGATTCATACAAATATGTTTATTATATCTAATATTACATAACTTAATATATATCTATTATTATTAGTTTGTTTGTTTGTATCCAATGCCTGGAAAGAAATTGATTGATGAAAATAAATCAGGCAGTGTAATGTAACCGACTGTCTTGTCAAAATTTGAATCTGTTACTAAATAAAATTATTCGACAAGAAATCTTTTTTAAAAACAAACTTTTTTCGTATTCTTCTCAGAAAACCATTTAATTTGATACCCATATAATGGCAGTGCACAAAAAAGAACTAGTCCGATATCTTGAGCCGCCCGTCATATTGCATTTAGAATGACGTGACTTCAATTAATTAGCATTCACCATTCATCCAAACTAAACGTGTATGCAAAGGGCAATGCCCACCGGCCATAGTCACTTTGGCCCGGGGTGCCCACAAATAAAAGCATACGGAAATGATAATATGTAATCTAATGAATGAAATGGTATAGGAATTGGTTCAGAAAAAAGTCCAGATTGTTAAGATATTAAATGTTTTTTTTTCACAAATACAGTTTTTAACTATCATTTTACTGTAATACAAACCTACAATAACAAAGTTGTCGGAGTCCATTTAAAAGCTTATTCGTTGGTGAGATAACAAATCCACAAGAAAACAAAACAAAATAATACACATGCAAACGATGGCGAATTTTGAATTACCAACTTATGACAGACAGCCGCCATGCTGTTATAATGTCAAATTCGATGTTGCCACATATCAGACATAAAAATCTATATCGAGTTTTTTTCGAGTTATAATTCAATACGAATTAATTAACGAACAAATTAATTAAAGCGCCTCAAAGATTATTTTTTCGAATTCAATTTTAAATGTATTTTGAAGAATAAATAAGAATGACAGTTGTGAATTGTATAGTAGCATTTTTGTTATGATAAGAATTTATGGTAAATCAAATAGGAATTCGCTTGTTTTATTATCATAATATAGCACAACACACGTTTAACGATAACACGTTTTTATTATCGAAAATAAACGAATAATATTGGCATTATAATAATTATTATATCATAAAAAATCGATTGCAGAAAAGAGAATCGATTATATTTTGAACGAAATTAATAATTTGGCAACACTTTTTATTTAATGGATTTACCTAATTTCATTTTATCTTTCCGGTACTTTTTATTTTTTGCAAAAATGTTGCAATCTTGTTTGGATAAATAAATACCGCGATTAATAAACATAAATCAAGATGTTTTTTTTTAACAAAAGCAAATTCTTGGGCGGTTTATGGCCAAAAATGGGCATTTCCCTTTCATCTTAATCTGTGGAGGATAACTGCTTTAAAATCCAGTTGCAAGATTTGACCCGAATACACTTACATACCAAACACAAGCTACTTGCTTGCAGAAAGGATGGCCGATGGGGCAGAAAGGTTCTGGAGTGGCGAGTGGGAAGACTGCGTTGGAAGGCCTCCCACCAGGTGGACCGATGACCTGGTGAAGGTTGCAGGGATACGCTGGTTGCGAGACGCACGAGACCGGTCAAAGTGGCGACGCTTGGGGGAGGCCTATGTCAAGCAGTGAACGTTTTTCAGTTGTTATGATGATGATGATGATGACACTTACATACATACATTGCAAGTTAAATAAAAGCTTGTAAAAAATCGACAAAATTTACTTTGGGATCTCCATAATTCACAGCCTTTATTAGGAATTCGTCACCGTAGTTCAAATTCTTTCCGCAAATGCTTTCATCAAAAGCGCTGCAAGAAAACCGAAGGCTACGTAAAATATTAAAAGTATTCTAGATGCTATTATAAGTGTTCTAGTATCTATTGTTTAGGAAATATAAATAAAAACAGATAGGGACACAGTAAGTATTTATATAGTGAGTAAGTATTTATTTTTTAATTTAGACACGATAATTTTCTTTAAAAAGATATTCCAAACCATGCCTTAAGGGGCTGAATTACCAAAATAGGCATTCTTTTAAACATTTTTTTGCCAAATCTATTGAAGATGTGACAGCGGGAAAAATATATGTTATTCTTGATCATATTTCCGAAAACTTTGTTGTGGCCGAAACACGTTTACGCACAAAAACCTCGATACAATTGAATGGCAAAGTAACCTCTTACCGTGATCTTCAAAAAAAAAACCGGTGATACTGACTAGCGTACATTTGTACACTTAACAACAATAACGTATCATAACAGGACGCAAAACTTCACTTTCGTATATTTTGAAGTTTCATTCAAGTAATTCATATAATTATATTTTATAAAAAAAAACCATACGAATTCCATCGTGCTTCTCTTTCCATCCAGTGATCCAATTCGACAGTGATCGCTTTATGGCGTTGCTAGGAAAGCAAAATGCAAAAACATATTCGACTTATTTCTAGTCAATTCAATCTGTCAAAAAAAAACAGGTATAATGCAGCCAGATCTTGTAGCATGGTGGCTTTAATTGGAACTAACGAAATCACAAGGAATATTGTTAAACTCTGTATTATTTTTATTCTCTGGTACTAACGCTGTCACTAGCATTTACATTTTTGTTGTATTATAAACAATTCATGTCGTTTAGTTTTCTTACTAAGTCCATAACTAAAAAGTAATTAAACCTCTTTAAAAAAGAACTAATGTTATCTCAAAAACGGCACCATGTGACCTCCTCACCCCAGAGGGTTGGTGTATATCAAAACCCAGTAGGTGCTTTGAAACTATTATATTCCAGGATAGCGCAAAAATATATTATGATTTAGTTTAGTAGGCTATGGAAAGTCATGTTGTACTAGCAACTAAATGACATCTTGATATTTTAAGAGAATACTAAACAAGGAATATGAACCTATGAATTGTACAAATGATATTAATAATGTCCTAAATTCTATTAGATATTTTAAATATGCCTAAAAAGACAATGCCGAACCTAGTAAGTTCTGGATATTTGTAAATTTAAGGTGTTTTAAAATTTGATGGGACTTTACTATTGTAAATAATGATTAAATTGATTAATGAAAGCACGAAATCTCAATACAATTTTAAAGTTTCCATTACACAGTCCATTTCAGTATAGTAGAACTCATTATCTGGCTACAAAAATATTATAAAAAAATGTCACGTACTGTGTTCTTATATGTGGCAGTCGCATAGAAGCGGACATAATTATAATATTTATTCAATTACCTATTTTAGTGATCTTTATTTTCATAGTAATAACGTTGCATTCATAGGCAAAATAACAGTGAACGATCTGATGTCAGATGCCAGCCGCCAGTTTGAAATAAGAACTTGCGCAGTAATATTTTTGTAAAAACCATCGGAAGAGTCCGTTTATGATGCGGGCCTCTGTGGTCTGCCTTGTGTATTTAATTTTCAAATACTTTTCGCTCCAATTTAAGTTTGCCCCTAAACTATCAATGACAGTGAGCGTGGCTTAGAACCTCAGATGTCGATTGTCAACTGTTAGTCCACAGCCCCTTAAGAATGTACATAAATATTTCAGTACCGTGGTGCTTATCTGCTTTTCTAAAACTGACTTACAATCTTTACTAAATCAACGTCTTCTTATTGAGTTTATTTAGTTTAATAAAAGTTGATTATTGTCACAGCAAAACCCAAAGACTACCTGACTGTCTAATAAAGTAACGGTTCAAAATAAAATGGAGTTTGTCAAGCAAACCTGATGATAAAGAATGTGTTCCGACAGCATGGCGTGAGAATGGACGATAGAGTCATGAGACAACCGTCGCATATGTTCTGCATGCAGTCCACTTGCCGTTCCCGCACTAGAATTGACATAGCCAAGCCGTATTTCTGCGTACCATCCTGCAACTTCGGTTTTGCTGGGAACATAATAAATATTATCAGCTTTGACGCCTGTTATTTTAACCAAGCAGATTGAAAATTATTTCAAATAGCGGAGTGTGATCATCAACAGCAAACGAATTAGCTGAATCATAACAGTACGAATGAAATATCTACCTGGCATATCAGACGCAACTATTTGTACGTTAAATCCATACAGTACATAAGTTCCACTAATTGCCATCGTTCTCTAGAATGAAATGAAATTGTATTAAAATAGAAACGAGATTCCTTAGCTCTTTAAATTGCTTTGGGTACGTAATTTATGCGTGTATATGAATTGAAATGGTGTACCGCCGACGCTGCGGTCGTGAACGCATCATTACTTCTTTCGTGTTTAACGTTTATAGGTTTCCGAATATTATTAGATATTCACACGCGACGACTATAGCGGAACACTATTTCCTTTCAGCTTGTGATGTCCCTGTCAGTGTGAACATTTTTAGATTTTTCAGGATCCATTACTTCATTAATACAATATTCCTTTGTATAACGTTTTTTCGTTTGAAATGTAATAGATAAAATAGACATATAATTTACTCCACAGTAATTTATACCTCGAAGGTTAGACCTAATCATAACTGCACATCACAAAAACTCATTACCTCCATTAGTAAATTGCTGAATAACGTTCTAGACCTCTGAAGTAACAATTCTCGTCTTTCACGTTTCCTTAAAAATAATTTTAACTCGTACTGCAACAAAGTGAGTAAAACATTTACTTCTTTTTTAGGTCTATATTATTTAACACAACACATTTCATCACGCCTGTCTTCTCTGAAGGGTTAGAAGAGGTATAGAAAGGGTAAATTTATGGACCATGACCGGTATAACAAGAAAAGATGATTTCAAAGAAACTATTGGCTGAACGGGTCAAGTATCAATTTGTTTGACTGTATGCACATAAATACAGTTAAGTATAATATATCCTATCCAATGATTGAAACTTTATAAAAGTTACCTCATTTTTAAGTCTTTCCTCGAACCAATTTCTGACAAGAACTGAATTATTGAATGTCATAACGCCTGATATTTCGCAACTCTATTTATTTAATATATATTTTTTATGCTAATTTCAGAATTATTAGCAATTTTATATCCAATTATTGTCTTAGAAGCGAGCGTCTGTTAAGCGAGCGTTAAAATCAAACATACATTAATTAAAATACGGAAGATATAAATGGATATCTTATCTGCTCAAAGAGTAAAATAATAATATGGGAGTATCTGCCATTTCTTTGTGTCATATTATATGGCATCCAAAAAAAATTGTTTATAGGTGTTCACCATGGCATTAGCAAGTACGTACTATTATATTTGAACTTGAATCCTTAGGCTAAGCCCACATAGAGACGGGATGCGACGTTTGGCGCACTTTTTTAGATAAAGATACAATATACCTAGAATTTAATTTGTTTCACAGAAAAGTACACATTACAAGGGGAGGATTTTTTTTTATAATACTTTTTAATTCATGTAATAACATTTAAAAAAGCAACGATAAGTGTCATCGCCATCACTATCATCATCAGCCTTTACACGTTCCCACTACTGGGACACACACCTCTCTATAAGAGGGAATGGGCCTTAACCCACCGCTCAGGTGCGGGTTGGTAGATGCCACATGTCTTCAAACTGTTGGTCCTAATGATGAAATAATATACACTAGTAGTATGTCAATGCATTTTTCAGTGATGGTAGAGAGTAACTTTATTCTTTGTGGATCATAGAAGTGGTTGTGCACTTTACTAAGTATTCGAAAAAAATAATCTTAATTTAATCAAAACTTTCCCTTACAATTAACTGCAGTTATTGCGGTTTATTTCACTGTTGTACAAATACAATGACCAAATTTAATCCAACTGTAATCACAAAGTTTTCACTATGATTATATTGTTGGAATGTATGCTGAAACGCGAATAAATTAAGCTGAACATAAACATGTTCACAGCGCAGGGTTTTCACACTGCGGTTGGATGACATACGTTATCGTTGATGGTCTAACTGAAGCATGACACAGCGGCTGGGTTCAATTTAACTGCGCATAATTATTTTAATGAACCGATGAAAGCAAAAACTGGAATTAAACTTTTCTTTTCAAATTAAAAATTCAACAAGTCCAAGAGTTTTATTATGCAATATTGGGCAATTGAGAAAGTATCTCATTAAAAGAAAATCACGCGGTTTTGAATATCAATGAGAGTTCTCACTCTCTTCAATATAAATTATAATTTATGATCGCAATTACGGGGAAGCTTTATTGTTTATGAAGCTCCTCTGATAATAATCTCACCGTTATTAAGTTCATAGGAGAATTTAATGGCCTGTTAATGAGATCTCTCATAATAATTTTATTATGTTTTGAAATATAATTAAAACATTTACGTTGGTAAGGAATTATTGCTGTAAGTTAATCATGATTAACAAATTAATCATACAATTCTTTAGTATGTTTGTAACCAAGAATATTTTTATGTAATAATAACGAGCTTATAAAACTGCTAGCCCTGAAAATTTAAGGAACACAACAAAATATATTAGTACGCCTATTACAGCAGTAACCACACATAATTGAATATTAAATACGATCAGAGTGCGCACTAAATGATAACTAACAATAGGTAAAACTAATAAGTATAACTAAGCTAGAACTACAAATTTATAGCTTTCCATTTATTTCACTACATATATCGCATACATATATCGCATATATAATTTTTTTATTCACCTTAATTCCAATTTACTTGAATTTATTTATCTGTGCCTACGGCAGGATCGTATATAATTTCTCATAATATATAATTAATTAAACAACACTTTAGGAATTAATATTTCAAAGTTATACGCATAATAGCTACTAAAAATATGAGGCTAACAGTTCTTTATTAACGTTTAGTCACGATTATAAGAAACTAAGCATTCATAAAGGGCCAGGGCCAAGGGTCACCGTCGAGCAAGATTAGCATATCAAAAGCCGCATAGATAGCCGCGGTCTCGGGACAAAGCGAAAGATTGCGGGAAAACGGTGACGCAATACTGTGACGTCACAGACTGTGCTCAAGTACCTACAGCTGTGAAGTAAGAGAACTAGCTCACTAAATGCCACAAGATTTAATTCTCCAAACACAGTTAGATTTAAGACATTCACTGAGATCTATATACCATTGTGAGTTGGTTGTATTTATCTGTTTCTTAGCAGATTTTTGTAGTATCACGTGATATATTTTATAATTGTATCGTGTGTTGCTATTTTGGCCTCAGTTATTGATTTAATAGTCCTATACTAGGTAAATAGCGATACTATACAATTATATTTTACTGCATAGGTTAGGTTTTCTGAATAAAGTTTTCTGCTCTAAACGTTACTTCAATAACAAAACAAATATTGCAATACTTATTAAAAGATTTTCTAGGTCCTATAGCAATTAAACAAAGATTATTTTTACGAGTACCTAATTCCAAAATCTGTAGCATTTATCTCGAATATCTTTCAAATTGTTTCTATGCATAACTCTTTTCTTATGAGTCTGACTGGATTAGTCTTTTAAAATTACTAAAGTTTATTTCAACTAAGCGACATCGTTATTTTTACTACAGCTAATCATTTAGATTTTGCCAGTAGAAAATGTACCGTGAAAGTTAACTCGGCTAGACTTTCAGTTTCTAAGTATTTTTTTTTTTTACACTTTTTAGGCTTGCGCTTGACCACTATCTCACCTGATGGTAAGCGATGATGTGATCGACGGCGTAACACGCTTGCCTAGAAGTAACCTATTCACTCTTGACTCAAAGACCCCGAGGTTGTAGCTATCTGGAAACACAGAATCCGGCAGGTAATAAACTATATTGAAACTATAAAAACTGACGCAACTTTTTTTTTGTTTTCATGTATTCAAATATGATTTTAACGATATAATAGTGAATGTAATCAGGATGGAGTTCAACAATAATTCAACTCACATTATGCCGGAACTAATTATGTTAATCCAGAAGTAATTTAATGTCATAAGTACAGTTCCTTTGAAAGTTTATCAGCGAGAACTTCATCAACTGTGACCCGGAGCCGCTTCTGTTACATTGACTTTGTATTTGATTTCCTACTGAGAGAAACACAGATCTTACAGCTAAGATAATCGTGAAATTATTTTGCGCGAAGTTTTTGGTAAATGTTGTACTAAAAACAAATTTTGATGTTATTTTTTAAATTCTACTTGACATTCTTAACGAACTTACTCAAAACCTAGCAGAGTTATCTATGTACACTAGTACAATTAACTCAAGCTTAGATAATTTCTCGCCACTAGAAAGAACAAAATACGCCTTAAGTCATCATCATCATCAGCCTTTTAATGTTTCCACTGTGGGAACAGAGGCCTCCTCTCTGTGAGAGGGATTGTACCGTATTCCACCACGCACGCCCAGTGCGGCCCAGTACGCCTTAAGTGCTCTGAACTATTAAAAGCAAGATGGAGAAGAAAGTATTTTTTTGTCAAGGCATAGACAACAAAAAAAACTTTAAAAACTGTAATTGGGATTGTTGATGCACATTGTGATTTCTGAAAAGTGCAAGACGATTTCTCTATATTTAAACAAATTTGGTTTTCCTTTTTTACAGAGATTGATAACTTTTTGTCTCCATTATTTTTCTCTATATCTGAGCTAATTTCTGTTTCCAACTACATCCGAGCATAACGGCTCTTCTTTTCTTTATTACAACAACATTTTACTTACATAAACTCCTGTTAAGTTACTTGTTTTATTGTTCTTGTGTACAATGCTTGGGGAAGATAAAGAAATTTGTTGTTAGATATTTCTTCGGGAAATGATAGCGCAGCTGTTTTTACTTTACTTTTCTTTGAAAAAGTTAGAACTAAAGTTTTCCGCAATTGTTCAGAAGTCAAATGATTAGAAATGACATACATGGATAAGCCGTAGCTGAAGTAAACTTAGCTTAGAGTAGAGATAAACTAGTCACGTTTAAGTATCAATAACACATAAAAGTTTATATCAGTAAATTATGTTATTTACAGTAATTATGCACTTCTTCATTAAATAACAACCTTTTCTTTTTTTTTCTGTGTATGATTTAATTGTCTATATAATATAATAATATCATCTGAGAAACAAATGTTTTTTTTTTAGTTATAGATAAATAAGTTAATATATATATGTTAAAACATTTTGAAGTTCAGCCTCCACTGTTTAAATACGAGATAAAACATAAACTGCGGGATGATATCATGGTTAAGTGACCCGCATTTACATATTCACTCACATTCTGACCGCAGATGATATGAGAGTGTAAGTGTAAAAATTGACGTAATTTTACACTTTCGTCAAAAAAAAAATACGACGGGTCAAATTCAGTCTTTGTCACTTTTAAGTCTAGTTGCATTCTCGCAAAAGGATCGTATTTAAAAAAAAAAAAAAAAAAAAACATTGCCCCACACTAGGAATTTCTTCCTGTATCGTGGGTGCGTTTACAAACATATAAACTCACATACACAAACACCCAGAGCCGGAACAACTATCTGTAGGTCATAAAAATATTTGTTCCGTGCGGGAATCGAACCCGCGACACGCAGTGCAGCAGTCAATCGCTCAACCACTGCGCCACTGCGCCGTGCGCGTTTTAAAAGCATCAAAGCTCTAGAAACGCACAAGGCGTGTCTCCATCATTGGTTTCCATGTTTCTTTTAAAAGGAAGACATGAGATAAGTTAATCCTAATTTGTGTAAAATATAAAGGTGTTAATCTAGTTTTCTCTACATCTAAACGTAGAAATTGACAATATTTTTGAAAACTCAATGAAAGTATCAGAATAAGTGACTTGCGTGCGTCAGTGAATAATGTGTGACGTCACACGCTGAGAAAATCACTTAGTGCTACCCTGCGTTGTGTATCTCGCGTATTGTATTTACATACAATATCACACCCTTTGTGTGGAAATTATTCTCTTGGATCGAAAGATCTGCACCATAGGTAAGGAATGGTCAAGACAGGTTTATTTTGCGAGAAATGACTATATTTATACAAATGATTTCTATATCGATTGACCTAAATTGGATAAGCACCGCTTTGAAACAAAGCGACAAAAAATAACCGATGCCCTACCCTTTAAATTCAAGGTTCTCCATTAAAAAAACATAAGCAATCTTTCAAGTCAGTTTTAGATTGATTATAATTTATTAGATGCCTCTGGTTTAGTTATAATTATAGAGCTATAACGGATAATGGGAAAGCTGTAAATATTTTGGTTTTAATATAATATAATTGGGCGCACGGTTGGCGTAGTGGTTGAATGATTGACTGCTGCGCTGCGTGTCGCGAGTTCGATTCCCGCACGGAACAATTATTTGTATGACCTACAGATAGTTGTTCGGGCTCTGGGTGTTTGTGTATGTGAGTTTCTATGTTTGTAAACGCATCCACGATACAGGAAGAAATTCCTAGTGTGGGGCAAAGTATATAAAAAAAAAACCTATATATATACCTAAAATTAAGCAGAGACAGAAAATAATTTAGGTATACGGCATTTCCCTATAATTATCGACTTGGTAATATGACTTTATTCGATATTGAAGAAAGTAATGAACGAATTTATCATTAAGATCTTGCCTGTAGCATAGCAGATGAATAAAAAAACAAAATGAAATACCTTACATTAAACCTCAAAAGCACCGATCAGTGTAGCGACACTTGGGGGAGGCAAATGTCCAGCAGTGGACGTTTTCAAGCTAAAATGATGATGATGAAGCTTCACGCTGCCAAACAAAAATTATCTATGCTTAATTGGTTTTCATGATGCAGGGATATGAAAACCAATTAAGCATAGATAATTTTTGTTTGGCAGCGTGATTCAGCAGAAAAGAAAGTAAGAGGGGTGGGTCATGTATACTCGTCAAGAACGGACATCAATGGAGAGAATTGCCGAAAATTTCGAAAATATCTGTTTCTGTGTGTATCTGTATCTGTGTATCTGTAGGGTTCCTAACAGCAGGAATTTCTCAGAATTTCTAGATAAATTGTTAACGCTGTTAAAACTATTAGTTAAGAAATCTCATAAAATTGTCATGGCAGGAGATTTTAACATTGACATATTAAAAAGAAACAATAATTCGATTGAATTTGAAAATCTGCTAATAAACTTTAACTTAAAACTAGCACTTAACGAACCAACTCGAATGAAGAGCAAAACATGCATTGACAATTTTGCGCATAATTTCCATAAGCCCTGCAAAACCGTAGTAGTAGAATTCGCATTATCTGACCACAAAGCGCAACTTCTTAAATTCCCTGTCAACAAATTGTGCGCGATAAATAGGTGGCGTATTTATAGACGTGATTATAGTAAAGAAAATGTATGTAGGTTTGAAAATCAAGTTGTTTTGACATTTACAGAGGTTTACAAAGCTAAAAACCCCAATACGGCATATACAGCTTTCTTAGATTTATTTATTTTGCTTTATAACCTATGTTTCCCTCATATCTGGATAACAGTAAATATTAAAAAAAGTACATTGGATATCACGTGGTATTAAGATTTGCAGCAAAAAGAAACGTCAACTGCTGTGGCAGTATAGGATAAAGCCTACTCAGATAAATAAAACTCGTCTTAAAAATGCTGAGTCAGCTTTATAATTTTTTATACCTCATGGTGTAATGAGGTATAAAAAATTATAAAGCTGACTCAGCTCGCTCAAAATAATTATAAAATTAAGACCTCAACGAACAAATCAAAGACTACCGGCAAATTATTAAACAAAATAAATTAAATATACCAAAGCCTGCTATAGATAAAATAAAAAGTAATAATGAAACCATTACAGAGCCAAGACATATAGCGGATGTCTTTAACAACTACTTTATAGAAAAAATTAAACCCATTGTCAGTTCTGGAACAAGAGTGACGCAACATATTTTAAGTAAAAAAGATTCTATGTTTATGGCACTTAGCACACCGGAAGACGTTCTAAAAATTATTTCAACGCTCTAAAATACGAATAATGTAGGCTACGATGGCATTTCCACAAAAATACTTAATTTGGTAGCTCACGTCATATGCTCACCTTTAAGTTACATAATTAATTTGAGTATCAGTGCTGGTATATATCCAACAGCACTCAAAACAGCTGTCGTAATGCCGCTGTTTAAGAAAGATAACAAAGAATTGATGGTAAATTATAGACCGATTTCGCTCATTACTGTAATTTCCAAAATTTTTGAAAATATATTTACAAGCAACTTAACTCATTCTCGCACTCGTTTACAATAAATTTCCTAAAAGCTGGAAGCAGTTGAATAATCTAGCATTCAAAAAAAAAATATATAAAAATATACGTATTATGGTGTAAATGAGTTTTTAAATGAAAAATTTAATATTTTTTTGTACTAATTGGTTTTTATATTTTTGACATTTTTAATAATTTAATGCTGGACTTGTAATTTTTAATCTGGTATGTTATTTTTTTATGTTGACATTTTTATAGTTTCATTCTGACATTCTAGAACGAATATTTTTAAATGCATTTTTATTATTATTTTTATTAATTGTCTCAATGTATGACAAACTTGAATATTTTATTATTATGATTTAATTTAATATATTGACATTTTTAATATTTCTATTTTGACATTCTAGAATGTTAATTTTTACATTTACATGACATTTTAAAATAATTTGATTATATGACATGATCTTTTAGATTTATTATTTTGATTTACATTTAATTATTTTGATTTGTATTGATTTCTATTATTAATATTTGCATGCCATTATCTAAGGTAAACATGACGCGCTGTATTTTAAAAATTGTTTAACATGCCTTACATATTGACAATTATTTGTTGTGTGTACTGTACTCATGTTTGAGCAAATAAATGATTACTTACTTACTTCAAAATAACTTTTGTCAGTATTTCAAAAGAGTTCTGTCTAAGGTCTGCCTGTCTCGCAAAAGTTACGGCTTTTCACCATTTGCTTGAATAAGTCATAGAGACACATTATTTATTGCGACACGTCATAAATTTCCGTGGTAAAACGTTTATCATCAGAACTCAGGTTCCTACAATTTGGATTTAAATCTTAATTATTAGTAACTTGCTCATTTGCTGTATCGTATTTCTGTCTAGTAATTTTTCCTCAATTGACTATTAAGATTTTGAGGTTGGTCAAGAAATAGTTTTCGAAAAAATAACTCGAGAATTTTTTATAGACACGCTCTAATTCCACAGCAAAATTAACAAAGTTTTATTTTAAGTAACTCCTGTTTAAACAAAGCTTCAATAAAACAAAATCTTATTTAACTGTGGATGGTCGCACTAGAAATACGTTGAATAAACTAGAATAAGATTTTCTGTTCCATTTACATGAACAGTCAGAGTTTATTCGGGTATTGTCGCTAAGAAAAATGTGCTCAAGTTTTACATCAAACTACTACTGAATACGACGCGCGACGCTATGTAGACACGATGTAGGTTCCTACATCTCAGGGACGGTTTCAGTAGCGTCGCGCGTCACGTGTATAGGTACTTTATTTGATCTTATATCTGTCGTATGTTTTACGTAAAGCATTGGGCAATCCCTGTTTACTTATTTTATCATATGTCACAGGAAAAGGTAAGATACACAATATATGAGAGAGCCAAAAACAATGCTGAATATCCAGATTCGAGAAACCAACAAAAATAAAACTGAGTCAGCTGCTCACTACCTACAAACATAGAAGGCTGAACATCAAACCATACCATGAGACGGATACGATCAAAATTCCTGTAACATAACATCCGAACAAGGGTTCATACATTCTTGGAACTGGAATCAATTCTTTGTCTGCCATACTAGATGAAAATATTTTACGTTCATCGAAGCACCGGAGTCAACGCAATGCTAGAATATATAATATAACCAGACGTGTTTCCAGACTGTGCTTACTTATAACTCTTCCGCACATAAGTAATCAGGAAATGATATTCTTATGTAAGTTCAAAATTTCTGAAATAGGATACTAGAATAAATTCAAAGTATATTTTTTCCCGTTTAGTATAAAAACTTTTATAATCTTACGTAATTAAGTTTCAGATTTCACAAAAAATGGGAAATATACGAGTATATTTTGATAAAAGTAACTTCCAAATCTTTACAAAAACAATCCAGAAGCTCATAATTGAGAAACTGGAAGTGGCGCCGGCTCCTCTGCCTGTTTTAACGGTTGCTCCCGGAGTTGTCGCAGGTGCAGTTCATGTATCCTGCGACAACTCTGACGCAGCTAGCTGGTTTCGGGGGGCCATCCACAATGTGGAACTTGGCCCCTTGAAACTCAAGGTTGTTGACGCCAAGGACCTTCCAAAGCCAGTCAAAATGGCATGGAAGAGTCGCAACTTGGCGTTGCAGGACTCTGCCCGGGCCATTCGACTGCTCCAGCGGCTTAACCCTGCCTTGAGGACGAGCGACTGGAAGGTCGTGAATACTCTCACTGATCCGTCGTATCGTCCTCATGAACGGGGTGTCCGCTGGGGTCATCAAGGCCGCGGGCTACTCTCTTCCAGGAGGAATTGAACGGTACTCGTTCAAACTCCTGGAAGAAGATAAGGGAGAGGCACCCACTGCGTAAGCAGAGGCGGAACCCTCCGAGGATGGACTACACCGACGTGAGGAGGCCATCGAAGAAATCTCTGCTTACGGCGCAGCGCAGGAGGCAGAGATTGGGACCAGGGCGTCAGAGGCAGACCACGAGGATGACATCCTCGGGGACTTCGACACCCTGGGGATTGAGTCGCCGATTGTTCTCGAGGAGACCCAGGCGATGGAGGAGGAGCCTCAAAACTAAGGCCCTCCTATATTAACACAGGCCCATCAAAATCATCCAAGATGGAGGGACTAAGGTGTGTACAAATTAATTTGCATCATTGCAGAGCCGCTACTGCCCTTGTGGCTCGGCAACTGAAGCTTAACACATATGACGTTGCCTTGATACAGGAACCTTATCTGTATAAGGGGACTATAAAAGGCTTAGGTGGGACAGGAGGCATGGTGCTCTATGACTGTCCAACTAATGACGCGAGGACTTGCATCTTTATCAGGGGCGGTTTAGAGGCAATGCCCTTACGTACTTTCTGTTACAGGGATCTCACAACAACTTTGATCCAAGTGGGGACGGGCACAGAGAAAAGGAAAATTATCCTTGCCTCTGCCTACCTCCCATATGAACAAAAGGAACCAGTAACACCACTAATCAGAAGACTGGTTGACTAAGGCAACCAAGAAAACCTCGACCTGATACTTGGCTGCGATGCGAATGCACACCATGTCGTTTGGGGCAGCTCGGATGTCAACAAACGAGGGGAGGATTTGTTGGACTTTGTGGTAAGCTCTTCTTTACAAATCCTTAACGCAGGCAATAAACCTACTTTCAGGACCTCGGCGAGAACTGAAGTTATTGACCTGACACTGGCTTCAAACAAGGCCAGCGCTTACATCGAAAATTGGCATGTATCGGACGAAATCTCTCTGTCTGACCATAATTATATATGCTTTAGGTTTAGGACGGCGGGAGAAGCCGAAACTAGACGAAGGAGAAACCCAAGACATACAAATTGGGACTCGTACAGGAGGGACCTAAAAGTAAATCTAGGGAGCCCTAAAGGTAAGCTTAATTCCATACTAGATATAAAATTTGAAGCTGATAGAATCAAAGTGGGCACCATCGGTGCATGCGTAGATAACTGCCCAGAGAAAAAGGCCTTTTGCAAAAAGGTACCATGGTGGACTCCTGAACTAGCTAAAATACGTCAGGAACCACGACAGGCCTTTAATGATGCAAAAGCCAGGAAAGATTTCTCTGACTATCATAGCATGCTGACGAGGTATAAGACGGCGGTACGCAAGGCCAAAAGAACTAGTTGGCGGCAGCATTGCACCTCCATCGAAGCTCTGCCAAATGGAATGAGGTTGTGCAAAGCAATGTCCATGACTAAGACAAACCCACTATCATCTGTAAAGGATGAGAATGGGTATCTAACGGAAACTGGACAGGACACTCTGGGCGTGATGTTTAGAACTCACTTCCCGGAATGTATACTGCGCGACAGCGATGAAGAGGAACCAGTCACAAGGGACGAGCTCACAAGGCACACGTCCAAAAATAACTGGCTCACGGCAAAGAAAGTGGTAGATGAGAATAAACTGAAGCTTGCCATAGAGGGCTTCCAGCCTCTCAAATCCCCTGGTCCGGATGGCATCTACCCAATACTATTGCAAGAAGGGGCATCTGTTTTGATACCTCAAATGAGTAAGCTCTACAGAGTCTGCATAGCCTTTGGGTACCCAAGGCATGGAGGGAAGTCAAAGTCACTTTTATACCGAAGGTAGGTAGACCGACTTACGAAGAAGCTAAAGCTTACAGGCCAATTAGTCTATCATCCTTTCTCTTAAAAGCTCTGGAGAAATTGGTAGACAGGTACGTAAGAGAGGGACCACTTAAAATCTTCCCTCTACATAAACTACAGTGCGCCTACAGCCCTGGCAAATCTACAAAAACGGCATTGCACTATGTTGCGAGTCGAGCTGAGGCTGCGCTAGAGGGACAAGAGATCTGTGTCGGGGCTTTCCTCGACATAGAGGGAGCCTTCGACAAGACAACATTTGAGTCCATACGCATCGCTGCAAAGGAACATGGCATCAATGATACCACGTGCAACTGGATTGACTATATGCTGAGAAGCAGAATAGTCAGATCGGAACTGGTGGGAGACAGACTTAGCGCAAAAACAACAAGAGGTTGTCCGCAGGGTGGAGTGCTGTCACCATTATTATGGTGCTTGGTAGTAGACTCGCTACTTACCAAGCTCAATACTGGACCATTCTACACAGTAGGCTATGCAGATGACATAGCCATAATGGTTAATGGTAAATTCCCGAACATAGTCTCTGGATTATTACAACAGGCATTGAGGATGACAGAGGAATGGTGTACAAAGAACCACCTCTATATCAACCCAAGCAAAGCAGTCATTGTAGGTCAGTGCAGGTATTTCTTTCAGGCGTTTTGTTCATATTAGAGATAGATACAATGCTAGTAATGAGAGGCTAACACAGGGGCTACCTATTAATTCTCATAATGTTCAGCAAAACATCTTGTAACTTGATATCTTTTAATTGCAAGTCACTGAAGCGTTCTATTGATGGTGTAAGAAGATTATGCAAAATGGGCGATATCATAGCGCTGCAAGAGACTTGGTTGTTACCGCATGACTTACCGCTGTTGAATGATATAGATGAGGGGTTTGGAGGAACTGGAACATCGGCCGTGGACACCTCTGCTGGTCTATTGCGTGGGAGGCCCTATGGAGGGGTTGCCATATTGTGGAGAAAAGGTGTGTTTCAGTCGGTTAAAGTGATAGATTGTGATGATGTGCGCATTACCGCAGTGAAAGTTGGGGTATGTGACAAGTTTATATTAATATTTAGCATTTATATGCCGACTGACTGTGTAGCGAACTTACCTGAATTTACGCAATGTTTAAGTAAGGTGTATGCAATTGTTGAAGATAACAGAGATACGGAAGCTAGTTATATATTAGGCGATTATAATGCCCACCTAAATGAACTATTTTGGGTCGAGTTATCTGATTTTTGTAATGATCGTGATTGGATATGTGTGGATGTAAAGATTCTAGGTGATAAGTCTGACACGTTTACGTTTGTTAGTGAGGCGCATGGGTGTGCGAGATGGTTGGACCACTGTGTCGTCACTAAGGCTGCCTTACCGTCTATTAGTAATGTGTGGGTTGATTATGACGTGCATTGGTCTGACCATTTCCCACTTTTTGTTGAATGTGATCTGGGTAGGTTAATTTGTAAAGAGGAGGCGGTAGTAACCTCGATCAACAAGGTTGTATGGGGGGAGCGAAACGCAGATCAAATCAAGTCCTATCATCGTCAGTGTCACTCTCAGCTTCGGGATATTAATTTTCCTGAAGAGTTTTCACAATGTTGTGATGGTCACTGTAGCAATGTTGCCCATAAAACCTTGTTGGGGACCATGTATGCTAGAATTGTGTCAATACTATCTGATGCCGCCATTGCTTCCTATGAGCGTGGGGTGGGGCGGAGGAGAGGTGGATATATAGCTGGGTGGAATAGACATGTAGCTGGTTATCACAGGGAAGCCAGACTGAAATTCTTGTTATGGGTCCAGGCTGGAAAGCCAATTAGTGGTCGAGTATATTCTGATATGTGTGACAGCCGATCCGCATTTAAAAAGCAACTTAAGTGGTGTCAGGTGAGGCAGGACCAGATAAAAATGGATATCATGGCCTCTCATCATACTGACAAGGATTTTAAATTATTTTGGAAGCAAACTGGAAAATTGAATGCTAGGCCTGGCTTGCCTGTGAGCGTGAATGGCATCGGTGATCACAAATTGATCGCCAATCTCTTTAAAGACCATTTTAAAATGATACCATATTGTGATTCCTCTGCGCGGGGTCTGTTCTCCACGCTCGAATGTGATTATGCTGAGATTGTTGCACAGAAGCAAGTTGTCAGATTTACTGCTAAGCAAGTGCGACAAATAATTCACAGCATGCAGCGAGGGAAGTCCCCCGGGTGCGACAGTCTCAGTATTGAACATCTAAAATATGCGGGTGTTCACCTGCCGCGCGTGCTCTCCATGTTTTGCAATCTGTGTTTATGTCATGGGTATTTGCCTGATGATCTCACTAGAACTTTAGTTGTTCCGGTTGTGAAGAACAAAACTGGGGATCTGTCGGACGAGGGTAACTATCGGCCTGTTTCGCTGGCTACGGTGTTGGCTAAAGTGTTTGACAGCCTGCTTAATAACACCCTTAGTAAGTACATAGGCTTGCATGATGCCCAATTTGGTTTCAGGAGTGGGCTTTCTACGGAGAGCGCCATATTTTGTCTTAAGCAGGCAGTCCGATACTACACTGACAGGGACACGCCGGTATTCGCGTGCTTTCTGGATTTGTCCAGAGCCTTTGATACTGTCTTGTATGAGAGGCTTTGGAGGAAGATACGGGGTGCGGGTGTGCCGGCGGAAGTGGTCTCGGTATTAGAACATTGGTATCGTTGTCAGCGAAACCAGGTGCGATGGGCGGGGACTCTATCTGATGAATACAGCATGGAGTGTGGTGTGCGGCAGGGGGGCATCACCTCTCCTCTGCTCTTCAACCTTTATGTTAATGACCTTATCGGTGAGCTCAGCAGCACCCATACGGGTTGTTATGTGGATGGGGTTTGCGTAAATAACATCAGTTATGCAGATGACATGGTGCTGCTGGGCCCTTCGGTGGGGGCTGTTCGTAAACTGGTTGCGATTTGTGAGGCATACGCGGCGGATCATGGACTGAGATATAACTCTAAGAAGAGCGAAGTTCTTGTCTTCAAGAGTGGAAAGCGTGGTCCGGTCCGTGTTCCGCCTATTATGCTTAATGGTGTGGCTCTTCGTGTAGTGACGAGCTTTAAATATCTGGGGCACATTGTGGCAGACGAGTTGCAGGATGATGCTGACATAGAGAGGGAACGCAGGGCGCTGGCAGTCCGGGGGAATATGATTGCGCGTCGCTTTGCACGCTGCTCGAGGGAAGTTAAGATAACTCTTTTTAAGGCGTATTGCCAGTCATTCTACTCGAGCAGCTTGTGGGTGAATTACACCCAACGGGCTGCTAGTGCTCTGCGTGTCCAATACAATAATATGTTCAGGGTGCTGATGCGGCTGCCTCGCTATTGTAGTGCGTCCGGCATGTTTGCGGAGGCGCGGACGGACGGCTTCCATGCGGTTATATGGAAGAGGGTAGCCTCCTTGTGGCAGCGCGTGCGAGGCAGTAGCAATGGCATCTTGCAGATGATTGTGTCTCGAACGGATTGCCCAATCCAGAATAAATGGATGCGCATTGTTATGGGCGCTCACTAACATAGTTTATAAGCAATGTACTAACAACTTTTGACGGTATTTTAATAATTCTAATGTTGTTTCAATAAATGTTATTTAATTTTTAATAATCTAATTTGTAATCCTATGTTTTAATGTGTTTTTATTATTCAATGTATTATTTTGTGTATGGATTTGATATCTGAAATAAATGTATTAATAATAATTGTTCCATTCACGAGGAAGAGACAACTAGGAAACCTAGGAGAGCTCTCCCTCAATGGAATAATGCTGCCCTGGTCTACCGAAGTAAAATATCTGGGTGTAACGCTTGATAAAGAACTCAGGTGGAAAACTCATGTGGAAAATATTACGACGAAAGCCCTACGAGTGTTCGGCATGTGTCGTTCCACCTACGGTAAAACTTGGGGGTTAAAGCCCAAAGTGATACGATGGCTGTACCGGACAATGATAATACCTATTATCACATACGGCAGCATAGTGTGGTGGCCCAGAACAAAGCTTGCCTCGTGCAAAGCGCCACTCACCAGATTACAAAGAACAGTGTGTCTAGGCATCACGGGTGCTTTCAGGACAACACCTACGGCAGCGATTGAGAGATACCTCAATATCCCTCCTCTGCATATGATGGTTGAATTCGAGGCAAGGAAGACATTACATCGACTTGCTGTGGCTGGACTATGGGATGCCTCTAAGCCAAGCACCAACCATACAAAGTTTGACGGGAACGAAGGCCTGGATCGGGTAACAAGCATGTTATCAGATAAAATGCAAACTATGTTTGTGTTTGAAAGGTCTTTCAAGGTCCAAATCCCTACAATAGAGGAATGGACGAAGGGAATCGATCCACCAGAACAAGACAGTCTGGTGTGGTACACTGATGGATCCAAAATGGAATCAGGTACAGGGGCGGGAATATACGCAAAAGGTTACAAATGTAGCAAAAGCCTAGGGAAAATGGCAACTGTATTCCAAGCGGAAACTTATGCCATAATAACCTGTGCTCAAGAGAATATAGATAGAGGAACCAGAGGTAAATCCATATATATTCTTAGTGACAGTCAGGCTGCAATCAAAGCCATGGCATCCTACAAAGTGGACTCCGGACTTATTCTGGATGCTGTCCAAACCCTAAACAGGCTTGGGAAGCACAACAGGGTAAGACTGATGTGGGTCCCTGGGCACAAAGGAATCCATGGTAACGAAATGGCAGATGAACTGGCAAGAGAGGGCTCAGCAAATGACTTTGTGGGTCCAGAACCATGTGTAGGCATCTCGACGTGCCTCGTAAAAGCCGCATTTAGGGAGTTTGCAGATCACAGACAGCGAACTCATTGGCTATCTAGCACCGGTCTACAACACTCCAAGAAATTCCTAGGCTCTACGTTCAAAGCCCGGGAATGCATTTGGAATATGAGCAGGGGGCAAATCCGCTACCTGCTTGGGGCCTTTACTGGGCACTTTGGAACCAACGACATGCTCATGAAGATGGGTCTAACCGCGACACACATGTGCAGGTTGTGTGGGGAACATACGGAGCGCATGGAGCACCTTCTTTGCACATGCGATGTACTGGCTGGTAAGCGAATGAGTCTCCTAGGGGCTGGATATCCAAGACCAGAAGACTATAGGCTCATATCTCCCAGTCTCGTTGTAAAATTCATGAAAAGAGTTTTCAACGAGATTGGGGAGGAGTAAGGTATCTAGGGGACCACAATAGATCCCAATGGGTCGAAGTGTCCGAGTTGTTTCTCGGCCCCTCCACAAGATAAGATAAGATAACCCTAACTGTTTACTCGGACTTTGATCCATCCACACGGTCTTCAATGGGAATATTTTTGTAACCTTTCTTTTAATTTCGTCTGTACCCATGAGGGTACATTTACAAACATATAAACTTACATGCCAGACCGATACTACAACTATCTGTAGACCATACAAATATTTTATGCGTGCGGGATTAGAACCCGCAACTCGCAGCGTAGTAGCCGATTATAATAATAATTATAAAAATTCTTTATTTATCTGGATGGTAGTCGAAAGGTCTTTGTTATGCGATTACCACTTAGTATTAACTTTGATGGCGTGAAAGTCTTCGTCTTACACCATTCCAGCCGCTCAAGATTTATGTTTCTGTTAGGTTTCACATTTAATATTCATGAGGATGATGTGGAAACTTGGCTTTTATTTTTAAGAGTAAGTAAGGGTGGTTTTGGTAACTTGTTTTGTGACCTAATTTATGCTATCAATAGCATAATAAGTTTAAAAGGTTAAGGTTATAATAAGGTTTTCGTTGCCTGAGGGCTATAAATGAGAATTTTACTTCAATAATTTTTTACATTTATTTATACTACCAGATTATAGCTTTGAGAGAATTCTATAAAAATACCTACTTTATAGAACACATTTTGACGACACGATTGGCGCAGTGGTTTTATAATGTAAATATATGGGTAATAAATGGGTGATCTGTAACACAGGGCCTTACCTATCTCAGACACCCTTCTCCATCCAGATAAATAAAGAATTTTAATAATTATTATTATAATCGGCTACTACGCTGCGAGTTGCGGGTTCTAATCCCGCACGCAAAAAATATTTGTATGGTCTACAGATAGTTGTAGTATCGGTCTGGCATGTAAGTTTATATGTTTGTAAATGTACCCTCATGGGTACAGACGAAATTAAAAGAAAGGTTACAAAAATATTCCCATTGAAGACCGTGTGGATGGATCAAAGTCCGAGTAAACAGTTAGGGTTATCTTATCTTATCTTGTGGAGGGGCCGAGAAACAACTCGGACACTTCGACCCATTGGGATCTATTGTGGTCCCCTAGATACCTTACTCCTCCCCAATCTCGTTGAAAACTCTTTTCATGAATTTTACAACGAGACTGGGAGATATGAGCCTATAGTCTTCTGGTCTTGGATATCCAGCCCCTAGGAGACTCATTCGCTTACCAGCCAGTGCATCGCATGTGCAAAGAAGGTGCTCCATGCGCTCCGTATGTTCCCCACACAACCTGCACATGTGTGTCGCGGTTAGACCCATCTTCATGAGCATGTCGTTGGTTCCAAAGTGCCCAGTAAAGGCCCCAAGCAGGTAGAGGATTTGCCCCCTGCTCATATTCCAAATGCATTCCCGGGCTTTGAACGTAGAGCCTAGGAATTTCTTGGAGTGTTGTAGACCGGTGCTAGATAGCCAATGAGTTCGCTGTCTGTGATCTGCAAACTCCCTAAATGCGGCTTTTACGAGGCACGTCGAGATGCCTACACATGGTTCTGGACCCACAAAGTCATTTGCTGAGCCCTCTCTTGCCAGTTCATCTGCCATTTCGTTACCATGGATTCCTTTGTGCCCAGGGACCCACATCAGTCTTACCCTGTTGTGCTTCCCAAGCCTGTTTAGGGTTTGGACAGCATCCAGAATAAGTCCGGAGTCCACTTTGTAGGATGCCATGGCTTTGATTGCAGCCTGACTGTCACTAAGAATATATATGGATTTACCTCTGGTTCCTCTATCTATATTCTCTTGAGCACAGGTTATTATGGCATAAGTTTCCGCTTGGAATACAGTTGCCATTTTCCCTAGGCTTTTGCTACATTTGTAACCTTTTGCGTATATTCCCGCCCCTGTACCTGATTCCATTTTGGATCCATCAGTGTACCACACCAGACTGTCTTGTTCTGGTGGATCGATTCCCTTCGTCCATTCCTCTATTGTAGGGATTTGGACCTTGAAAGACCTTTCAAACACAAACATAGTTTGCATTTTATCTGATAACATGCTTGTTACCCGATCCAGGCCTTCGTTCCCGTCAAACTTTGTATGGTTGGTGCTTGGCTTAGAGGCATCCCATAGTCCAGCCACAGCAAGTCGATGTAATGTCTTCCTTGCCTCGAATTCAACCATCATATGCAGAGGAGGGATATTGAGGTATCTCTCAATCGCTGCCGTAGGTGTTGTCCTGAAAGCACCCGTGATGCCTAGACACACTGTTCTTTGTAATCTGGTGAGTGGCGCTTTGCACGAGGCAAGCTTTGTTCTGGGCCACCACACTATGCTGCCGTATGTGATAATAGGTATTATCATTGTCCGGTACAGCCATCGTATCACTTTGGGCTTTAACCCCCAAGTTTTACCGTAGGTGGAACGACACATGCCGAACACTCGTAGGGCTTTCGTCGTAATATTTTCCACATGAGTTTTCCACCTGAGTTCTTTATCAAGCGTTACACCCAGATATTTTACTTCGGTAGACCAGGGCAGCATTATTCCATTGAGGGAGAGCTCTCCTAGGTTTCCTAGTTGTCTCTTCCTCGTGAATGGAACAATTATTATTAATACATTTATTTCAGATATCAAATCCATACACAAAATAATACATTGAATAATAAAAACACATTAAAACATAGGATTACAAATTAGATTATTAAAAATTAAATAACATTTATTGAAACAACATTAGAATTATTAAAATACCGTCAAAAGTTGTTAGTACATTGCTTATAAACTATGTTAGTGAGCGCCCATAACAATGCGCATCCATTTATTCTGGATTGGGCAATCCGTTCGAGACACAATCATCTGCAAGATGCCATTGCTACTGCCTCGCACGCGCTGCCACAAGGAGGCTACCCTCTTCCATATAACCGCATGGAAGCCGTCCGTCCGCGCCTCCGCAAACATGCCGGACGCACTACAATAGCGAGGCAGCCGCATCAGCACCCTGAACATATTATTGTATTGGACACGCAGAGCACTAGCAGCCCGTTGGGTGTAATTCACCCACAAGCTGCTCGAGTAGAATGACTGGCAATACGCCTTAAAAAGAGTTATCTTAACTTCCCTCGAGCAGCGTGCAAAGCGACGCGCAATCATATTCCCCCGGACTGCCAGCGCCCTGCGTTCCCTCTCTATGTCAGCATCATCCTGCAACTCGTCTGCCACAATGTGCCCCAGATATTTAAAGCTCGTCACTACACGAAGAGCCACACCATTAAGCATAATAGGCGGAACACGGACCGGACCACGCTTTCCACTCTTGAAGACAAGAACTTCGCTCTTCTTAGAGTTATATCTCAGTCCATGATCCGCCGCGTATGCCTCACAAATCGCAACCAGTTTACGAACAGCCCCCACCGAAGGGCCCAGCAGCACCATGTCATCTGCATAACTGATGTTATTTACGCAAACCCCATCCACATAACAACCCGTATGGGTGCTGCTGAGCTCACCGATAAGGTCATTAACATAAAGGTTGAAGAGCAGAGGAGAGGTGATGCCCCCCTGCCGCACACCACACTCCATGCTGTATTCATCAGATAGAGTCCCCGCCCATCGCACCTGGTTTCGCTGACAACGATACCAATGTTCTAATACCGAGACCACTTCCGCCGGCACACCCGCACCCCGTATCTTCCTCCAAAGCCTCTCATACAAGACAGTATCAAAGGCTCTGGACAAATCCAGAAAGCACGCGTATACCGGCGTGTCCCTGTCAGTGTAGTATCGGACTGCCTGCTTAAGACAAAATATGGCGCTCTCCGTAGAAAGCCCACTCCTGAAACCAAATTGGGCATCATGCAAGCCTATGTACTTACTAAGGGTGTTATTAAGCAGGCTGTCAAACACTTTAGCCAACACCGTAGCCAGCGAAACAGGCCGATAGTTACCCTCGTCCGACAGATCCCCAGTTTTGTTCTTCACAACCGGAACAACTAAAGTTCTAGTGAGATCATCAGGCAAATACCCATGACATAAACACAGATTGCAAAACATGGAGAGCACGCGCGGCAGGTGAACACCCGCATATTTTAGATGTTCAATACTGAGACTGTCGCACCCGGGGGACTTCCCTCGCTGCATGCTGTGAATTATTTGTCGCACTTGCTTAGCAGTAAATCTGACAACTTGCTTCTGTGCAACAATCTCAGCATCATCACATCCGAGCGTGGAGAACAGACCCCGCGCAGAGGAATCACAATATGGTATCATTTTAAAATGGTCTTTAAAGAGATTGGCGATCAATTTGTGATCACCGATGCCATTCACGCTCACAGGCAAGCCAGGCCTAGCATTCAATTTTCCAGTTTGCTTCCAAAATAATTTAAAATCCTTGTCAGTATGATGAGAGGCCATGATATCCATTTTTATCTGGTCCTGCCTCACCTGACACCACTTAAGTTGCTTTTTAAATGCGGATCGGCTGTCACACATATCAGAATATACTCGACCACTAATTGGCTTTCCAGCCTGGACCCATAACAAGAATTTCAGTCTGGCTTCCCTGTGATAACCAGCTACATGTCTATTCCACCCAGCTATATATCCACCTCTCCTCCGCCCCACCCCACGCTCATAGGAAGCAATGGCGGCATCAGATAGTATTGACACAATTCTAGCATACATGGTCCCCAACAAGGTTTTATGGGCAACATTGCTACAGTGACCATCACAACATTGTGAAAACTCTTCAGGAAAATTAATATCCCGAAGCTGAGAGTGACACTGACGATGATAGGACTTGATTTGATCTGCGTTTCGCTCCCCCCATACAACCTTGTTGATCGAGGTTACTACCGCCTCCTCTTTACAAATTAACCTACCCAGATCACATTCAACAAAAAGTGGGAAATGGTCAGACCAATGCACGTCATAATCAACCCACACATTACTAATAGACGGTAAGGCAGCCTTAGTGACGACACAGTGGTCCAACCATCTCGCACACCCATGCGCCTCACTAACAAACGTAAACGTGTCAGATTTATCACCTAGAATCTTTACATCCACACATATCCAATCACGATCATTACAAAAATCAGATAACTCGACCCAAAATAGTTCATTTAGGTGGGCATTATAATCGCCTAATATATAACTAGCTTCCGTATCTCTGTTATCTTCAACAATTGCATACACCTTACTTAAACATTGCGTAAATTCAGGTAAGTTCGCTACACAGTCAGTCGGCATATAAATGCTAAATATTAATATAAACTTGTCACATACCCCAACTTTCACTGCGGTAATGCGCACATCATCACAATCTATCACTTTAACCGACTGAAACACACCTTTTCTCCACAATATGGCAACCCCTCCATAGGGCCTCCCACGCAATAGACCAGCAGAGGTGTCCACGGCCGATGTTCCAGTTCCTCCAAACCCCTCATCTATATCATTCAACAGCGGTAAGTCATGCGGTAACAACCAAGTCTCTTGCAGCGCTATGATATCGCCCATTTTGCATAATCTTCTTACACCATCAATAGAACGCTTCAGTGACTTGCAATTAAAAGATATCAAGTTACAAGATGTTTTGCTGAACATTATGAGAATTAATAGGTAGCCCCTGTGTTAGCCTCTCATTACTAGCATTGTATCTATCTCTAATATGAACAAAACGCCTGAAAGAAATACCTGCACTGACCTACAATGACTGCTTTGCTTGGGTTGATATAGAGGTGGTTCTTTGTACACCATTCCTCTGTCATCCTCAATGCCTGTTGTAATAATCCAGAGACTATGTTCGGGAATTTACCATTAACCATTATGGCTATGTCATCTGCATAGCCTACTGTGTAGAATGGTCCAGTATTGAGCTTGGTAAGTAGCGAGTCTACTACCAAGCACCATAATAATGGTGACAGCACTCCACCCTGCGGACAACCTCTTGTTGTTTTTGCGCTAAGTCTGTCTCCCACCAGTTCCGATCTGACTATTCTGCTTCTCAGCATATAGTCAATCCAGTTGCACGTGGTATCATTGATGCCATGTTCCTTTGCAGCGATGCGTATGGACTCAAATGTTGTCTTGTCGAAGGCTCCCTCTATGTCGAGGAAAGCCCCGACACAGATCTCTTGTCCCTCTAGCGCAGCCTCAGCTCGACTCGCAACATAGTGCAATGCCGTTTTTGTAGATTTGCCAGGGCTGTAGGCGCACTGTAGTTTATGTAGAGGGAAGATTTTAAGTGGTCCCTCTCTTACGTACCTGTCTACCAATTTCTCCAGAGCTTTTAAGAGAAAGGATGATAGACTAATTGGCCTGTAAGCTTTAGCTTCTTCGTAAGTCGGTCTACCTACCTTCGGTATAAAAGTGACTTTGACTTCCCTCCATGCCTTGGGTACCCAAAGGCTATGCAGACTCTGTAGAGCTTACTCATTTGAGGTATCAAAACAGATGCCCCTTCTTGCAATAGTATTGGGTAGATGCCATCCGGACCAGGGGATTTGAGAGGCTGGAAGCCCTCTATGGCAAGCTTCAGTTTATTCTCATCTACCACTTTCTTTGCCGTGAGCCAGTTATTTTTGGACGTGTGCCTTGTGAGCTCGTCCCTTGTGACTGGTTCCTCTTCATCGCTGTCGCGCAGTTTACATTCCGGGAAGTGAGTTCTAAACATCACGCCCAGAGTGTCCTGTCCAGTTTCCGTTAGATACCCATTCTCATCCTTTACAGATGATAGTGGGTTTGTCTTAGTCATGGACATTGCTTTGCACAACCTCATTCCATTTGGCAGAGCTTCGATGGAGGTGCAATGCTGCCGCCAACTAGTTCTTTTGGCCTTGCGTACCGCCGTCTTATACCTCGTCAGCATGCTATGATAGTCAGAGAAATCTTTCCTGGCTTTTGCATCATTAAAGGCCTGTCGTGGTTCCTGACGTATTTTAGCTAGTTCAGGAGTCCACCATGGTACCTTTTTGCAAAAGGCCTTTTTCTCTGGGCAGTTATCTACCCATGCACCGATGGTGCCCACTTTGATTCTATCAGCTTCAAATTTTATATCTAGTATGGAATTAAGCTTACCTTTAGGGCTCCCTAGATTTACTTTTAGGTCCCTCCTGTACGAGTCCCAATTTGTATGTCTTGGGTTTCTCCTTCGTCTAGTTTCGGCTTCTCCCGCCGTCCTAAACCTAAAGCATATATAATTATGGTCAGACAGAGAGATTTCGTCCGATACATGCCAATTTTCGATGTAAGCGCTGGCCTTGTTTGAAGCCAGTGTCAGGTCAATAACTTCAGTTCTCGCCGAGGTCCTGAAAGTAGGTTTATTGCCTGCGTTAAGGATTTGTAAAGAAGAGCTTACCACAAAGTCCAACAAATCCTCCCCTCGTTTGTTGACATCCGATCTGCCCCAAACGACATGGTGTGCATTCGCATCGCAGCCAAGTATCAGGTCGAGGTTTTCTTGGTTGCCTTAGTCAACCAGTCTTCTGATTAGTGGTGTTACTGGTTCCTTTTGTTCATATGGGAGGTAGGCAGAGGCAAGGATAATTTTCCTTTTCTCTGTGCCCGTCCCCACTTGGATCAAAGTTGTTGTGAGATCCCTGTAACAGAAAGTACGTAAGGGCATTGCCTCTAAACCGCCCCTGATAAAGATGCAAGTCCTCGCGTCATTAGTTGGACAGTCATAGAGCACCATGCCTCCTGTCCCACCTAAGCCTTTTATAGTCGCCTTATACAGATAAGGTTCCTGTATCAAGGCAACGTCATATGTGTTAAGCTTCAGTTGCCGAGCCACAAGGGCAGTAGCGGCTCTGCAATGATGCAAATTAATTTGTACACACCTTAGTCCCTCCATCTTGGATGATTTTGATGGGCCTGTGTTAATATAGGAGGGCCTTAGTTTTGAGGCTCCTCCTCCATCGCCTGGGTCTCCTCGAGAACAATCGGCGACTCAATCCCCAGGGTGTCGAAGTCCCCGAGGATGTCATCCTCGTGGTCTGCCTCTGACGCCCTGGTCCCAATCTCTGCCTCCTGCGCTGCGCCGTAAGCAGAGATTTCTTCGATGGCCTCCTCACGTCGGTGTAGTCCATCCTCGGAGGGTTCCGCCTCTGCTTACGCAGTGGGTGCCTCTCCCTTATCTTCTTCCAGGAGTTTGAACGAGTACCGTTCAATTCCTCCTGGAAGAGAGTAGCCCGCGGCCTTGATGACCCCAGCGGACACCCCGTTCATGAGGACGATACGACGGATCAGTGAGAGTATTCACGACCTTCCAGTCGCTCGTCCTCAAGGCAGGGTTAAGCCGCTGGAGCAGTCGAATGGCCCGGGCAGAGTCCTGCAACGCCAAGTTGCGACTCTTCCATGCCATTTTGACTGGCTTTGGAAGGTCCTTGGCGACAACAACCTTGAGTTTCAAGGGGCCAAGTTCCACATTGTGGATGGCCCCCCGAAACCAGCTAGCTGCGTCAGAGTTGTCGCAGGATACATGAACTGCACCTGCGACAACTCCGGGAGCAACCGTTAAAACAGGCAGAGGATCCGGCGCCACTTCCAGTTTCTCAATTATGAGCTTCTGGATTGGCACCAAGTCCTCCGCCCTCAAGTACTCTTCCGGGTACCTGACTGTGACGACAGCGAGTTTCACAGCCGCCACCGCATCCCTAAAGGATCCGGTTGAGGATGATTGCCCTTGGGTCTTCATCCTCTTGGCCGCCATGTCCCCGCTGTCGCCGCTGAGAGCAGCACGCGGTCTCTTTGATGGGCCCTCCGTAGGAGTCCCCTCTAGAGCCGCCTGCTGTCTCAGCTTTTGGCGCTTTTTTCTGCGCGCCCCAGATCGTCCAACCGGAAGCCAGCCTGGTTCATGCCGGCCGCCGGGAGATGACGAGGTGCTGTTTTTGCCGGTCGCGTCCGGGGCCCCAAGGTCCGAGGTCATTCGACCTCCGACACAAGGGTCACGTGTCGCGCCAGTTTTGGCAGCACCTTTGTGCCCGGTGGGCTGGTTTGCAGTTCCGCCCTTAGGTGGTCCCGCAGCAGTGCCGGCAGTGCCGCAACAGTACCGTCATTTGACAGTCCCGCCGCAGCCCCACCTCGAGACGATCCCACTGCAGTCTCGCCGCCGGGCGTTCCTGCTACGGAAAAAGCAGTCCCGGCTTGCGCCGGTCCCGCCGTCTGGTGTGCAGTTCCGCCCTTTAACGGTCCCACAGCAGTGCCGACCCTCGGCAGTGCCGCAGCAGTACCGTCATTTGACAGTCCCGCCGCAGCCCCACCTCGAGACGATCCCACTGCAGTCTCGCCTCTGGACGTTCCTGCTAAGGAAAATGCAGTCCCGGCTTGCGCCGGTCCCGCCGTCTGGTGTGCAGTCCCAGCTTTCGCCGGTCCCGCCTTTTGGAGCGCAGTCCCAACTTTCGCCGGTCCTTTCGCCTTGTGGTTTTTTTTTTAATTTAAATCCATTTAAAATCCCGATATAAATTTCATCCCTCGACTATCCCCACCCTCCATGGAGTGCTCAAGTGGCGATACTACGGTAGCACCAGGGATTAGCCGAGGGATATAGCCCCCCCCCCCATTAGTTGCTCACGAGACTGTACGACACCAACTCACACCACTACCACTAGCGATGCGAGCGAGCGCCGCCGTCTGCAAGCACCCAATGGGAGTGAACTCGCCCGGGGGCCGTCTGACCGGACCCGCAGCCGATTGACCGTAGCTGGCTAGGCTACGGCCTCCCGTGTTGGAAGAAATCCTGTGTTGTGTGCAACCTGCTCCACTCAATCACCAGGATCCCTTCATCCCTCCATACGGGTCCCCGCGCACGGCACAAACACGCGGGAGGTCATTGCTATCCAACATTTTACTTGTTCAATGGTGGACACCTAGGGGCATGACCTCGCCACCCCTGTGATACGTTGCCCGGCGATTTCAGTTACGTCTATTTCAGAGGGAATTAGACCAATAACAGGGCGGCAACCACGAGAAGGAAAATCACCGCACTTGCCTTGAGGATCTACACGACCGTAGCGCTCTCCCTCAAGACCACGCCACCTTGCCGGCTCTGAAGGAGCCAGGCAAGGTAGGACTGCATTGACAAAGCCAAGCCCTACAGGGCTTGTCGCTGACAGCTCAAAGCGTAAGTTTGCTAACACAGACCAGCCCCTAGTTAGGGTTACATGAACAGTTTTATTTGAGTACTCGTATTACCACCGTCTCGACCTATTTACAATAGCAAAAAATAGACATCCTTTGCTCGACGCTAGAACAACTATTTTATTCTGTACGTAATACTACAATTAGAAATTAAAAGTGAAACTGAAATAAACAAACGTTTTGAGTAACTGTTCCTAATGTCACCGATAATAACTCAAAATAGCCGCTAAATCAAATCCTCTGAAATCGGTCAAGCAAATACTTCATTGTGTGTATTGAGATCACATTTGTGACATGTCCGTATCACGTGAAATGTCACGTGATACGGACATGTCACAAAATGTGATCTCAATGTTGTTTGTACTGAGCATACAAACGCTCGTTTCATAAACCGTTGTTTATGAAACAAATTTTTGTAAGCTCAGTGCATGCCGCAAAATGGTGAAGATGAACTTGATATATGATTTGATTTATATTGCTTAAAATTATGCAGATTTTCGTATTATGTCTTGCTGTTAAACGTTTATTTTGTAGTATCGATAAAATGAGCATTTCATGAGCATACCAAATTACATCTACAAGAACATTATTTCCCTTGACTGAAACTGGAAGCTGATGTTGTAGCAATACGGAAATCAATATTTTTCGGTTTGGTTCGTTATATCGATGAAATAAAAAAATTATTTGATAAGTCTGCAGAAAGCAAGCGAGAGCAGCAAGAAATTTCACTTAAGCTCATGAAATATATTATTTACATACATACTTATTTTTTTGACAATTTTATCCTTTAAATATTAGGCGATCAGGCACAGAATTCGAGAATAATAATAAAAGGAGTGTATTACACGAAGTTCCCTTTACAACAGTTCTTTTACATCGTGATATTATGGAAAATGGGTATTTGGGAGTTTTCCTATATTTTTCAATTATTCCTAATGGTCGGCCGTCTCAAGATTAAACTTGTTCCTGCTGATGACTTTGCTCAAACGTTTTGAAGATTGTTTACAAAACTTTACTGTAAACGGCTATTAGAGGGGAAACGAAAAAATCCAATGAATTTTAGGTGTTGTTTGAAAGTTAAAGCGGTTGTTACGCGGAGTTTAGACCCGTTAAATTTCGGGAGATGTTGTTTCTTTTCGGCAATAATAGTTCATTATTATAATCAGTTTATGTCGTTAAAGATAATCAGAATTTCTTTTTATTATTGGATTATCGGATTGAATGTCCAGAGTCCCAGCTCAGTCTGACTGAAAAATTGGCATATGAACGATGCAACCAGTCTGTCACGGGTATATTATTTTAGACTGACGTTGACATGGAGTAAATGGTTTCCATTCAAAAGATTCGAGAAAAAAAGGAAATAGAAGTTTTATAACAACTTGTGATGGCAGCAATTACTCGCGACGTCCTCCAGCAAAACTTGACTAAGTAGATACCAAGTTAGAGCTACTAATGGCCACATCTATATACCACATTTTTTTTACTGTGTGCTTTCACAGAAGACTTTGCTTCATTAGAAGACTTAGACATTGTGCTACCAGCATTTTTATGTTAAGGTTTTCATTCGAAATTTTGTCGCGAGAGAACTGTCGTTACCTTTCCTTTATTTAAATTGTTTCTTATTTAATACATTTTTAAATATTTAAAAAAAGAAACTTTATAAAAACATTTGAAGATATAAAAAAACGACTGCCTATGAAGCAAACTGAAAAGAGAAAAATCATGCTGTGCAGTCGGAGGATACATTATCGCGAGCTGACTGACCAAAACCATATGGATTCTAATAAAATAATCCTAAATCATAAAATATGGTAAGTAACTTTATTTTCTTGGTTTTCGTTCCAAACACGGCCAGTCATGCTTTATTGCAGCAGTAAATCTAATATATAATGTAATTTATTTAGGGAAAAGCAATAAATAAACATATATAACTTTAGAACGGCTCATTTAAGCGGTTGGCCTATAACAGCTTACAATTATAGGGACATATACAACGAACCGCTCAGCAAAATATTGTTTTTTACCCGACTGCAAGGAAAGGGTTATGTTTTTCGCGCGTATCTTGTATGTATGTATGTATGTCTGTATGTATGTAATATTCTTTATTACCTCTTATTTTGCAAACCGCTAGACGGATTATAGATAGGGCTTGGCCGCCCAAGTGACCCCGAGAGTGGCTTCGAGACCCATCGAGTGGGGTATCAAAATGAAGGATTTTTAGAGGTGGTTACAAAAATATATACCACTTATATGTTTAACCGTGATTCGAAAAAAAATATATAACTAAAAAGTTGTAAATAAAAAAAGTCAATTAAAAAATCAAAACCCCGACTGCCTAATAAGCGAACTATAAAGATGTAAACAAGTAGAAAATCATGCTGCGAAATCGGAGGATCAGGTGGTCAGCCAGCTCGCAAATATGTATCCTCCGACTGCACAGCATGATTTTCTACTTGTTTATATCTTTATAGTTCGCTTATTAAGCAGTCGGGGTTTTGATTTTTAAATTAACTTTTTTTTTACATTCCTTTTCACTGTTGGAAAAGCTTTGGTATTCGGACATCAGGCAAAAAACCAATCATAAAGGTTTAGTGACAATATGCGCTCGTCATTATGGTCATGTTTCCGGAAAGCCGCACTGTTCAAAAAGGCAATTAATATAAACCATCCTAAGTGTGACGGTTAACAAAGCAGGCAAGCGTTAATGAGACTCAAGAGGTTTAGGAAGATATAACATTTAAGCTAGATAGTTTAGGTATTTAAAATGCCACAGTTTTTACCAAAATTGTAATATCACCAGCCATAGTAATAAATTAGATATTGCTCAAGTTAAACCATAATCGTTATTCTGAATTAATTAATTTGCATCAATAAGAAATTTATTATAGAAGTTCAAACAATGAAACGTAACGAACGATTATGCCAGAATATCTCAAATATTCATTATCTCAAAACAAACTTTACTACAGATATAAAAAAAAATATTAATGTTTTAAATTGTGACGCAACCTCTTTGGTTTTCGAATAATATGCCGCAGATTCTAGCTTCTTTGGGTAAAAAATATACGAAACCTTCAAATTCAACTGGTCATTATTATTTATTTTATTATGGCTCCCTTATGTTTTTTTCAAAAAGTTGTCCAGTATGTTTTATTTATTTGCAAAGTAAGTAAACTTACAGCTGGCGCAATAGGATAATAACTACAATTTCAACGAAATACGGTTGTTCAATAACATTCATCACTAGTGCAGCTGGGTAAAGCCTACTCTTTCAATAGATGTCATCAGAGCTATCAACTGTTCAGCTGACCCAATAGACTTCACTAGCACGCCCATCGTAAAATGAGCTTTTCATGTCACATTTAAAGCATACATTTGACTGAATCTCACTGCAATATTGGCTAATGGCAGCCTGCTCAAAGATCTTATCCAACGCAATGACGTCTTCGTTTTATGTAGATAGATAGGTAGGAACTTAGTATTTAACTCAACATTAGGCACATATTCACATCTTCATGGCTCAGTCAATAAACTAGTAAGTAGCTTCCAACCGTTCGATTGGTCTTTATTTGGAACTTCTGTTCTAAACTACTTTGAGTAGGTACTCAAACTGCTGTGAGCTAGGTAGCTCACAGCAGTTTTGGTAGTGGCTTGCAATGCAGGCTATAAAGAGAACGGTTTTCCTTCTAGACGTAGCTGATTCTACCACTGACTGACACCCTCGTGTGTGTGTGCACTCACACTTACAAGCTGCAGAATGTTTGAAGCTAGATGGTGATGTAATGCACCAACTGAGTTTACTAAATAACGTTGTTTGAACAAATGTATAATTTCCGCATTATAAACATTTGTCTAAATCACAAGTGCAAAAAGGTGAAATTCAGATTGGTATCAACAAAATGTACATAATTGATTAAGATATTGTGAAAAGAATTTTCTCACAAAATAATGAAATGCATACTCACCTGATTAGACGTTACTTGACCTTACTGAATTTCGGATGTTTCGAACAGAAATGAAAATATAATATATATCTATTTTGAGGACTATCGCTGGATTAATTACTTGCAGTATTATTTATTTATGTGCACTCTAGATTTGAAGGAGCGAACTATCATTAAATCTCGTCTGTACCTTTAGGCATTCCAAGAGACTTTCACTAAACCCGCCCACGTTGTTAAGAGCAGAGCGCTCATGCGCAAAATGAGTAGACCTCGAACAGTATAACTGTCTCATTACTTGTCTCATTTAACAAATTTTCAACAATCTGGGACTCGACAAAATACTGGGGCGGAATTTCGGCAGAAATAAGCAAAATAGGTAGCAAAAGTAAGAGTTGAGTAAGGTGAGAGTTATTAAGTAAGGCATTTTCTTACCGTTACATTTCCTTCTCCATGAAATCTTGAGGAACCTTCAACTGTAAATCTTTCTTCGATTATACTACATCTTCCTACAAAAAAGAGCGGGCGTAACCACAGTGTTCTGTTCCATTTTTGTAGATTACTTTGTTTTCCTGAATTATTCCGCTGTAAATTGTGTTATCAAATAATACTGTAGTAAAAAAGAAATCAGAGGTAGTTATTTTTCCCTCTGAAAATTTAATGAAATCAACAACTTATGCCTTCTTGTTCCAATTACAATTTTATTTTCAACGAATTCGTCGCGAGATATTCAAATTACTAATGTGTATTATTATTTGATAATATTATTATTATACCTCGACGTCTCTACTCCAAATGGTACATTTTATTTCGTTATTCATGTCTTGGCTTTTCTTTTCCTTGTGAGAATTATGCCAGTATGTCTACGATCAGCAAAATCTGATATTAAATATTTACTTGGCTTTATTTTAGGTTGACGGTTTGTGTGTTCTGTTATGAAAGTCACCTCAAAGAGAACTTTGAGATAGCAAAGCCACACATTTAGAAAATTTCTAGTACACAGTGAACTAATTTTTACTCCCGGCGGAAAAAGAGAGGTGTTATAAGTTTGTCGTGTGTACATGTGTGTTTGTGTATTTGTTTATCTGTCTGCGGCATCATAGCTCTTAAACTAAAGGCGACTTTATCGAAAGTGTTCTTAGCTATGTTTGATGATAATCGGTTCAGTCATTCAAACGTTATGGGTGTTTATTGTTTGAGTTGGGGTGTTTTCGCAAGTATCGTGTTCAACAGATTGTCAATCGAAGCGTGTCTACTACTAGATAAATTGTATATAACGTGAAATGAAAAGTGTCTGAGGTTTTTACAATTTTAATCAAAATTTATGGTCTCAACAATTGTTATATCTGCATTTTCATGCGTTTATTCCCTATCGAAAACAATAAAAACATGTCATAATGATAAAAGTATTTAAGTTCGAATAACATTATTGTGATAAAACAACCATGAACTACCATACAAACAAGCTCAAAAAAGAAATAAAACATCAAAAGGAATTGACAAGTTGAAATCCTATGAGTCAGTGAATCTTTGATACGATACAATTAAAATAAAAAGTAAAAGAATGTTGTCATTTCTATTTATTTCCACAAAATTATAATAATATTATTTACTATATATCATTTAATGTTAATTGCTTTATTATACTCCATAAAACAAAGATTAACAAATTAGATGTCAAAGTCACAACGACACGTCAAAAAGCGTTGTCTTATAACTAGTCAAATAACCCGCCCCTAACTGTTCCCGGCGCAAAGGTGCCCATAACGCTTGCTGCATTGCCACGTTGGATGGCAATGGCTAACCTTTGCACCAAGAACGAGCTGGAGCGGGAGTCACCCGTTTTGTCACTTAGCCTATGCCCTATCTCACTAATGAGCTTCTTGGCCTCAGTGCCCCAACAGCCCATGGTCTCAACGGCAATGGGCACAAAATAGTAACGGCCCTCCAATGGTGCGTACTTCACCCTTTTCCTCCCAGCGGCGTCTTCCGCCGCTGCTGACGGCGAGAGGACGGTGCGACCAAGGTGGCTGGCGGCAACAGAGTCAAATAATAAAAATATTTTCCAGTCTGGATTTGAATCTTTTCTCAGAACGAGCACTGAATACTAAATTCAGCGAAAAATCGGTAAGCCGAAACTCGTTTTAAAATCATACAGCGTAATAGGTATTATTAACTCAGCCTTCATGCGTGGAGTTGAAAACATAACGAGTCGAAAAAATATCATCTTTTCAAAGCTGGAGTTCGAAGGTGAAACTTTTTCGAGCTGCTTCTTCTTTCTTTCGGGGAAATACAAATGCTGAATTTTAAATGGAAAACTTAAATAAAGAATTATGAACTTTCAAAATAATATATACGTATTTTTTTACCTTTTTGTGTGTTTGTTTTGTTTTCTTGTTGTTGCCTTTATGATTAATTAACGTAATCGTTTGCATACTGATTTTGCAATAGAATGATGAATGTTATTTGACTAAACTATACCTACTCGTGTCTTAATATCGGAAAATAAATACTCCTTGTTCAAAACTTTACAACTAGTAGGACACACGCCACTGTCGTCACTATCGAATCACTCTCAAAACAAGTACCATACGGTGCGGCGGCGGCGTGAGCTAAGTTTGATATTGACTTCAAGTTGCACTAAACAAAAGCATAAAATATTTTTAAGTTTTTAGTAAAAGGTTCAGGTTTGTTGTTGTTCTTTTACAAATAACATAATTGGGAACTTTACAACCGACTTCAAAAAGGAGGAGGTTCATAAATCGACTGTAAGTTTTTGTATGTTTGCTACGCGATTACTCCGCCTTAATAATGCGTATTTTCAATCTAAATTTAATTCAAAAAATAATTTCGTCGAATTTCAAAACAAAATACTACGAAGCGAAAAATTACTTTCTTTTGGGCAGTCGGTGTCAAAAACACAACAAAATTGGTACAAAAGGAGCGACTTCTGAAATGAAAATAATTTGTAATGATTTGTAGTGTTTCTTTTGGAAGTCGGTTTATTAGAGTTTAAATTGCAATAATTAAAAATAATATTCTTATTTCAGGTCATGTTACTACTGTTGGGCTCTATTTTCACATTGAACTCCCTCAGAAAGTACCTACAACACATAAAATGTTAAATGGTTGTAATAGGCAGTCAAAAGAAATACATGGAGTTAAAACTAAAAGCGCTTTAGAATCAATAAAAGTTTGCACCTGTTTAAACTCTGCTTGCGAAATATCAGTCAATAATCCTTTAGTAATTTTTTGTTTCAAAACATTTTCTGACACCGAAAGCTTTGTTGTAGAATAAACTATATTCTTCATTTTAAATAGAGATCTCACAATTATTCATTTTTAAAATGTGTCCTAATAAACTTGGCCATTTGTGGCTCTTATCATAAAACAACGTAAAAAGCTACCACTTCGTCACATTTATCAACTTTGCAATTAATAAATCTACTCCCCTCAGGTACATAAGTTATTATTAGGACAACATAACTCACCGCCAGCATTCCCCGGCTCCTCTTCTGTAAAATGCACTTCCTCACCAAGTTACTACTAATATTAATATTAAGTTTTGTTCAAATTATGTCCCTGATATAATACATGAGTTTATATGTAATTAATGGGTTAATTATTAGTTTGTACTGATTCAACTGCATCCTATTGAAATGGAAGCCGATCCAACACAGTTGGGAAAAGGTACGTAGATTGATTATAATAAATCGTAGATGCGTGGTCAGTTAAAGCTAGCATTTACATTGCTTGTCTTATTTATTTATTAAGATAAGAAAAGTACTACGAAAAGTATACCTAAGGATAGAAATATTTAAATGCATGTGAAACTCAAAGCATGTCAAAACTCAGGCCAATTCTCTTACTGCTAAATTATCGCAGAATTAATGTGACAAATTTTCAAGCACGCGTTATCTGATGTGATTGGTTGAATGAATTTTTCGTCGATTTTGATTATTCGTCGATTAGGTTAAAATCCCAATAATCGAGTGTTGAGAAACTGGTAGTTAGTAATAACAATGTCGGCGTAGCGACAATCTCAAGCAGCGGCTCATCCGACGAGGATGACTCTTGTTTTCATGAATAATTCTCACCTTTTGTACACTTTTTTTAAACTTCATAATACGTTGTGACGTATCATATGAAAAGAAAAGTTTAGAAAGTGTAATTAAACATTTTATGGCCGGCGAAACAAAAGTAATTTTTCATGTTTTGCGCGTGAATTTCTGTAAAAGCGAAATTCGTGCTCGCTTTTATTGTTAACGACAAAAATGCCCTTCGTTTTAATAATGGTATTGTATATAACCGCCAAAACCCCAATACTAAACCGTCATCAGTCTTATAAAAGTAACTTTAGAAACTTTTACTTATTATTGCTATATAACATACCTAAAATATTTTTCAAAACTAATGATACGACCAGCGCAAATAAATCAATATCTGCAGTATAATATTGTTTCAGGAAGGCAGTAGCAAACGGATTAAGTTCCGCTCGTAGATACGTTCTGTAGCAAACAGGTTTTTTTTAACGGTTTGAAAAATAAAAATATTTCTTCGTTGTGTAATTTCGATGAGTCTAAATTGTTTTTTTTATAATCCATATTATTTTCTCTAACTCGATCGAAGACTGCCAGATATAGATTTTTAAACATACCTTATTTAACACACTATAATTATTTGTGTTTGACCATAAAACACGAATTTTAATCTACGTGATTTTTTTCAGTATTCTTAGAATATTATGTACAAACTTATCTACTCTGTAGTGAGTGATCGTGCTGAAATATGTACGTAAAGGAAACGCTTTAATTCATAGAAACAGGAGGGAATTAGTGAGTGAAGAGATTCTTTGGTAAAATAAACTTATTTTTGCATAATGCAAGTCTTGAGACTGAGTTTTATCCAGATTTACAATGAATAGTGCTCTGGGAATTAGCAAACGTCGCAGCACTCGACCGGACGACGATAGAATAGAAAAATATTGAGTTTTTAAAAGCTGGTTTTGTTAAATTGTTTTCCGATATATTTTTTTATATTTTTTTGATATAATATTTTATAAGAACTGTAAAAATCTAGTGTAAAACTTAAACAATAATTATAATATTTAGATTTGATTTGTGCTACGGTGACGTAACTCACGTAGCAGTAGGCTTACAACGCCGTAGCAATTGTTCAAAACATAAGTTCATGTTCTCGTTTACACTACATAATTTACAACATTAACATAGTAGTAAGGTGGGTCGTAAGGCTATTAACTCGTCAGTTCAACCAGTCGACTCTTTACTGAATGTTTCAAGTGTTCTGCATTTGTATTTAGTAATTTAATGACAAGGGTACTCATGAGAGTACCCGTGTTATTAAATTACGTTGTTTTTGAGAGCAATGGTGGTCCAGTGGTAACGGCCGTGACTTACAAGTTTAAGGTCGTGGGTTCGAACCCAGGCAGACACTATATTTTGTGTAAATTATTTCATCACTACTGTTCTCAAAACGGTAAAGGAAAAAATCGTGAGGAAACTGGCATATCTTAGAACCAAAAATTCAAAAACATGTGACATCCAATAACCCGCACTAGGCCCGCGTGGTTCGTAACGGCCCATACCCTCTCGCAGAGAGGAGGCCTGCACGCACAACAGACTAAATAAATGGCTAAGCTCGCGCTTGACCACTATCTCACCAGATGGTAAGCGATGATGTGGTCGACGATGTAGCATTCTTACCTAGATGTAACCTATTTACTCTTGACTTAAAGACCCCGAGGTTGCAACCATCGGGTAACACAGACTCTGACAGGGAATTCCACTCCTTACTCTCGCTGTACGCATAATGAAAGAATTTCCAAAACGTTTAGTGTGTATGGGTGGGATGGCCACCATGTCGGTCTTGTAGTCCGATAATGAAAAGGGCTAGGTGGAATTAGATCATGCAATTCCATCGCACACTCCCCGAAATGCAACCAACAAGCTGGCAACTCAGCGACGATGTTCAAGGCTTTGACTTGACCAGTGCCTTATTACCGTTAAGGATCTTGGCCCGTTTTTCGATAGACTCTAGTGCATCAAGCTGGCATTTCGCAGATCTGTCCCAGAGATGAGTCCAGTATTCCATGCAAAAAGTCTAAGTACGGAAAAGGAGATCCATCTTTCTTATCCTATCCTAGTATGCTGTTACGTGATACATTATTTATAGTAAGAGATCCCACAGCATAAATATGCAAGTGTTATATGTTTTTTTTTATGAAACTTAATTTTTATGAATGAAACTTGATAGTAGATTAGATTACTACAGAGTCGTCTGGTCATATCTGGCCGCATATGGATGTATCGTGGGTGCGTTTGGAACATCATCTAGCTCTTAGTTAGGTGCCATTAATGTGTTACAAGGTTAAGAAGGTAAACTAGCAACAGGTTGAGCCTAACTGGGGCTGGCAACCCTCCTTTTTCCTATTACACAATGTTACTAATATATTGTTTTCCTTTTTTTTTTAAATATTATTGTTGTTTAGTCTAAGTTATCTTTTTTTTTATGTTTGTGTTGTGTGCTCTGGCTTGTGTCAAATAAATGTGTTTTCTTTCTTTTTCTATTTATGACATCACCATTTCTTTCAAATGAATTTGGATTTACTTGATAAGCTTATATGTTTGGGGTTAACTATCAAATGTAATTGTAATTTATTTTATTACAGTAATTGCGGCTAGATATTACCAAGCAACCCGGCAGAAATCTAGAAGTATGATTCTTTCTATCAAGTATGATTCATGAAATTTGAGTATAATCAAAAACCCTTATTTCTGAAATTTCGGCAGTAGGATCTTAAGCTAGTAGAGAATCAAGGAGCTTTGGCCGCTCTGATATTCACGTACCTTGCCTGACAATGTGTAAAAAACTACAGAAAAAGTCAGAACCCCGTCACAAACACTCGCGTTAGCTTACCTTTTGCAATGACCTCATGTTTATACAAACTAGCATTTCAGTTTACCATATTTAAGTAGCTCAAGTTAAAAACATGTAGTTATAAAGCTATTTCGTGGTGAGTGTCGCTTCTTTGATCTCTCCCGCCTCGAGCGATTCAGAGTCGCTCACACTCGCTTGACTGACACACAGCGTACAAGTGAGACACACGGGATTATTATAGTTTCAGTTAAAAAAGTAGAAGTAACTGAAAGGACCGAGCAGTTTTATTACATGAATACACAGTGTATAACTTCATAAATTTACATTTAAACTAATAACCCTTACTAAAATGCACCGAAAATATATAAAATAATACAACTACGTAAACACTTTATTAAACATAGAGGAAAACCCACAGTTATCAACAACGTATTAATTATTTTTAATATTAAAAAATATTTTCTCTACCTTTTCTTTGCGTTGTGGAATGCTCATGCTTACTGCGCTACTATGGTGAGATAGCATAGTTATGTGGGGCTCCAACCCACAAAAACTCCACGGTGTCCTCCTGTGCCGCTTATGGCGAGAACACGGGCATGCTTTAGCACTCACCGCAAACCTGCCATGGCTGTCCGTCAACGGATCCTCCTCTGGGGAGTACTCCCCATCACCGGCACACCAGAACACAAAAAAGAAATTGTTCATTTGGTACCCATATTTGTACAACAAATTTGAGATTTGTGTACAATGTACTCCGTGACCAACCCAGGGACCAAACGAGCACATGGGCACCAGACCAGGTATGGCACTCTTGGTCCCCTTGTGACGGATCAAGATCCGCTACCTACCATTTTTCGGCCTCAGAGTATAGGGAGAGCGGCTAATGCCATACCGACACTCCTCTTCCCCTGCGGCCCCACTGCGTCCGCCATCAGACGGTGGCGACCCCGTCTAGGCCGAGGAAGGTAGGTAGAGCGGCGCACCGCAATACCGGCACTCCTCTCCCGCCGCGGCCTCCAACCCTCAGCCGCGATATTGTATGGGTATAGGAGGCTTCATACGACATCGCGGCCCGCCTCAGTTGCGATGTCGCCCAAGCGGCGGGGATAGAGTAGCTTCCCAACGTTGAAAGAATTTTTGAAATCGGTCCAGAAGTTTTGGAGCCTATTCGGTACAAACAAACAAACAAACAATCTTAGCCAGAGCAATCAGACATATTCTTCGTTGCGTCCTTCAGCATTTGCCAGGTTATGTGGGTAACCTGCTTCCTGCAACCTAATGCTGATCCTGAATCCTTGCACACTATCCTCACAGCTAAATAAACTTTCAAAATAACCTTGCCAGCGTTCGAAGACGTTACGTTTGTTAGAATCATGAAGGAACTCCATATAAAAGTATTGATATCAACCAGGACAGCAAGCTTGGAATTTCAAGATGGCTGTTGGTTATTTTCTGTGTATCAGAGTTCCTATGTATTTGTAAGAGAAGGGTTTTAGGAAGAAAATCACAGAAAGACAAAACTAGGTATTTATTTCAATTAGGCTTTTCAAATAACTCATAGAAAAGGCTCAGAGAGCTTACCACACACTCGCTAAACTAGTTCTTGTAGAGAAGAAGGGCAAAAAACTTCACGGAAGCACTTCTATAGTATTTATAGATATCTTTCACAATCACATAAAAATCGTTTATCACAATAAAGATCTAATTCTGTGATTACCATTATATGATGAATCTTGTAACATTTCACAAAGTTACAGAATCAAAACAACAAGGGTAAGGCAAAAAACATGACTAACCCTTAAATCTTAAACGAATTTAATAACAGGGGTACCCCTGTTATTGCAATAGGCTCTATCAGATGGGATTTAAACATATCTGGTTTAATGTATCAAAATCAAAATCAAAATTTCTTTATTCAATTAGGCCATTAAGCGGCACTTTCGAACGTCAAAAATAAAAATTAAATGTCATGATAATTGATTCTACCGTCCATTCGGAAATGTAGCTTGTTATGGAGAAGAACGGACAAGAAACTCCAAACTTACTCTTTTAAAAAAAAAATGTGTTTTACAAGTATTTAGTTACAATAATCTTGTAGGAAAAATACATATATGTGAGAGCGATGTAAAAAAAACGCACTTAAAAGCGTCTAGAGTAAAACAAACAATTAAAAATACAATAAATAGGTAATTAAAAACAGGCGGAGGCAGCTAAGATATGACCAATCCCAACTGACGGCGCCCGTTCATGAACATGACACATGGATCGGCACCACTCAGCTCAACCATCATGAAGTGAACCGAATGATCCAACACATGTGCCACCATCAGAGAGACATTAGAGAGAGCATGACACACTCAACTGCCAGGGCACACTGAAGTCAACGAACGACACATAGGTACAGTAAATGGTAGATTTACAGTTGGTACATAGTACTCACATATGTGCTGTGCAGTTATATAATCCAAAAAATAAATAGAGTACATTATAATTATTCGTAAAGTCTTCAGCAGGTCCAACAATATTTCAGAACTTTTCTGCTTATCACTTGTTTTTGTGCCCTAGTGGCTGTGGAGCTGGAATAGCGTTGGGCCAAGCATTTTTATCGGCGATGTAATCCCCCAACCTATAATGCGGTATTTTATTGTAACATTTTATACAGTACCCCGTAAAAGATGACGCTACTTTAGCCAGCCTGAAACCTGGTTGAATTAATTGGTCCCTATTTCTAGTAACATAACTATGTCTATCGCTGTTTTTACTAAAAAGATGTAAATTCTTTCTAACGTACATGATGTTTTCGTAAATATATTGACAAGGTACCGTCATGATGTTAATGTCCTTAAACAGTTCCCTTAGAGTATGTACGATAGAGTCGGGAATAGAAGCGGGATGTAAATTTTGTTCATCTTATGTACAAAATATGAACTGTCTGACTACAACCAAATTCATAAAATTAATAACTTCTTACAATTCATACGTCGAAAACCTCATTCATGATTTTCACCACTAAAAATAAACATATACCGGACTTCTCGCCTCTTAAAATAAATAACGAAATAATAAAACGATCAACTAACGAAAAATATCTTGGATTAAGGGTAGATGAAAAACTAACTTGGAAATTACACATTGAGCATCTCAGAAGTAAATTAGCATCGTTATTGGGAGCATTACGGAAGGTTGCAAACTGTATTCCAAGTAAAGTGCCCACTTTGATTTATAACTCTTTAGTCAAATCGCATTTAGAGTATTTGATTGAGGTATGGGGCTCCGCAGCAGTTACTAATTTAAACTCACTTCAAAGAGTTCAAAATAAAATAATTAAAACTCTGTTCCACTATCACTATCTCACTCCAACAAAGACCTTATACGAAAAAACTAAACTATTAAATATTAGACAGCTATACATCTACTACACCTGCGTTCTTATTAAAAACATAACTACAAACTCAATACAAACTAACATACAAATAAAGAAAAAAGCAATGTCATATAACCAGAGAAATAGATATAAAAACAAACTAGAAGTCATCAGCGTACGCACTAATTACGGTAGAAGGACTATATTATGTGAGGGAGCGCAGCTGTTCAATGATTTGCCGGACGATATAAAGGAGTGCCATAACGTGAATACATTTAAGAATAAGCTTAAGAAACATGTATGTACATTATAAATTTATAAGCTCTAACGCTCTGGAGGAAATTGTATAGTACTTTATTATTATAATTATTACTATGTATCTCATTATAAGCGGACTGTAAGTTCTTATGAGAAATAAATTTTCTTTAAACCGAATAACTAATAAAAAAACATAACAAAAAAATTAAACCAAAGCAAAGTACTACAAAGAAAAAAACATTTTCCTTGGCAGTCAGTGTAATTTACGCCGCACGCAGGTGGCGAAGAGGCTGGCCTTGATGTTCAGTAGTCAAAGGATAGACTCTATGATGCAGAACGAAGTCCAGGGCATTTAAAACATCCTTCGCCAACATCACATCTCGAAAGCGTCAATGCAATCACAATCAGCATTCCCTAGAGTCCGCTACTACTACTACTACCAACATTTATAGCATCACAAAAACACTACCAACATTTAGCGCTTCACAAAATTCTAATATTCAGCTACATCTCGTTACCCAGAATACTAATTCTAACTTAATTATGAAAAATGTTAAACAGTATTAAGAGGCCAAAAAAAAAGGGCCTCCCCCGAGATGATGAAAGCTGCGGGATAACTGTTCTATAGGCACATTATTTATTTAAAAGGTAGTTTTTTTTTGCTAAATTCGAGCTTGATGTTCGGATCTTGGTATCTTGCGTGACATCATTGTAGGAGTATACAGCTTCTTGTGTTGTTTGTAGCTCTGTTCTTATCACTCTCTTTCATCGCTACCTTCTAAAATACCCAAAGCATTATTGGCTTCAGAATATATTATCTTCATCAGTGTGCATGAACTATAAATTATTGTCTGCAAGCGATGCATTAAAACCGAACGGTATGTTAGTTGGTGTATTAAATTCGGAACGTAATCTTCAAATACCTAGGTGTCTTCAAACTGGTTTTACCGTGAAATATCCTCATCAACAAGTTGACCTCTCTTTATTCTATCACAAAATTTAAAAAAAAAGAACCGCCAAAGAGAATCAAATTAAAGACAATTTTTTTCTTGCTTTTGCTCTAGGTTAGGTGTTATGGTGCTACATCGTATTATCATTACACCTACTCTGTTTGAAATACTCCATTATCTATATAATATATAATTTCTCAGAAAGCATATAAAAACCCATGCTTAGCGAACGATCGTGAATCATTATCGGCTAACACCGTGAGAAAACAACTATGTAGTTACTTGAGCAATATTTTTTGTACAAAAGGGTGTCTTGAATGTTGCGGACCACACTGTGGTATAGTGGCTACATATATATTATGTCAGGACTCGATTTAATACAAGTAGAAACAAAACACTCAAGAATCATAAAATTATGAAATACATTCTTATCAACGAAATGGTCCACAATGTGTACTGTATGAAGATTATGTGCGGGATCAGTCTTTGTGTAATTATGTGCTGGGTCAGTGAATATACTTTTCATCTCTTTTTTGCCTAATTATGAGCTCTCGTATGCACACGTAACAAAACATGGGTCAGCTCGAGATGGCTCTAGAAAAGAATAAGTAACTGAAAAGGTTTGACCAGCAGTGGGATAATGAAGATGAACACGAAAAAAAAACCAATATAAGCAACAAACTATAAACAATCTGTCACATACTTCTTACTATAGGGAAATAATGCTAAGTATAGCAAAAATGAATCATTTTTCAAACTGCCGCGAAGCAGCACTCAGGTAATTACAAGTGCTTTGCGCATGCTATATTACCCTTTTGATTGATAAATGAACGAATGGATTTGTATGTGGAAGTATTTACAGTTTCAGTTTTCATCATCATCTTCCCACCCTTATCCATGTTATTTGGGGTTGACGCTACAAGTATTCTTCTTCCATATCGTCCATTTTTTCTTTGGGCTTCCTCTCCATCCATTTTTTTTACAGTTTCAGTTTTAGTGTAGGAAAAAGACTGAGAGAATTACAATAAGATTTACTGTCCATCGAAATTCCATTTCTAAAATTTTGGTTGAAAAAAATCTCGATGTAAGTTTTTGTAGCCATAAGTCAACCAATTATTTGTAAAGGTTTTGCCCCCAATTTCATACTCTGCAATTCCATGGCTTAACGTAAACCACTTATACATCGTTGGAAAATATCTAATGCCTTTTGCAGTTGACTTGGTTCTTTGTTCGATTCTCAATATAAGGCGATGTGTTTGGCGTGACACACATAATATGACTTTGCATACCATCACTAGGGCGATAACATAATTTTCTTAAAGTAAAGCCCGTAGTGTGTTTACATTATAAAGCGCTTTTTACGCTGATATGGTTGGAAGCAAACGTTGAGAGTCGCAACTTTAATACGTAATGTTGTACGACTAGAAAGAGTAAGAGTAGACCTTCAATGTTTTGCCTACTACTTAGCAGAGTAAGTAAGCCGGAAACTTTTTCAGAGTTGTATTTCCTATTATATTTCCGAACCAACATCAAAGAGGGTGTTTTGCAGGGCTTAAAATTCTCTAGAACTTCCAGACTGAAGCAGTAATATGAACTACTTAACAAGTTTTCGAAAGATTTTGGAAATTATTTATTGCGAGACTAAACTTCTTTCAATTAATATCATTGATCAGTGGCAGAGCTTAAAATATACCTATCGAGAGTGAGTGAGTAATCTTATAGTTAACCGGCACGGGTCGGTATTTGTGAATTAGTACCCATTGATCGTACTCCATGATACCTGGAACTTCGGTAATCAACAGATGGCGAGTGAATGGAATTCCTTCCCGAGCTACGTCTGAATTAATTCGATTTAATCCCCATAAAATACTTCTCTGTTATAAGGAAATTACCGTTTTGTAATGTAATTTTAAAAGGCGATGGTCACAGAAATAGAATAAGTTTCCAGCTAAATATAGAACTAAATATAGAATATCTAATAGAATATAGAGTATCCTCGTCCGCCGAATTTATCACGCTTTCAATAAGACTGGCTTTTCATTAGTTAGTTTAAGGAAATCCCTTTTAATCTCTTACATTATTAACAAGCATGAAGTTTGCAAAAGGGAGAAAAGAAATATTTTCTACGTCTGAAGATCTGCTAAGTTATCGTGTCTAGTTGGTAATTCTCTTTGTTTGTAAGACACTGGCGAGGGGGTGACTGGGGAATATCTTTATAAATAATTCTACAGGGCGATTCTTTAATATCTTCTTTGTTGTTGAATCGTTGAATCAAAAATCAAATGGGGCTGCGAAATAAGCAATAATTGTAACACTGACCCATTCCTGAAAATGTGTTCGAGAATACACATTTTAACACTTACTTACTTACTTATAATTATGAATATGAATGAATTAAAGCTGTGATTTGGTTTCCAGGTGCAGAATCCCGTATTGGTGGTGGAGCTTAACCTGGACAGACTAGAGGGCACACAGATTAGGGCACTGGGACTGCTATCCGTGTTCGGGGCCAACGTGGTATATAAGGTGCAAGGAGCAGCGCAGTCTCTGGGAGCCACTTCATGCAGCCCCGTCGAGTACAGGCTGCTGGGAAATTGTTACGCCACACACGATGATCAATAAGTTGCGTATGAATTTAACGATGAAGAACTCTTAAACTTATTAGTAATTATATTTAATACAAGCTCAAATAAAACAAGTGCAACAATCACTGAAAATACAATGGTGATACGAATTCTGGTGTATGCTGCAAAAATCCTCACTCTCATAATACAGTTGTATAATACCATCGTAGATATTACTGCGCGTTTATTTACTTAACTTATTGCTACGTTCACGATATATTCCGCATGTCAGGCAGTTCTACTGTTCATGTTTCTCGGGTTACCTAGGAGCTAACTGCGGAAAGGGTCCCGCTGTGTCCGAGGACCTCCAACATGTAACGCAGACAAACAAAGAATAACGCAGCGAAATGTGTTTTCTACACATTTTCCCGTTTGAAATGTGAAGAAATGACATTTACTTTTTATTTCTGTAGACCGAGCCACATTTGTATGCAGGCAGCTCTTGAAACAATTCCTATTTTTTACGACATGTCGTTGGTTTTTTATTCTGGAACAACAAAAAGGCTGTGTCAGAGGCGGATTAAGCATGTTGGGGGCGGAAAAACAAAAACAATATGGAGGCCCCCGCCCCGTCACGCAAAATCTTTAAAAGATCGAGCAAACCGGATTAGATTTTTTTTCTCCTTGCCTCACAAAGACCACGTACACGAAGCAAAGAGGTGTAACACCGGCAGTGGGTTATATTACACGAAACATAGCGGCCCACTTTCGACCTCTCAATAAATTCAAATGTTTTAGACCTACACACTTGCAATTATGTGTATCTAGTAAGACCCCCAACTAATTACCGGGTCCCAAATTATTAAAAAATCGTTTATCATTCACGGGATAATGACGTCCGAAAATAACCTTTTTTATTACTGACTGACTGAGTCAGTCACTCACTCATCAAATATTTAGACTACTGCCAGGGGACTTACATAGGAAGTTGAAAATTGATATGGAGGTACATTACTATTGGGCATATAGTAAAAAAACAGAAATCATCACATTTATGTTAAGTATAGAAGACAATTTATTCGCCAAGTCATTACAAGTTGCACTACTAAATAACAAAGAAAATAACAAATTTTCTTTTAAAGCAACCTAAGAACGTTGAGCATTACAGGGGCAGTATGATTTTAGGAACTTCGAGAGAATTTGGTTTACTTTCTCATTTATGAAAAAAAAATATAAAAAAAAAAAAATATCATAACCTATTTTCCTATTTTCTGTACTGTCCTACACAACAATAACTGATAAACAAGTCATATATTACCAAAGCTGCAGGGGAATCCGCACTAAATTGCATATTCTTAATATGAATATCTTGGCTAACCTGGTTGACTCCCGAGTTACTTCGATACAGCCGAGCGTTTGTTTATGTTGGGTGCATCTGAGGACGCAGCCTTAGGGGGTTGTTACTCAGGCGCATCCTGAGACGCAACCCTTGGATTAGTCGTAAAACGCGCATCTGAAGACGCAGCCCTTGGTGTGTTTTGTGTAAGTGCATCCGACGAGCGGGACGCAGCCCTTGCTTTTTTATTTTTTGTTTGGTATCTTTATCCATGAGTTTGGATTCAACATTTTTCCGTTGGAGCTCTCCACCGGCCACGGAGCCATCAGTCGGGTACAAGGAGGGAAAAGTAGACGAACCTGCACGCGACGGAAGATCACGGGCTGTATACGGCACAAGACTATGCCGCAACTCATCGCGAAACCCCACGCCACGCCGGCTGCCTCCCCCACTAAACCGATCCTCGCTTGACATCCCGCTTATGGGATGCCTCAGCCGGTTGATCGTAGGTAACTACCCCACGACCTCCCGTGTGAGAGGAAATCCGGGCCAAAGTAGTGTGTTGATCCCTTCATCCCTCCGTACGGTTCCCCGCGCACGGCAAAAACACGCAGGAGGTCATTACTATCCATCATCTGATCTTGTTCGATGGTGGACACCCAGGTGCATGACCTCACCATCCTTGATCGCCATGATTTCTGTTGCGTCTATTTCATATGGAACTAATAAAGGGGCGACAACATCGAGAGGGAACATCACCACATTTGCCTATAGGATCTACACGACCGTAGCGCTCTCACCTCGACCCCACCTACATCCTACGTCGTACAAATCCAGCCTTTATTTTTTTTAACCCTTTACCTATTCTTAGTCACTTACCCTTAGTTTTTATACCTTATCTTTTTCTATTTAATTTTAATTACGTGACTTCCATTTAGCTTGAAAAGTTAAATGTAATGTTACAGTGTGAGGCTTTCGTGACCTTTAACCAGCAGTTAACGTACTGGTGTTAATAGTAAAAGAACGAGATTCTCTATCTAGACTTTAATAAATTATTCAAGAGTTAATTCTTGTACTTATTATGATTTTTGAAATACATTATTATAATATGGCCAGTTTGTCACTGTCTAATTAGGGACAGACTGATGAGACTTTCGTTGTTTTGACTGATTTATCTATCGGTTGAGAGGTCATCCAAGATGTTTATTTAATTTGAGTATCGATATTTGAGAAGGGTATTCTTTTTCATTGTTCCAAAACAGATACAATAACCTCATCTACGCTCATGTTCGAATATTCTTGTGTAGTTACTGGATCGTAACACGAGTAGTGTGCGGCTGATTGGTTCTTACGATGAGGATCAAATGATGCGATACCCACCTCTAGTACTACCTCATATCAATAAGTATAAACACAATCAAGAAGAATAGAAGGCTCACTCTATCATCCATGCTACTGTTATGATACCGTCACAGTCTTAGTAATTATGTCTATTGAACTTGTATATATTGTGACAAACAGGTACTGAAACTGACAGTTATATGTAACAAACTCTACCACAATCTCATTTGATTTAAATTGTCTACAAACACATGAGTTTCATTAAGCTCTCACAGTTTGTGTCATCATCGCGTTAGAATTAAATTTGTGAATATATTCGCTATGTGCAAACATCTGAATGGGCCACGGAGTAATAAACAAACGGAGGGATAATGTGCAACTAAAGTATATAGAAGCAACGAGCTTCTTCCCACTCAGAGCACATCATGACACTTTGCAATCTTCTCCAGATAGAGACACGTTCATCTTAACTCGTAGAAACGTGTAGTATTCGCATTCCATTGTTAACAGCTCCGTGTTCCACAGACTCACTCTAACTCTGTTTTATTCCACTACTAGCTTTTGCCAGCGGCTTTGCCCGCATGTATTATAAATATAAACCTTCCTCTTGAATCAAACTATCTATAAAAAAAAAACACATAAAAATCCGTTGCGTAGTTTTAAGAGCGGACTGCGGGAGGCGACTTTGTTTTATACTATGTAAGGATGATTCGTTCGCAGGACTTAGGAGTACCGTTTTGTTGAGGTAGGCTTTGTAAAAGACCCTGATTTAAACACAAATAACTTTTACTTGGTCAATTTATTTAGCAAAACAATGCACCAAAGTTTTTAAATTTATACGGGTTGAATTGCGAAAATCTGATTGCAAGCTTCGAATAATTTAGATTCTGCGAGATTTAAAACGTTTTCTAATTAGTGGACGAATAAAACCAGAACTTAGTTTAGTTAGCTGAAAGGTTTTCCAAGACTATAATATTCTTGATGTATTTTAGAAAATCCTACGGCGTAAAATACTTACCTTTATAGAGATGATAAAGATTCATATTACAACCCACAAGTAATAAGCATTCACGGCAAACAACTTGGTATTATTATAACTACACGACTGAGTGGTTGCCGTAACTACGTAGTTTGAATTTAATTCCTGACAGATGTTTTCAAGTTTCAGACAGTGTTCAGCCTGATTATCCCGACGCGACGTTATTTCATAGTGTAGTGTTGTTGAAACATGTTTGTAGTTTGAGAAAGCCCTCGAGAGAAACTTTTCTATTTAGAAAGAGAGTTACGTAATCGCTAACCAGTTTATATTACTTTAATGGTTAGATTTAATTATTTTCTTTTAGGGTTTTTTTGGGGGACTTAATTATTATTTTTCCTATGTTCAGTAATGTACGTGGTTACCTGAAGCCATTTGACCTCAACATACCTGAAACGCGTAGGAACTCCTCTATTTTCTCGAGTCACCGCGAAGTAATTTCATTTGGACATTTTATCACGGCCCTCCGGAGGTTAACTACGGTCTAGCTAGCTAGACATACATTGAATGCCAATATAATTAATAAGCTCAGATTTCCTTTACCAGACCTTGTTTAATTAATGATTCTACCAGAAATATTCTTAGAAATTTCATCTGAAGAAATTTTGAGCTATCGTCATCGAAACAAACTAATTCACAATTTCTTAGGCAAGTTTATTGAAAGTAGCATGTAAACAAAAACGAACTAAACCTATAACAGTAACTCTTCAGAAAACATAACTTTTAGTTAAGTAATCTAATTTAAAATAAAGGATAATTGCATTTATCTTTAATGTTATAGGAGTCAGAATGGTTTTACGAGTAAGCTCTGCGAAGTCTGTTCTGTCATACAATAATGAAATTAAGTTAAATGAGCCGTTAAAGATGCAATGTTTACTTTTATTAACTCCGGTAAGATTCGAGGCCGGTTCTCGGCCTAATTACGAAGAAAATACAGATAAAAATAAATGTAATATACGTGTAGGACAATGTATACCAACGCTTGGTAAATCTACTATTTTATTTATTTTGCAAGCCGTTCACAAGATTCTTTAGAACATAAAGCAGTGGTCAGTGCACTACACGTTGCACTAATATTTACACACATTACAAATGTTTTCACCTTGACTGACGTATTATGTAATGTTATTTGTAAACGGTTTTATGTAGATGGCAAGCTTTCGGTATTCATTCGTTACTAGTATCGCAATATAACTATTAAACTATTTTTTTAACGTGATCGGAAGTGGGTAATTAGTGGCCTGAACCACCTGAACTTTTGATTGACACCATATTGACTATAACCTGAAAATAAATCTAAATTACATAATCAAACAGTTTCTGAACTTATTGCTCAACTCCACAACTATCAACGTACAAAGTAAAATCAACGTAAATACATAAACGTTATGTTTATCGCGTAGTCTTTTCATCACGCTGTGTCGTGTAGATAGACTACAAGTTTGATGAAAGTTTAGAGTGAGAGATGATAGTGAAGGAAGTCACAGTATAACGCACCGCCGCTTACGTAATTTGTGGTATTACCGGCAAGGGTAACATCCCAGACTTTCCACTGACTGTAATGTGTGCTGGGTTTCTGCCCATGATGCTAGGTTTTTAAACTTTAAGAACTTGGAAGTTAGAATATAACGTTAAAAAATATAGACGCGCTAAAACCTTTTGGCAAGTTACATATTTATTTCTGTAAACAGAAATGTTTTGTTTCAGACGACAGCGTAATGATATTATTGGCGATAAATCTTTCAAAAGTATAAACCCTTACCACAAAGTACGTAAGTGGTGGTGCGTTTTTTTGTGCTTTTACTAAAGGGATACTCTCTAGTTGTGTATTATCGGGCAGGTTCAGTTAGTACGGACAGTAGTATTGTATTATTCAGTACCTATTACTCCAAAACATACGGGTCTCATACTATTTCTATTCCGATTGTAATCTGATATCTAGAGACTCCGTAATCTAGAGACGATTAGGTTTAGGACCCTGCTCGAGTTTACGAGACGATATATTTATTAATTAAATGTTTCTAAACCTAGTTTATGTAACAGTTAAATCTTTGCAAACACAGGATGAGCCAGAAAGCCGGCTATAAATTAAATGTAATTCCATGAAATGAGCTTTAAACATTGCGAGCCTACGTATAGAGGTTTCTGGTTGCCTGGAAGTTATCGCGGAATGCGATAAAGCCGTCCATTGTATGTGTTGTTAGTTTTAAGTTTCCTTTACAAATGTAACTTATGGTGTACAATAAAGTACATGGTAGAAAATGCCTAAGGCATTAAGTCCGCCTTTGTACTTATGCATAAAGTTTTAATAAATAAATAAATAAATAATAAATAAACTCATTAGACGAGGACTGGAAACGCATCAAAGTGGCCTATACAGAGACCAGCTCCGTCGTTCTAGGGCACAAATCGACTCATTCTCGGGAGGACTGGATGTCACAACGCACGTGGAGCCTGATCGAAGATAGAAGGAATCTTCATCTGAGACTGCTTGAGACCCACAACGACGCCATACCAGTAGACTTTAACACGCATTACCGTCAGAAACGCAGAGAAATCTATCGCAGTACCCGCAGAGATAGGAGACGATGGGCTGATTGTATTCCTGATCGTGCTCAACAAGCTGCAAACTCTAGTAACTTGAAAGAATTGTACAACGTTTTTTATCGGTTACATTTCGGGGAGTTTGCGACGGAACTACACAATTCAGCGGCCATGCCATCGGTACATGGTAGACATCCCTCCCATACGCACAAAGCGTTTTGCTAATACTTTCATTGTGCGCACAGCTAAGGAGTGGAATTCCTTTCCGGAGTCTATGTCCCCTGATAGCTACAACCTAGGGGTCTTTAAGTCAAGAGATAATAGGTTTCAACAAACCCAAGCCTGAAGATTATAAAAAAATAAAAACACAGCAACAAAACCTTGGCAGTAGGAAGCCGCTGAAGTCCAAAAATGTTCAGCTCATTGTTTTATTTTATTTATTTGGGACAAAAAACAGTTACACAGTACAGCATATACAAAAAGTAGTTATATTATAGTCGAAAAAACGTATAACCCACACTATTGTCCACGAAGTGACATCTGAGTATGATAACGAACGCATGTTAAATAAGAAAAATAATAAGATAGTAATATTTAGCAGAAAAGCACTGCATACACGAATCGAGGGAAGCGGATGACAAGAGCGATCTTATGGGCGATTTGCAAGAAATTGAGAAACCGTTCTTTTAAATTTAGATAGCGATAGCGCGAAAATGTCAATATCAGTAAATTGTGAGTTATATGTTTCTAAAAGTCGGCGGACAGGGACCCGCACCCCAGCATTCGTTCTACATCGCGCAGTGTAGAATAGTCGAGGTGCGCGCACCTCCCGCCGAATAACAGTTCTTGGCACTACGTAACACAGTCTATTTGACAGCTCAGTACAATTGTATTTGTTATTGCATATACCGTATAGCATCACAACCATGATCAACGAACGTCTGGAATCCAAGCTCAATACTTCATAATGTTTTAGCAAATCTGCACAGGGAATCCTAGTACGAAAGCATTTAAAGTGCGTGGCACGAAGAAATTTTTTCTGAACCATTTCTATTGCTTGCTTATATTTATCATAATACGGGCACCAGATGGGTACTGCGTATTCCAATTGTGAACGGACTAGTGTTTTATACAAGCACAGAAAAGTAGAAGGCTTTTTGAAGTCTTTACGAGACCGCATGACGAAACCATACATCTGAAAGGCTTTGTTAATTATGTTGTAGATATGGGTGTCTAAGTGTAATTTACAATCAAGTAGTACGTCAAGATCACGTATGCACTCAGTTTTTTTCAATTGTATATCGTTCAAGGTATAAGGGAAGTTAATAGTGTTTTTATTTTTGGTAAAAGAAATGAAGTGACATTTTGGAAGACTAAGATGAAGTTTATTGACCAGTATCGTGAAAGCCTGCTTAAATTTTCTTGCAGTAGCAAACAGTCCCGAGAGTTCGCACAAGCCTTATAGATTTAAATGTCATCGGCGTACATTAGAAATTCAGAGTTGACTATGCAGGCTTTTATGTCGTTTATAAACAAGATAAAAAGCAATGGGCCTAAGACAGATCCCTGAGGCACACCTGAAGCGACGACCACATAATCGGACTCGAATCCACCAATAACAACCTTTTGAGTTCTATTAAATATATATGAAGCAAAACATCTGAGTAAATTGCCTCTTATGCCATTGAAAGCAATTTTATCGAGAAGTAATTTATGGTCCACCTTGTCAAAAGCTTTCTGAAAATCAGTGCACACAGCATCAACCTGCATGCGCATGTCCATGTTTTCAAATAAAAATTGAGTGAAAACGATTAAGTTGGTGGTAGTAGATTTGGATTTAACGAAGCCATGTTGCTCGGGTATAATTAGGTGATTTAACTGTGGAAATAAGTGGCTGTGCACTAGACCCTCAAAGAGCTTAGACAAGGTGGATAAGATAGATAAGGGTCGATAATTCTCAACGTTACCTTTATCACCACTTTTGTGAATGGGCGTAATGAAGGCCCTCTTCCAAACACAAGGGAAAATCCCTTCCCTGAACCATTTATTAAATATTATGTGTAACGGGACACAGATGGCTTGTGCAGTGTTCTTAAAGAAAGAAGGGGGCAGGCAATCCGGGCCAGCTCCTTTAGTTAAGTCTAATGAAGTGAGTGCCTTAAGTATGACACTCTTTTCGAGGTAAATATCCGGAATGCATACAGAATTCTCGTCAAGGGTTTCTGGCGGTGTCCAGGTTTTAGAGTCAAAAGTTGAGGACTCGTATACCGAGTTGAAGAAGGCAGAAAACAGTGAACATATTTCCGCGGGGCAGTTAGGTGATTTATTTTTATACTGCATGTTCAGAAGTGTTTGACATTAATAGGTATGCTTTCTTCAATAGTTTGCATATAATATAATTGTGAAGTCAGAAGGGCAGCTACTTTGCTGGCGTCAGCAATTTGAAGAGGTCTTCCGTTTGTCAGCTACATCGACGCCTGACGCGCTGCAAGTCAGTTCCCTACCATCCCGGCTTCTCGACATTAACTCAGAACCACCATTTGCCTCTGAAGTTGTGGAGGCAGTCCGCTCTTTGAAGACAGGCAAAGCACTAGGACGCGACCTGATAACCGCGGAATGCTACAAGCCGAGTTACCCACCGCCGTCAACGTCCTGACGCCGCTCATTAACAAGATATGGATCGCCGAAGAACCCCCATACAAATGGAACAAGTGTCTTCTTATAACTGTTCCTATGAAAGGTGATCTTAGCCAGTGCAATAACTGGAGAGGTATAACGTTGCTCTCGATTTTAAGGATTTTTTCAAGATCATCCTAGATAGATTATCGAAGGCCGTGGATCCTATTCTACGCAAGGCGCAGGCTGGTTTCCACTCAAATCGCTCTTGTACGGACCAGATCAACACTCTTCGTATCATACTGGAACAGGCATCAGAATTGCAGAGGGAGATTTAATTAACCTTTGTAGACTTTGAAATGGCCTTTAATACGCTGAAGTGGTCTAGTATCTGGTCCCACCTACTGGACATTGAAGAGCCGCCCAAAAATGCAGAGTATTTAAAAGAATTACTCCTGTAAGGTTACCCACAGTACAAGCGGGTGTCCGCCAAGGCTGCCTCCTGTCACCGCCGCGGCATAGAGTATGTACTTACACAAATTAGCTTAGTGATAGGTACGAAATGCTGAGTGCACAGAATGCACGGCGCGTGAGTATGAAAAATAATGTGCGGTTCCGTACATCCTGCCCGCAATCAGACAACTGATATGATTGATTAACAGAAAATTAAATTAAGAGACAAGTAAAATAGTAAAATAAAATGATATAGATTGCTAATGATACAAATGTGAAAATACTAACTAAACGACTATTCTACGGTACACATGGGCGAGGTAGCCCTGTCTACACCACTGATTGTGAACACTTCACTACACTTTTGCACTGATGATCCACGCGATGCCGGTGCGACCGCCACAGGCCCCACCCCGAGAGCCTCTTGGCCCTGGGGGGCCGGCGACGCTGATGCCCTGCCCGTACTTCGTTGGCTTTTGATGAGGTACACGACGACGCCACCCAAGATGATTACCGAAGCTACACTGATGTACAACACAGTGTAGTGATGAATGTCGTGAATGCTCAGATCTGTAGATGACTGTTCCTTAACCTCGTCAATCTGAGCCCTTAATTTATTCCAAATGAGATGATGATCTTCAGCTTCACTGAAATTCTCTGGCGCAGACGTTTTCATGATTTTGTTTAGTACGGACACCTCTGGGACTTCGATGTGATGATGAATATTCACGTGATTGATGAAATTGTTATGGGCATAGATACTGAAGGTCTCTCCTTTCAATGTGCAACCTTGACCTAGGGTAATAATCCCGTTGCCGACAAGGTTCACCATTGTGATTCCGTTGGCGCAAATAATGCGAGTTTGGCATTCCGAGCAACATGTGTACAACCAGCTGTTCGGCCTGTGTAATTTGATCCATTGCTCGTCACATGATGATTTTACGGAGTGGCATAGTTGCTTTTTATTGAATAATTTGATTTCGCAAATTGATTGTTTCATGTTTAGATTGTAGATGGGCATGTTTAATGAACATAACAAGATATCGTTAGGAACATGAGTACATGATTGAAGGTCTGCTTCTGATAGGAGAAATGCTGTATCCTTGCGCAAATTGTAGGCTATGAGCGGTACTGATGGAATGAGATGATAATATTGTTGTCCTCTCTTTTGCGAAATTGATATGATTTTGTTCAACTCAAACAGTTCGTTACTTATGAGTGGAACCTTGATCTCAATGATTAAGTAGTTAGAGAAGACTCTAGCCGAAACCTTTAGTAACCGGTACAAATCCTTGACATTCCTTAAGTCCACAGGTATCGTAAGTTTACCATTCAGTCGACTGGAGATAGTGCTCAGCTGATACGATAACTGCTCCGGTGACAGCAAATGGCTGTCAATGCGCCCGTGTGAAATATCTGTTACGGTTCCGATTAGCGTTTGCTGAATCCAACGAATATTTGTGAGAATTATTGATGCTGCTAGTGCCGATGAGGTAATGTAAAGACTATCTTCGTTTGCGAGACGTACTTTATTCACCTCAGATGATACATGTTGTAGATGTTGCTTGATAAATGAAAATTGTTTATTCATGATATCCTCGTTACGGCGTACGATGTTGAACTCAGATTCTAAGATGCTTGTTTGATTTTTTATAAGTTTCTGTAGATGTGCTTCATTATGACTGATCTGTTCGATGTCACCCTTATATTTTTCAGCAAACCTTTCGTCTAGTACACCGAATAACGAGTTGGCAATATAACCCACGCCGTCCACTAGGCCTCTCTTTAGCCTCTTTGGACTTTGATATTTAAGTAACATATCATAATGTTCAATGTCACTTATTTCGTGCTCTAATTGATGAATGATACTCTGATATTGTTTATTTGCCTGAGTTATGCATAATGACTTGATATGATTGACGTAACTCTTGATCTCGGCTAACCCTTTCCAGTATGTCGTCATATTGTAGTAGACAACTAGACGCCATTCGTCCTGGATGTACTGAAGATTGGATATTCTATCGAAGTAAATAGCTTGATTCTGATCTAATGACGTCAGATTATACGATTCTTGATTGGGTATATTTTCCGCTGAAGTCGATGATAATAACATGAAAAATAGTAATATGAAGCTAGTGAATAGATTCTTCAATGAAACGTTGTTGCGAGGAAGTCGCTTTCTCTTGCTTCGCTCATCTGATTTGTTTTGATGGTTGACTTTTTCATCCTGACTTGTATCCTCGTTTACTGGTAACAACACAAGTCTGGTGACTGGACGTTGAATGATATTATTTTTGGTTTTTAAGCTGACTACCCTTACATAGCCATCTCTCCCAGGATGAACTGCTTGAATACGTCCTAGCGCCCACTTGCCGGGTGGCAAGTTTTCGTCCTTGATAAGAACGACATCGTCCACTTCGAAGTTCCTACTTGGCTTACGCCATTTTGATCTAGCCTGCAGTTGCTGTAAATATTCGCTTGACCACCTTTTCCAAAGGTGTTTGTTCATTGATTGAATGAGTTGCCACCTAGTTGACTGGTTTATGTGATCTGGATCAGTCTGTGGTCTAGATAGAAGCGGGCCGCCGATCAAGAAATGACCTGGCGTAAGAACGTCGTCTTCAGGGCTCTCTGTCAACTGACAGAGGGGCCTTGAGTTCAGACATGCCTCGATTTGAAATAGAAGTGTAGTAAATTCCTCGTAAGTGAGTTTCTGATCTCCGATGATGCGTTTCAGATGATATTTGAGGCTTTTCACCGCAGCCTCCCAAAGACCGCCTGCACTTGGCCATGCAGGAGCGTTGAAGTGCCACTTTATGTTCATGTCATTGATGTTATTGAAGAAATCGGTGTTGATTGTGGCTATGATGTCTTGATATTCCTTCTTTATGATACGGTTGGCACCTACGAAATTTGTGCCATTATCACTGTAAACGTGACTTGGTGTTCCACGACGGGCCGAAAACCTACGAAAGGCTGCTAGAAATGATGGAGTACTGAGATCAGAAACTAGCTCCAGATGAACAGCCTTGGTAGACAAACAAACAAACACAGCAATATAGCCCTTAACGGTTTTGATTCCACGTCCCTTATTAGCCTTCAGCTCGACGTGTCCGGTAAAATCGACACCGGTGTGAGAGAAAGGTCGTGACGGGGTGACTCGTGGTTGTGGAAGATCGGCCATGATTTGATGATATTGCGTTTGAGTAAAGCGCTGACACTTAACGCATGATCTCAACTTCCTTTTGACGGTACGGATTCCACTGATGATCCAATACCTGTCTCTGATGTATGAAAGTGTCAGTCGCGGGCCTCCGTGCAATGTGGTAATATGAGCCTGATCAATGATTAAATCTGTGAGACGACTGTGGCTTGATAATATGATAGGGTGCTTTGATGAGTCGTTGATGCGTGCGTTTTTCAGTCGTCCACCTACTCTAAGGAGACCGTGTTCATCTATGAATGGATTAAGACATGATATTTTGCTTCTTGGATGCACATGCCCCTTTTGATTGATAAACAATATATCTTCATGAAATTGTTTTAGTTGGTCATCTTTGATAATGATATTCAATGCATTGTTCAATTCTGATGACGTTAAAACATCTGATTTTGATGTGCGTTTACCTCGTGATTGCGTTATGAAACGCGAGACCCAAGCGACGATTCTCAGAATGCGAGTTAAGGAACTGTAGTTCTGTAGTAACTCGTGTATCAATGAAATATGATTTTGATATAAAGCCGTGTTTACACTAGGCTTCTTGGTTTCCAAATCTGGTGATTGATATGAGGTGGTAGGGAGGGTGCTTTGTTCGAAATTGGTTATCCATTTCGGACCCTGCCACCACAGCGGATGGCTTGAAAGCTTCCGTGACGTCAGACCCCGAGTAGCGCAATCTGCTGCATTCTCTTCGGACCTCACATGATGCCAACTTGAGGGTGGAATGATAATAGTGATTTTGTTGATTCTGTTAGCTACGAATTGTTTCCATTTCTTCACGTCGCCTTGGATCCACCCTAAAACTATCATCGAGTCTGTCCAGGCGTAAATCTCCACATCTTGATTTGATAATGGTTCCATGACTTTCTTGATAAGTTGAGATAGTAGTAGCGCACCACATAACTCTAGTCGTGGTAATGATACCTTTTTTGCCAGTGGTGCTAACTTTGTTTTTGCTACAGCGAGCGTTGATGTGCGATCACCCTTATTGTCCTTAGCTACTACATACACAACACATGCGTATGCTTTGTCGGATGCGTCACAAAATCCATGGATTTGATATGATTGGTTTGTGTTGCCGAGATAACGTGGAATGATAAATTGATCTATGGTGTTGAAATCATTCTTGATCTGAATCCAGTCATCTTGAATCGGTTGCGGAACTTCTTCGTCCCATGATAAATGTGATGACCATGCGTTTTGAAAAAGCAGTTTTGCTCTGATTGATAATGGTGACAGCCAGCCTAAGGGGTCAAATATCTTTGAAATTTCCGAAAGTAGCTGTCTCTTTGTGACGCGTTTATCGTGATAATCCAATTGATTTTGAAAGGTGAAGCTATCCGTTTATGAGTTCCATCTTAATCCAAGTGTTTTTCTTGTTTCCGAGCACTTGAAGTCTAATGGGTTGTTGAGTTGATCTGGTGATAGATCTACCAGGAGGTCCGGTACGTTACTGGACCATTTCCGGAGGTTCATACCAGCTCCCTTCAGCGTCTCAATGAGTTGATGCTGAAGCTCCTTCGCTTGTTGAATGGTATTTGCTCCACTAAATAGATCGTCCATATAAAATGATTGACTCAGGGCTGACGAAGCTAGAGGATACTTGTCGGCATCGTCTATTGCCAGCTGTTTTAACGTTCGCATCGCTAAGTATGGAGCGGCCTTAGTACCGTATGTTACGGTAGTAAGATGATATTCGTTAAGTATTTCTTGAGATGATTGCCGCCAAATGATTGATTGAAGATGACGATCGGATTGCCTGATAATGATTTGGCGAAACATTTTCTCTATGTCTGCCGTGATAACGTAACTGTACGTTCTCCAGGTTAAGATGAGTGTCATGAGGTCTTTTTGTAGATTTGGTCCGCAGCACATGAGGTCATTTAGGCTTTTTCCTGATGTTGATTTCGCTGACGCATTGAAAACGACTCTAAGTTTTGTTGTTGTTGAGTCTAATTTCATTACGCCATGATGTGGTAAGAAGTAGGCACGTTTTGATTCATCGACATTATTAGCCGTACACATGTGACCCAGTTGTTGATATTCCGACATAAACGTTTTATAATTTTCTGCAAATGATTCATTATTGCACATTTTTCTTTCCAACTGTTTGAATTGTGCGATAGCCTTAGATTTTGATGATCCAAGCTGATTTTCATATTCGGGTTTCATGGGTATGCCAACCTCGTATCTACCAGTATCCAAACGACGAGTAGCTTGCTGATAAAACTCTTCACAGTACTGCTCCTCACGGGTAAGGGGTGATGATGATGTTTCTACGTCCTCTATCTCCCAATATTTTGATAGTTCTGATAAGTCATTCGTCGCGATATGACAGTTAAATGTGCGAACATTGCCAGACAGGATCCAACCGAGTGCGGTCTGTTGCGCAATCGGAGCCTGCGCTGGTCCTTTGATGAGACCGTCCATGATGATTTGAGAATAGATACTCACATCCAAGAGAATATCTATTGGCTTAGACACGTTGTATTCTGGATCTGCTAATTGAAGATGCTGAATGTGAGGCCATGATTGTTTTTTGAATGGTGCACCAGGCAAGCAGTTAGCGACTTTAGGCAGAACCAGTGCTTCTGTAGTAAAATGATAGTCGCCGTAGATAGATTGACAGTCGATTGATACCCGTCCTTTGCTTTGTCTAGTACCAGCACCTATCCCTGATACTGATGCGTTGTATCGTTGACGCTGCAACCCTAATCGCTGAACAGCGTTTTCCGATATTAATGATATTTGTGATCCCTGGTCTAGAAGTGCCCTAAGGAACACGTAGCTGCCGTCGGAACACTTGACTTTGATTGACAGCGTGGTCAACAATAACTCTTCGTCCTCCCCTGCGACATGATTAACGTTAGGGTGGTTATTTGGCGATTTTGATGATGAGACACAACACGCTTCATGGAGTATTGTGTGATGATCTCCTTGACAGGTTTTGCAACGTTTCGTTGAAGTGCATTGATTTCCGTCGTGACTGAATAAACAATTTCGACATATATTTGATTTCGTCACCAATTTCAATTGTACATCTGATGTCATTTTCATAAATTTTTGGCATGATAGCAAATTGCGAGCATGATTTGAATTGCATACAGTGCATTTCGATGTTTGCGTAATGATGGCCTGATAATTTTTGTTAGCGAAACCTTTATTATAGTTTTGCTTATTATGCGATTGATTTGGGTTCCTTTTGCTTGATGATGAGGGTTCCTTAGTAGTTTTAATGGGTTCAAGAGCAGTAAATTTACTCTCGAGATAAGACATTAATTCCTCCAGCTTTGGTAGGTCACGAGGATTCCTGCGTGCTTCTTTGTACCCAGCATATGTTTCTGGGTCCAGTTTTTTGCAGAGCAAGTGAACCAACAACGGATCCCATGTATTCGTATCAGCACCGAGATTGTGTATCGCGTGAATACATTCGGTTGAGGTATCGTATAAACCTTTGATGTCTAATGATGTTTGCCTTTGGATGTTGGGTTGATTAAGGAAGATTTCGATGTGATTGGTAAAAAGAAGTTGAGTATTATTGTACCGATGTAGTAAGATATCCCACGCTGCATCGTAGTTATCTGATGATATATGGAGATGATGAATAATACGCTCTGCCTCCCCCTTAAGTTTTCCCTTAAGATGCTGCATCTTCTGAGCTTTCGTGATCGAATTGTTGTAATGAATTGTCTCGGTGAACAAGTCATAAAATGTTGGCCATTGTGTGTAGTTCCCGCTAAATGACGGTATATCAATGTGCGGGGTTGATCTCTCTAAATGAGATGTTGAGGAGATCTTCTTATTCAACTCTCTTTTGATGTTTTTGTAGACCAATTCATGATTGTTAAACTCCTCGTCGTATGATAAGTCACCTCCAGCTAGGATATGATCGATTTGCAAATGTTGCGTATCTATCATTGTCCACTTTACTTGGATGTTTTTGAGCTCATCCTCAAGTTCCCATTTGTCCGATATCTGATCAATCTTGATACCTTTGACCAGCCGAGTAAATGCCCTAAAGTTCGTGCGTTGCAGCGATATTAGTTCGTCTAACTTGCCATCAGGTTGAGTTGATTTGTTGTAAGACGAAATGAGATTCCGTACAAATTGATAATGATCTTTGCCCTTTTGATACGTGTTGTCGAGGAAATAGTCGACCGCCGCATCTTTATGCTCCGATATTTGCTTATGATTTTGTTCGAACTCTCCCCAGAGGTCGTCTATCGCGTCTAAACGTTTCCTGAGGTATTCCGTAGTTTTGCGAGAATCCGAGTCCTTGCTAAAGTTGACCTTGATGGTAGTAAAATTGGCGATGATTTCCGATTGACGGGCAATAAGATCTTCCATGATGTAGGTAGGTAAAAGGAACAGTCTTACTTGGAAATATGATGATCCACGTGATGACGATGCTGACTGCGGACGCTGAACCCTTGCGCCACCCGATGATGTGCTCCAGGGAGCCTGATGATAATGATGGTGATATCACGCCGTGATTTCCTTACCACGACCGTGCTGTTGACCTAAGCTCAAGTCAAGTGTAACTCAAGTATAGGATGAGAGAGTGAAAAAAAGAGTTTCTCACTGGTTTGATCACAGAACCACGTTCGCGAGAGATTGCCACTGAGCTGTGCGCGCGCTAGCTCAAAGTACCGCGACGAGGTCCTGATGCTAATCTCGAAGGACCAAAATAAATGTAGGGGATCCCTGCACTTAGTGATGATACCGGGGCGATTCTATGGGGATGATGATGAAATAAAACCGACCACCGCGAATGTCCGTTGAACACTGATTTATTGATTTAATGTACTTACACAAATTAGCTTAGTGATAGGTACGAAATGCTGAGTGCACAGAATGCACGGCGCGTGAGTATGAAAAATAATGTGCGGTTCCGTACAGATTATCCAATGACTTTGATTACCCTGATGACCTATGCCTGCTGAGTCATACCCACGCGGATTTGTAAACAAATTCGGTAAAAACGGGGCTCAAAATAAACATCCGGAAGACTCAGAAAATGAGAACTGGCGTGAAGAACTACTCACCGTTACTGAGTGGCACAGAGGCAGTGGAACGCACCCATAAATTTACATTTTGGGGGCTGAGTCACCCGCGTCCGTAGGAGAGTTACCCGTATTGATGTTACCCTACACGTAGTCCCTGGGTGGTGCTAATCAGGTGACACTAACTGGTGGTAGGCTTCGGCCGAAGGCTTGTGACCACCCACCCGGCAAAGACGTACCGCCAAGCGGCCTAGCCGTGTTCCGGTACGATGCTCGGTGAAGCCACTAGAGGAGTTGGGTCGAGATAGTTGTTCCACTGCATGCTGACCAGTCTGACTCGCGCTGTTTTGGGCGTATCGGGAGACTAGTCGCGGAGGGAAGCGGGATCCGAGGCACGGTGCGCCGCTGGCCAACCGCAGGTAGTTTGGGGCCCAAGTAGTGTGCCAGCCACATACGAAAGGCTGCCCCGCCAACTGTCGAAAAATCCCGGAATGCACCATCGTGCTGGTTGGCGACCAGATGGGAGGGCCCGATGGACATCTCCGGGGGGGCACGGGCGTCCCTGCAGTCTCCGAACTAGTGCCCCAATGATGGCGTCCTTTCAGTGCGTGTCTGTAGGTTAGTAGCGTGGAACCTCATCTCACTTCCTTCTCCTCTCCTTTCACTCTATTTGAACAAAATAATGGTAAGAAATAAAAAGAAAACTGGAGTTAAACAGCGGCTGCACCCCCTCCCCCACAAAGTGCATCTCAATAATATTAGAGGTCTGCACTCCAATCTCACCTCAGTCCACCATCACCTGGAGACTGAAAAGCCAGCACTGTTTTTCCTTACGGAGACGCAGATAGGAAGTCCGTCAGACGTGTCGTACCTATCCTACCCAGGGTTTACCCTGGAGCACAATTTCAAACCACGCGCGGGTGTGTATGTATGCCCGCGACGACACTTGCTATCGGCGTCTCCGTAATCTTGAAGACTCCAAATTCTCAGTGCTGTGGGCTCTGGTGGACACTGGGCTGGATAAGATTATCTATGCCTGTGTCTACCGCTCGCACAGCGGATATCAGGAGACAACCAGGCTCACAGAGTACCTCAGTGAGGCGGCTGATACGGCACAGCAGCGGTACCCTTCCGCCCAACTAGTGCTACTGGGGGACTTTAATGCCCACCACCAGGAGTGGCTCTTCCCATACCAGTGCACTGATCATGCTGGACAAGAGACGCGCAAGCTTGCGCTGGCGCTAAATCTCACCCAGCTGGTCCAGGGGGCAACGAGGGTGCCAGATGTTGATTCGCACACAGCCAATTGCTTGGACCTTCTGCTGACAACAGATCCAGACCGATACTCAGTGTCGATATCTTCACCTTTGGGTAGTTCCGACCACTGTCTGGTGAAGTCTGTGTCCGTCTAATCCCCGCCCGATCCCAGCCCAAGAGGCACCCGGCGGGTATGGCGGTACAAGTCAGCAGATTGGGATGGGATGCGTTCTTTCTTCGCATGCTATCCTTGGCAGCCCACTTGCTTCTCTTCGGACGCTCCATCGTCATGCGCTGATGCTGTGACAGATGTGTTGCGTCGGGGGATGGTGTACTATATTCCATTCTCAGACGTAGCAATGTCTAACGTGAACCGCCCATGGTTTGGAGCCGAGTGTAACCACGCCAACGCGGTTAAACACAAGGCCTACCAGGCATGGGCCGACGCTCGAACGCGCAAGGCAAATGACGTGAGTCAGAAGAAGAGAGCCTATAACACAGCTGCCAAGTCCTGCAAAAAGGTGATGCGAAGAGCACGGTTTGACCACATTAGCAGAATCGGGCACAAACTTGCTTTATACCCAGCGGGTAGCAAAGCGTTTTGGTCCCTGGCTAAGTCGGTCGAATCAAACTTTTGTCGCCCCTCACTACCACCACTGCTGAAACCTGACGGGTCACTGGCCCACTCCGCTGAAGAGAAGGCAAACTTGTTTGCCTCCCTTTTTGCGGGATCTTCGCATCTGAATTCTAATGGCGCGCAGCCTCCCCCTTCTCCTGATGGATGTGTGACGAGTATGTCGGACATTCGCATCCATCAAAAAGACCGTCCGTAGGGTGCTGCGTAGCCTTGATGTGAACAAAGCGAGTGGCCCCGACGGGATACCAGCAATTGTCCTTAAAACCTGTGCAACCTGAATTGTCTCCGATCTTGACACGCCTATATCGCCTTTCGATAGAGACAGGAAAAGTGCCGAAGGCTTGGAAGCAGGCCAACGTACAGCCCGTGCCCAAGAAGGGCAGTCGAGCTGACCCGGCCAACTACAGACCCATATCTGTAACGTCCATCCTCTGTAAGAGTATGGTACGTGTGCTCAACGGTAAACTCCTGGCATACCTAGAAGCGAACGACATCCTCAGTGACCGCCAATACGGCTTCCGCCGAAATCGGTCCACTGGGGATTTTTTAGCGTATGCCATTCACATCTGGAGTGAGGCCATCGAGAGACACGGGGAAGCGCTAGCCGTCTCCCTCGACATCTCGAAGACTTTCGACAGAGTCTGGCACGAAAGCCTCATTGGTAAGCTTCCTTCCTTCGGTCTGCCTAGTGGTCTGTGTGATTGGATTGCGGACTTCCTGAGGGATCGATCCATCCGAGTGGTTATCGACGGCTGCTCGTCCGGTCAGTTAGATATCAACGCCGGAGTCCCTCAGGGGTCAGTGCTCTCGGCAACATTATTCTTGCTGCACATTAATGATCTGCTAAAACCCGGAACCTTTGGGTACGCAGACGACAGCACTGTTGCTGAAAAATACGTGTCCGGCGCACGGGCTACTGGGCCTCAGATTCAGTCTCTCCGGGAGGCCATGGTTGAACGCTTGAACCTGTCCTTAAAGGCGGTCTCCGAATGGGGTGATGCCAATCTGGTCAGCTTCAATGCTTCTAAGACTCAGGCGTGTCTTTTTTCCACTAAAAAGAGCCAATTCCACCCGGCTCCTTCTTTCTGTGGTGTAACCGTGCCGTTAACGGACCACCTCGAACTGCTTGGTGTTACGTTGACATCGACTTTCAACTTCGGTCCTTACATTGAGGCGAAAGCTCAGTTAGCTGCAAAAAAGTTGGGGATTCTTGCAAAGGTGAGACGGTACTTCACACCAGAACAGCTGCTCAACTTGTATAAAGCGCAAGTTCGGTCATGCATGGAGTACTGCTCTCACCTCTGGGATGGATCTGCCAAATACCAGCTTGATGCACTTGAGTCGATTGACAGACGGGCCAAAAGGCTTATTGGCAACGATGCACTGGTCGCATCAAAGCTCCAGAGCCTCGAACATCGACGCCGAGTCGCCAGTCTGTCGGTTTTTTATCGGTTACATTTCGGGGAGTGTGCGACGGAACTGCACAATTTGATTCCGCCTAGCCCTTTCCATCATCGGTCTACAAGACGTACGGCCATGCGCCATCGGTACATGGTTGACATCCCTCCCATACGCACAAAGCGTTTTGCTAATACTTTCATTGTGCGCACAGCTAAGGAGTGGAATTCCCTTCCGGAGTCTTTGTTCCCTGATAGCTACAACCTAGGGGTCTTTAAGTCAAGAGTGAATAGGTTTCTTCTAGGCAAGCGTGCTTCACCGTAGACCACATCATCGCTTAACATCAGGCGAGATGGTGGTCAAACGCGAGCCTATAGATAATAAAAAATAAATAAAAAAAACATACCTCGGGATTGTCGTCTCAGAGACGTCAAGAGGACATCGCTTTACGGATCGCCAAAGCCCAAGCTACATTTGCGCAGCTGAGACCTGTTTGGCAATCGCGGAAACTGACCCGAAAAATTAAACTCAAAATCTTCGGTCCCAATGTCAAATCCGTGCTGCTCTACGTGTGCGAAACGTGGTCACAAAGGACATCTAACGCCAAATACAAGTCTTCTTCAACCGCTGTCTTTGTCGCATTCTCGGCATTTACTGGCCCGAGACCATCTCCAACGTAGATATGTTGGAGAAATGCCACGAGAGCCCGATTAACCGTTAAAAAGCGTGACCTTCCCCGTTAAACCTGGCTTTGCACCGTGTTGGCAGAAGCGACGAGCATCGGAATGACATGGAGTGAGGTGAAGCGTGAAGCTCAAGACCGATCGCGATGGAGGACATCTGTGGACGCCCTCTGCTCCTCTAGGGGTTATAGGAAATTAAGTCAAGTAAGTCAAATAAATATATAAGTATATATTCGTAGTACCTACACGGTAAAGCTTCAAAAGGTCTTCTTAAAGGTTCTTTAATAATAATGCTAACCACATGTGAAAATTCCTGACACATAGCAGTAATTAATATTCGGAAACTTTGAATTTTATGAATGGTCACAACCCCTTAGGAATGGCAGTGTACCTTGTAACCTTACTCTAAGAGGTTATGGTTACCCCTCTGAACGTATTCCTAAAACCAAATATAATTTCCATTACATTCAAATGTACATTTCATGCATGTGTTAGAATCATGAATGGTATTCTATATAAAAGTATTGGTATCTACCAAGATAGCAAGCTTTGAATGTCAAGATGGTTATTGGTTATTTACTGTGTATCAGAGTTCAAATGTATGTGGTGTGTAAGGAAAGGGTTTTATGAATAAAAGCACAGAAATACAAGACCAGGTATTTTTTTAAGTAAGGCTTGTCAATTAATTCATATTTAGAAGGCTCATTGAGCTTACTGCCCGTTCGCTAGACTAGTTCTCTTGGGGAAGAAGGGCAACAAATCCCACGGAAGCTCTTTTATAGTATTAATCGATATCTTTTACAAACACAAAGTATTTACAATATTATAGATTCAAAATAACAAGGATAAGGCAAAGGACATAGAGTAGCCCCTAAATCAATATAACATATTAGGAATAAAGGCCATAATACGATATAGATACAGCTTCAACACAACCATTAGAAATAATAAAGTTATAATATCAAATAACTTACGTTAGTCTTGTGTAGTCGATCTTACACCAAGTATTATAAAGTAGTATACTTCTAAATAACAATATCTAGCCTGTACTGGCTTGTAGTTCACAAAAAAGTAAGTCCGCTTATCAATTACACAATATTTTATAATATCGGGTCTATCTGTGTCTCAATACGTCCAATATGAGAAAATGGCGCGGTATCCCGCCATTTTCTATATTGCTTCAAATAATCTCAAAATTAGGTGAACAATAATCAATTACTATGAAGTGAATATGTTTTAAAATGTATCAAGACAATTAAGGAATTTAATATCGCCTATATATTAATTCTTAATCAATATTCGAAAGAATATTGATACTAACAGACAGTATTGTACTAAATATTTCAAAGGACTTATAATACTAATATAGCATTATAAAATCCAGGATACATCACAATGCTCATAAAAAAATACGTAATCATTAATAGGAATATTATCAACGTGGCTTAAATATAAGTTTAGAGTTATTTCCTGTACACACAACAATATTTACTTAGGTGGGTACTCTTTTACATTTGAAGGTAGTTGACACCACAATAATAATTAAGGTAGGTACTTAGACATTTGTCGGTAGGTGCTTAATAAATATGACAGGTATGTATTATGTAGCAAACCATTGAAAATTTAATATTAACGATTAAATGACGTCACACATACTTCAAATTCTAACACATGCGTAAAGGAGCGATAAATCGCCTTAGCCACAAATAGTTAAGGCGTTTATCTATATAATCCCCAATGTTAACGTGGTACTAGCCGTGCACCCGCTCGGAACCAGAATATCAATATTGAACCACCTTTTGGACAGTTTTGTTTGCAAAATATTATTGTATTTACTTATGATATTTCAGTTATGAAGGAATTGTAGCCATAAAACTTTCCGTGACAAATATTTTTAAACATTTAAGTCGTTTTGGAGGAGTATCCAAAAGTAGCGAAAAAATATCGTGTTGTTAATTATATTTTTAAAGCAAAAACTATTTGTTATATGAAAAAATCATGTTTCACAAATAATGTACATGAAACAATTTTTTTTTTTTTTTCAAACCTTCTGACCTAGCCGTTACTAAGGAGAATGCTTTAGAAAGTTACTGTTTTACAGCACTAAATCTGTTGTAGGCCCTTAAGTTGAAACAAGATATTTTATAAATGCTGAAGTGTACTGTTCAAGATAAAATTTCAAGTACCTTCTAAAATTAAAACGCGTCAATTCGGACGCGAAATTCCTACCACGTGCCTACAACCTAAACCTATTCTCTACCTGCGAAAACGTGAAAACACATAATGATGTCATCAAGTAACGCGCAATAACAGTAGAGACTCGCAGTAGTTACAACTGTCACAAATCGTATACATCGGATCCTTGTCATTTCCATATCTACCCGCAGTCGGACAGGTACCGAATGTGGTCCCTTGCTGAATTCAGAGTATGAGTAAGGATCACGCGCTGAAAACTCACTCTTATATTTTTGGAAAATAATGCAAATTTCTCTGTGTGGTAACTCATATCAAGATGTTTCTAAGGTCGACAAATTTAAACGATCGGTGTTCCAACTATTATATTGGTATTGAACTTGGTTTTTAATTGGGTCACGTCCTTAAATTGTCACACTTCACCTGACTCTGGTTTACGACGACCGTTGACAACTCAAGCAACCAGGTGTCCTCCCACCGGATGATGTTTTTTGTGTTCACGTTTACCCGAAAAGATTAACTTGTGTTTTTTCGAAACCCTAGTTAAGGGGGTGTCATTTTCCGGCTTAAGGTTAATACGCAAGGCTCGAATAAGAGTTGGTTTATGAAACCAATTTTTTTATGAACCTTTGACTAACGACCAGGCCTATTTGTCGCATTAGCGCCGTAGTAACGTCTGAGAGACGTAAAAAAATCTAGTGATAACATATAACGTAATATCCCGCTCCATCTCGTTCTTGGTGCAAAGGTTAGCCATTGCAATCCAACGTGGCAATGTAGCAAGCGTTATGGGCACCTTTGCGCCGGGAACGGTTGGGGGCGGGTTATTTGACTCAAAATAAAAAAATAAAAAAAAATCTTTATTCAATTAGGCCATTAAGCGGCACTTTCGAACGTCAAAAATTAAAATTAAATGTAATAATAATTGATTCTACCGTCCATTCGGAAATGTAGCTTGTTATGGAGAAGAACGGACAAGGAACTCCAAACTTACTCTTTTAAAAAAAAAATGTGTTTTACAAGTATTTGGTTACAATAATCTTGTAGGAAAAATACATATATGTGAGAACGATGTAAAAAAAAACGCACTTAAAAGCGCCTAGAGTAAAACAAACAATTAAAAATACAAATAATAGGTAATTAAAAACAGGCGGAGGCAGCTAAGATATGACCAATCCCAACTGACGGCGCCCGTTCACGAACATGACACATGGATCGGCACCACTCAGCTCAACCATCATGAAGGGAACCGAATGATCCAACACATGTGCCACCATCAGAGAGACATTAGAGAGAGCATGACACACTCAACTGCCAGGGCACACTGAAGTCAACGAACGACACATAGGTACGGTATTAAGTTTTAAGTTGATTTTATAAATAATTATCAAAAAATAAAGCTTAAAGTAAAGTCCTAAAACTAATGAAGCAAATATTGTGATCTCTTAAATAAAGGTTAATTATGCATAGAAGTTAAAACCATATTTTAATTTGAACCTTTAAATTAGTTATATAACTTCGTAACAAAAGTAACTTTTCAATAAAATAAGTAATTGAAAGAAATTATATTAGTTAGAAGAGAAGATTAAAGTTAGTGGTTTTAGTATAAAAAAATTAGATGTCAATGTCACAACGACACGTCAAAAATCGTTTTCTTATAGCTAATAAATGTTATCTTCTGTTGAGTCTTTCTCTTCTTGGTTTTACATCTCTGCCGGTGAGCTGTAGGGTGGCGTTTTATCTCCACTTCTCTTCGCACTCTTTTTTAATGCTATCATTCAACGAGTTTTTTCTTTCTACCACCTGTAGGCTGATGATCTCTATATTTATAACCAATCCCCTTTCGGAGAGTTATTTGATGACATTGAGATAATTTAGTATAGACCTGACTCAAATAGGTGATTGGAGCACTGAGTTCGGGCTGAAGTTTAATCCAATGAAGTAACTCAAGTTACGGTTGTTGGTAGTTCCCGGACTGTCTCGAGGATTGATTCGTCGACACTTACAATAATACCATTATCCGTATAAATAATATTTTGAAGAACTTGGGGGTTTATATCGACAGCACTCTATCCTGGACCAAGCAACTGTAGGAAGTCAGTCGAAAACTGCTTGCGTCTGCGGGCTCCCTGAGACGACTTCGTAATTTTCTTCCCATCAACACTAAAATTGCGGTAGTATAATTTCTTCTTCGCCCTATCCTGGACTGTGCTGATGCCAGCTATCTTGATCTCACCCAAGACCAATTGGACAAGCTTGAGCGACTTCAAAATCTCTGTATCAGGTTCATATTTTGCTTGCGCAAGTATTATCACATTTCTGAATTTCGTACTAAGCTCAAATGTCTTCCTATTCGCCTTCGCCGGAATGCCCACAGGTACAGTCATATCCCTATAGATTATTTCTTTGCTTTTTAATGTGCAATTATATCCTTTCTCTGCTTTTTAGTGTTCCGTACCCAAAGGTTAAAAACGGGACCCTATTACTAAGACTCCGCGGTCTGTCTGTCTGTCTGTCACCAGGCTGTATCTCATAATCCGTGATAGCTAGACAGTTGAAATTTTCACAGATGTTGTATTTCTGTTGCCGCTTTAACAAAAACTACTAAAAACAGAATAAAATTAATATTTAAGTGGAACTCCCATACAACAAACGTGATTTTTTTGCGATAATGGTACGGAACCCTTCGTGCGCGAGTCCGACTCGCACTTGGCTTTTTTATTTCAAAGAACGCTTTGAGTTCCTCTGTGACACCCATTCTAGGTCCTTGAGATCATCGACAAATCTTAAGTTAAGTGTTCGTATGCATTCCCCTTCCTTTTGTACCCGACTGCCGAAGGAGGGTAATGTGTTTATCAGTTTATGTATATATGTTTATTCCTATATGGCGTTCTAAAGACCAAACGCGTTGGCCGATTTTGATGATAATTTCGTGAATCGATTTCATTTAACCTTGCGAGTGTGTGGCTACATTAAAATTTGTAAAATAGAATTAGGCGCAATATTGTGGAGTCCAATAATTTTTCTTTCAAACCCGTCGTGTGAGGTATCAAAATAAAAGGTTTCAAAAATATATAACACTTATAATTATGTTTAAATATAGGTACATTTATACCCATAAGTGTTATATACTTTTAAAATGTTTAGTTAATATTATTTTTCGAATTTGCTAAATCGAAAAAAAAAACTTAACAGTTATAAAAAAAGATAATACAGAAAATCAAAAAACCTGACTGCTTAAGAAAGCGAAATTAAAAGAAATAAACAAGAAGAAAATCATGCTGTGCAGTCGGAGGATACATCTGGTATTGGACAGCCTGTCATCTGGACTGCACAGAACGATTTTCTTCTTGTTTATTTGACAAAACTTTGACGATTTAAGCAGCTCTGGTGTGGCATGTATTACTTATTGAAATAAGACGTGCTCAAACACTGCCAACGTTTAAGAAAATGGTAAAAGGGCTTTACTTTCATTATACAGTCCAGGCACACAGTCCTAATTTATTTTCCTATCGTTCAGTCCATCCAAAGGTTGTCTATAAGAGATTGCCCTGTATGATAAGACATATTATGTAGTGTACGATAAAGTAAATAATAAATAAATACACGTGCTTAAGTCTGTGAGACGGCAATGGCTCCTCAACGGAGTGCTCGCCGCGTGTTCAGCGTCATCTTACCGCTGGACAATGACGAGGGAAGAAGGTAGCGGGAAGAGTACACAGTTAAAGGTTAAATGTGCTGAAAATAAGCTGGTATATCAGTTTTGCACAAATTAAACGTAAGATTTGCAACAGAACTTCTACGAACAGAACAGAACTTTTAACTTTCGAGAAAGTTTTAATAGTGCCAGCGAACAGTTAAACCGCTCTTGTTTAGCGGAACACTTAATGTACCCTCAGGGCATTCTTAATTAATAATAAACTTCAACAACAGCTGCATTGTGCTCGTTCACTGTAACTCTTACAAAGGACTTGTTTCTCTATGATGTGCCGTGAGAACAATCGTGCTAAATATTGTTACTGGAGCTGGAGCTTTTTGTACATTCACTCTATTAGGCAACGCGGTGTTATTAAAGGAAATAATTACAGCTGTCTCGCCTTCTTTTGATTTCCTCCTCCAAAAGAGTTGCCTTGGCGCCAATGCAAGGTGGCGCCATTACAAAATGCACTACAAAGTGGTCTTGGCTAAGGTTTTGTATAGAGAAACTTTTTATTTATAAAAACTATAAATGCTGTTTATAACACTAAACCATAAACGGAACGTCAAGTTTGAACTGTTTTTTTTATACTCGTCCACGTGTAAGCTTTATGTGTTCTGTGTCGATATGTGAGCTGAATTTTACATGAAATTACATATAATAATAATAATAACCAACCGTAAACGTTTCGGCCCAACGATTGTCGTATAAGGTGCGGGTCATCCAGCGTAATCACAGGTTGGACGACGCCGCACTTGATAGGCTGCGCTCAGAAGTACTGAGCAACCAAATCGTCTCAACCTCGGCACAGATCGCGGCACCGCCAGCCACTATTGTGATCCCGCCACGGTCCAATCATGTTAACGATGAGGCAGATGATAGGGTTGCCACAGTAAGTAGCAAGTGCAACGAAAGATTGAGGAGCGCACTGGAGGATGCGCTTCGCGAGTTTAGGTCAACACCTACTGAAATCAGACCCCGATTACCACGGTTGCCTATGCACAAGAAGAACAGGGCGCTGGTGAGTGCTTTGGACCCATTGCTTAAGAACATCTTTAAAAGCAGCGAGAACCTCGTTGATACGCACTCAATCCTGTATTGCGGGGCTGTTGCGGCATGTCCTTTAGCCAATATTAAGTTCCCAATCGAGGCTATCCGACCAAAGCCTGCCAAGCCAGCCTAGCAATGCAGGATCGAACGGCGTATCTATGGGACCTGGGTACTCATCGGCAAACTATGCTCTTTCAGGGAGGGCAATATACGACCACGAGTGATGCGTTTCGTGAGGCGGGCGTTTCCGCAGACTGAAATTAGTCCTCGAGAATACATATCCCGTGTCACGGAGCGCATCGACTTCCTGAAACAGAAAGTATGTGCATGGGCAGACCGTATTCGGCGGTATAAGCGGCGGGTTGACCGGTACTCGCAGAATCGCATGTTCCATTGCTATGAGAGGTGGGTACAGAGAGCGACCTGAACAAATTGTGACTGGCGTGTGCCACCCAGATGATGTCGCCACAAGTACATTCTGGCGAAGCATCTGGTCGGTGCCCGTCAGTCACACTGAGGATGCGTGATGTCGAGCGCGTGTATTAAGCTATACCAGAAATGGAAATGCAATCCTGTATCAATTGTAATCAGCTCATCGGATGTAGACAAAGCAGTTCGTCCGCTACCGAACTGGAAGTCTCCGTTTCATTTTTCTCTATTTTCACCTAAACAAAGCTTGGTTGCCCAGGTACTAATTCTTAGAAACAGAAGGGATTTCTCGTGCATATTTTACAAGGATTTAATTTGACAGATTCCTTTATATTTCTTTAAAATATTTTATAATAATAACAATAATAATAATGGCCTGACTTGTCAAGAGTGACACAAAAATTTTCTTCGCTCTTCGAATTTTTAGAATATATTTATGAATCCGAACAATATCACTGTTAAAACTACATTAAACTAAATTTAAATAATGCCTCCATATATATTTCATAAAACAACCAGAAGAAAACAAAAACTATAATAAAAATGAACAACCTACAATAAACCAGAATGACAAGCTGAGAAGAAAATGTTGACACAAAGCCAGGCCCGAGCCAAAAACACACGCCCAACATCTTCGGGATCGTCGCTCAGCTCCGCCTCGCAGTCGCCGGGATCCCCTACAACCGTAAGTCAAGCGATCCTGGACGCTGCAGTTGCGTCGAGCTCGAGCGACGAATACTTCTCTCCGCCGACGACACCACCACCTACGCGTCGACGGGGAGGACGCCGGCCACCGGACAGCCTAGGATCTCGAGGTCCATCGGCCTCTGACAGGGTCCCCGCTCCCGGTGGAAGTGTGCAGCGTATACGATGGACGCAATCGATTAACGAAAACGTCATGCGCGCATACTTTGGGGCTACAAAGGGGGGAAGTAACCTGACTGCGTACCGTGGTCGGATGCTCTCTCTGTTTCAGGTGCTTGAGCCAGCTGTCAACGTGTCGGCCCAACGTCTATCGGATCAGGTGCGGGTCATCCAACGTAACCGTATGCTGGATGACGCCGTACTTGATAAACTGCGTGAGGAATCACAGAGAAGCCGTGTCTCACCTGCCTTGCCACCGGCCGCGGTGCAACTGCAACCCAGTGTTTCACCGCGACCCGACCATGTTGGCGAGGATGATGACGGCGGGGCTATATCTGTGAGTACCCAATGCAATGCACGTTTGAGGAGCGCTTTGGAATGTGCATTCAGCGAGTATCGCTCCACACCGCCTGGGCTTAGACCTCGACTACCTCGTTTGCCCATGCATAAGAAAAATAGGGCGCTGGTGTGTGTCTCTAGATTCGCTATCAAATGTTTTTGATAGCAGCAAAGACCTTGCCGACACCCACTCGATCTTGTACTGTGCGGCTGCAGCAGCATGTCGAGTAGATAACGTCAAGTTGCCCAAAACTGACAGAGCTACACGACCAGCTATACCAGCTTGGCAGTGCAGGATTGAGCGTCGTACCGGTGAGGCTAGAGCACTCATCGGCAAGCTTATCTGCTTCAGGGAGGGCAACACTCGCCCTAGAGTGATGCGCTTTGTGAGGCGGGCGTTCTCAGGGACTTTTAATTAGACTTTTTACAATGGTATTCAATCATCTTTATAGCCCTTCGCTAAGAATAGTTACAGCACTGATAACAACATTTGTGCCACATGTTAAATTTAGTCTTGTTATACTTATTTTTATTTATTTTTACCTTTGTATAGATTCTTTTACCGATTGTTTTGTGAATGTGTGAACATTGTAGGCCTTCTAGATGCTAGTTAACATTTTTTAACTTTTTTTATATAATATATAATCTTTTTTTTTTTTTTTTTTAGTTTCTTACGACTTATTGTCATAAGAGGGGCCTACGTTGTCCCCCCATATCTAAGTACTAATGCTGTAACATGGAAATATTGTAAAACCAAACCATTTTAAAAGAGTTACCATGGAGTTTCTTGCCGGTTCTTCTCCATTGGAAACGACCAACCCGAACCGTGCACCTTTTGTCGACGTTTTATAAGTGCCCATGTAGGCCTATGTGAAATAAAAAAATTGATTTTGATTTTGATTTTGACTGGTATCAGTTCTCGAGATTATATGTCCCACGTCACAGAGCGTATCGACTTCCTGAAGCAGAAGATCTATGCATGGGCAAACCGTATTCGTCGGTACAAGCGGCGAGTGGAGCGATACACTCAGAATCGCACATTCCAGAGCAACGAAAGGTGGGTTTATAGGGCTTGGGAGCAACCCAACCAAGGTGTGATTGATACGCGCCTACCGGATAATCACGCCATGTGTTCGTTCTGGCGCGATATCTGGTCGGTGCCTGTCAGTCACACCGAGAATGACTGGACTCGGGAGGTTTAACGAGCGTGCGATCCGATACCACAAATGGGGGCAATTACCATCAGCCCCCAAGATGTGGCTCGTGCAGTCCGCCCGTTGCCTAACTGGAAATATCCAGGGCCGGACGGACTGCACAACTTTTGGATTAAATGGTTCCAAAGGTCGCACGCTCGTTTGGCAACTCAGTTCCAGTCTGCCTTAGAGTCAGGATCGCTACCCTAGTTCCTAACGACAGGAATAAACCACCTGCTCCACAAATCAGGTAGTACTGCGGATCCTAAAAATATAGACCGATAACGTGCTTACCGACGGTTTATAAAGTCCTTACATCCATTCTGAGAGCGAAAATTAAGCAACATATTGACAATAACGCCATCATGTCTGTTTCTCAGAATGGATGTAGGAACGAGTCTCGCGGTACTAAGGAGCTGCTCCTCATAGACATTGCCATTAGCCAACAGGTTCGCCGTTCCCGCAAGGATCTGGCGACATGTTGGATAGATTACAAGAAGGCCTATGACTCAGTGCCACATACATGGCTTATGAGGGTGTTGGAGTTGTATAAAATTGATGCAACTCAGCGCGCCTTCCTGACGTCATGTATGGGGCAGTGGAGGACGGTCCTTCACTATCCAGGATGTCGACAGATTCAGGAAAACAGCGAACCTATAAGGATCGAGCGCGGAATATTTCAGGGCGACAGTCTGAGTCCTCTGTGGTTTTGTTTAGCCCTGAACCCTCTCAGTACACTGCTGGAGGGTTCAGGTCTGGGCTATCGGTTGAGAAGAGGTGGTCAGGTCATATCACACCTCCTTTACATGGATGATCTGAAGCTCTTTGCCCCCAACAACTTGCAACTGATGAAGCTACTGAAGGTAACAGACACCTTCAGTGACGCCATCCGTATGGAATTTGGTGTGGACAAATGTGCAGTCATGCATGTAAAGCGAGGGGAGATTATGGAATCCGTGGGAATACAACTCTCGGATTCCATTTACCTTCGATCCCTTTCCTCAACCGAAACTTACAAGTATTTGGGTATGTCGGAAGCACTAGGCATCAATGTTACTGACGTGAAACAGTCTTTGAAGGAGCGCTTCTTTGGCCGCCTGAAAAGAGTACTAAATAGTCTTTTATCGGGCGGTAACAAGGTGCGTGCCTTCAACAGCTGGGTCATGCCGGTATTGATGTATTCTTTCGGCATACTCAAATGGACTCAGACTGAACTTGACGCCCTGGATAGGAGGGTCCGCACGCTGCTTACCGCAAATCGTATGCATCACCCATGTTCATCGGTTATGAGACTGTATATCCCTCGGAAGTGCGGGGGTCGTGGCTTTTTAAATGCTAAGACCCTACACAACCGCGAGGTATGCAGTCTTAGGGAATACTTCCAGGCCGCTGACGTGGGTATGCATCGAGATGTGGTAGCGGTGGACAAGGGCCTTACCCCGCTCTCCTTGGCTAACGAGAACTGACGCAAACCTATAGTATTAGATACTAATGACCGCAGGGAGGTATGGCAGAGCAAGGAGCTTCACGGACACTTCTTCTTCACTTCTACTTTGCGATTATGGACGAAGTTATGATGACAAACAACTACCGGAAATACATTGTGAAGGACGGCACGGTTGACATCTGTCGGGCATGTCACCGGCCGGGTGAATCAATCCGTCACATTATCTCCGGTTGTTCTAGTCTGGCTAACGGAGACTATTTGCATAGACACAACCTTGTAGCCAGGATTATCCATCAGCAACTTGCTCTTAAATACAATCTTGTGCCAGAAAGCGGTACTCCTGGACACGGTGCGTATCGTTAGGAGGTTCCTCTCTCAGGAGCCCTGACCACCGGTAGCTTGGACCCTGTTCCTGATACCGGTGGGATTTATAATTTCAATAACAATTCCAATAAAAATAAATTACAACTGGTTGGTAGAAGAGACTTAGACAGGTGCTGGATGAACAAGATCTGTACACAATTAGAGAACCCTGCCTCTTAAACTAGGGTGTTGGAACACCGACCAGCGGGGAACGGCGCGGCGCGCGGGGAGCGCCCCCGCCTCTTATCCCGCGACACTTACCACCAGAGCGCGCCTACAATCGCACGCGCACCTCTCAAGAATCAGTACATATTTTCAATGTTATAATACTTACCTACATCTATTGTATTGTAACTAAAATTAAACCAGTGTTTACAGTCCGCTCTCGTATTTTATTTAGTCCATCAAGCACAGGATCCCAAACAAATGGTCCTCTCACCGGCACAAAAGCAAGAAACAAGATAGCCATCTACTTGGACTTTGGACAACGCAGCGACACCGAGTTCCGCCACCGAGGTGACATCGTACTTTGGGCAAGAACACGCCACCGAGTTCTCTCAGCGACATCACATCGTCTTTGGGCTAGGACACGGCATGTTGTGAGTTTGTTCCAATTATTTCCTATCTAAAATCCTACCCGAACTTTCCATACCGACATTTGGTATAAAAATCTATCCATTTAATTTACAGCCTTTATTTCATTCTATCTGAGTCATTGCATATTTATTTCTTATGTTTCACAATTTATTAAACTTCGTACCTTTCGCTATAGACATCGATGCATCTTTTTACCTACGCTTAACTATATGAGCGGGTTTCTTATCGCATCACACGAAACGTACTTACGGCATATACCTACGTCATTATTGTCTGCTGCAGCCTATTCATAAAACTGTAGTTGACTTGACGATCATAATAATAGATAATCTTTATTTAAAACTGTTCAGTCTTGTACGATTTTTTCCCATATAGAACATTATCAAATACTTTGTAGGGTAGGTAGGTACCAACGAACATCTTTGCTTACTTTTTACGATAAATTGCTTGTTTTCTTACATAATAACAAGTAATAATAGCTGCAATAACGTAATAATTTATGTTATAGTGCATTTATATAGTTACAAAACAACATATATCCACATTTACTAAACTTAAAATTTTACGATAAAATTGCTAAAATACCCACTTTTTTTTTTTTTCCTTTGTTTGAGTTGTACTTTTTGCGTATTCAGCTTGGAACATTTACATCATGACAAATTTGGACAATCTCATTAAAAAACGCAGTGCTTTAAAAGCTAAATTAACCAACTTCAATAACTATCTCAGCTCAGTTCAGGATGTAAAATCTTTGTCAGCTTTGCAACGCAACGAATTAGAAGGACGTTATCAGAAATTCGACGCTATATATGACATTTTTGACGATTTACAGTTGGAGATTGAAGTGCAGTCGGATAAGCCCGAGGAGGCCTATGCGGAGCGAGCAAAGTTCGAGGAGCGGTTCCACTCACTAGCTGCACAAGCTCGCGCCTTGCTGTCTCCCGTCGCTGATTCCCGCGACGATGAGTCTGTAGCGAGTTCGCCGAGTCAATCAGGTGGTTCTAAGAATTTTGTACGCTTACCTAAAATTGATCTCCCAACCTTTTATGGTGGCCTTGAGTCTTGGCTTGAATATAAAGATACCTTCTTGTCGTTGATCCATAATAGTTCTTGCATAGACAACATAAGCAAATTCCATTACCTACGCGCTTCATTAAAAGGAAATGCACAACAAGTGATTGCTAATATTGATTTCAAAGCGACAAACTACGACACGGCATGGAATTTGTTATGTCAACGATACGATAATAACAGACTTCTCATAAATAATCATTTACAAGCTTTGTTCAACATTAATGTTCTTGTAAAAGAATCCAGTGCCGCATTACGTGGTCTGATTGATGTCATTAATAAAAACACTCGAGCATTAAAATCATTGAAAGAACCAGTCCAATATTGGGACACAATTATTGTTTATATGATGTCAAATAAATTAGATACAACTACGAATAGAGATTGGGAAGAGTATCGTAGCTCATTAGAAAAATCGCCAACTTTGACACAATTTTGCACTTTCATAAATAACAAAGCAGATTTATTAGAAACAATAGAAGAAAAATTAAATAAACCGACAACAAATAATTTAAAAAACAATTCACAAACAAAAGAAAACAATAATCAACAAAAACAACAATCAACTGAAACAAATAAGGTTTTACAATGTCCTATGTGTACAAAACCACATTTATTATATTCATGTGATCTTTTTCGTAGCTTGCCGGCCACAACACGAGTTGTCAAGGCCAAAGAGTTTGGAGTGTGTCTAAATTGTTTACGCTCCACTAATCATTTAGCCAAAAATTGCAAACTTACTCATTGTAAATACTGTAAATTTAAACATAACACTCTTTTACACATTGATCAGTCAAAAAATGCTTCTGATCCGATGCCAAGTGTAGCCCTACCAGTCGATGTGTCTGATAACAACCCAATATCCAACAATACGTCAGAAAATGTCGCTCGTTATCAACAATTATCTACCTCTTCGAACCTTTTACTTTCCACAGCTCTGGTGAAGGTTGTCAACAACAAAGGCGAGAAGTTCGACGCCAGGATTTTGCTGGATAACGGTACCGCATTCAATTACACTTCGTACGCATACTGCGACAAGCTGGGTCTGTCAAAATCGAACACAAATTCAACAGTCTCAGGTATCAACAATCAATTAACTCCTTGTATGCATACTTGCAATCTCACGATCGAATCGAATACTAGCTCTTTTAAGGCAAATATAAATTGCAACATTTTGCCACAGCTAACACAAAAACAACCTCCTGTTTATATCGATATCAGCAAAATTCCGTTTCCATCACACTTGCAATACGCAGATCCGTTCTTCTATGAACCATCAGATATTGATATTTTGGTAGGATCAGAGATCTTTTGGTCCGTTCTTGGAAACGCGACGATCAAATTAGGCAAAAATTATCCTGAAATTCGTGATACAATGCTAGGTTGGTTGGTCACACGTCCAGTATTGAGCTCGTCATCACAGTCACGTGCATCAGTCCAGTCGCACACTTGCTATCACACGATGACACAAATCGACTCAACAGTAAGTAAATTTTGGGAACTTGATTCTATTCCATCGAAGTACACGTTGTCTCTAGAAGAACGTGCTTGCGAAGAAAATTTCGCTCAAAATACCTATCGCGATGAAAATGGACAGTTTGTTGTGACAATGCCTCTCAAACACGATCCTGATGTTTTAGGAAACTCGTACGATATGGCTAAAGCTCGTTTCTTGTCACTTGAACGTCGATTCCAGCGCGATCCGAACTTCAAAAAAAGTTATGTCGATTTTATGCATGAGTACGAAGACCTGGGTCACATGACAGAAAATATAGGTACGAGCAAACCTCACGCTGGGGACGCACCTGAATATTTTCTGCCTCATCATGGTGTCATCAAGGAAACTCGAACGACAACAAAGTTCAGAACAGTCTTCGACGGGTCAATGACCTCTAGTTCAGGCAAGTCTCTCAATAATTTACAAATGGTCGGTCCTACTGTGCAAAATGATCTGCTGTCTATCTTACTTCGTTTTCGACAACATAAGTACATTGTAAGTGCCGACGTCGAAAAAATGTACAGAGCAGTGTTACTTAACCCTTCGCAACGTCAGTTGCAACAAATTGTTTTTAGAGACGAACCCAACTTACCTCTAAAAACATACAGTTTAAATACCGTAACATACGGTACAGCATCTGCCCCCTATCTCGCTACAAAATGTCTCGTCACACTCGCAGAGACAGCGTCCGATGATCGCGTCAAAAAATCAATTCAAAATGACTTTTATGTCGATGATTACCTCAGTGGTTGCGATTCCTTATCGGACACAATAGATTTGGCAAACTCAGTTGCATCTATTTTAGCAACAGCAAAATTTTTTCTTCGTAAATGGCAATCTAATAGCAGTCATGTTTTGTCTCAAATTCCAGGAGCGTCGGGGCAGTCACAGTCGTTAGGAATCGCAGAGGGCCAAAATATTGCATCAAAAACGTTAGGGTTGCAGTGGCTTTGCGAGCCTGACGTATTGGGTTTCTCTATAGACATCGAGTCCAAAAAGAAGGTAACGAAGAGGCACATTTTGTCTGTTATTAGTCAGATCTTCGATCCACTCGGTTTGGTCGGGCCATGTATAATCGAGGCAAAAATAATCATGCAACAATTATGGATTTCTAATTGTGATTGGGACGCCGAAGTTCCGACACAATTACGTGACGATTGGTTGTCTTTTGCAAATTCATTACCTTTCCTAAATAATTTAATGGTTCCTCGACGAGTCTTTGTTGATTCTACGTTGCATGAACTTCATATTTTCACAGATGCAAGTGAACGCGCTTACGGCGCAGCAATTTATGCCAGATCAATTCACGAAAACGGAGAATATCATGTTCAGTTACTAGCTTCAAAAAGCAGAATAGCTCCCATCAAGAACATGACTATTCCACGCCTCGAATTGTCTGGCGCGTTACTAGGATCGCGATTGTACACAAAAGTTTTGAGTTCACTCACCTTATCAATCACTAAATGTCGTTTTTGGAGTGATTCAACCATCGTTTTGTGCTGGCTTAGGTCAAAATCGAATCTATTGAAACCTTTTGTTCGCAATCGAGTTAGTGAAATCCAGGACACGACTGCAGGGCACACTTGGGGTTATGTCGATACTAAACAAAATCCAGCAGATATTATTTCGCGTGGTTTGAAGGCAGATCTCATCTCTGATTGTACTTTATGGTGGTCTGGGCCAACATTCTTAACTCAAGAAGAATCTCATTGGCCAAAAATGCCTAATGATATTAAACAAGATTTTTCAGAAATCGTAGTCAACAATCAACCTCAAGTTAGTTATCATACACAAGTAAATAACGACTCAATCGCAAATCAAATTCACAAACATTCAGATATGAGTCGTTTACAGAGAATATTAGCTTATATGTATAGATTTATTCATAATTGCAAAACTAAAACCAACAAACAACAAGGACATTTACAACCATTAGAGCTTTCAAAATCATTAACTACAATTATTAAACATGCTCAACTTGAAATGTTTCCCAATGAGCATCATCTGCTTCAATCACAAAAATCATTACCGGGCAAAAATAGATTGATAGCATTCAGCCCATTCATTGATAATGATGGTGTAATTCGCGTGGGCGGCAGACTTGACAATGCTCCTTATGATTATAATGTAAAGCATCCCATCTTATTATGCAGCAAACATCATTTTACAAAATGTCTGTTTCAGAAGGAGCATGTCAAGCTTCTGCATGCGGGGCCACAACTTTTACTTGCCAACATACGGCAAGCCTACTGGCCGCTGGGTGGTAGGAATTTGTCTAAAACTACTGTCAAACAATGCGTTAAATGTTTTAGGTACAAATGTCAAACCGTGCAACCTATTATGGGTCAACTACCTAGTACAAGAACTGTCTTAGAATTCCCCTTTTTACATTGTAATGTAGACTATGCTGGGCCAATACTCTTGGCTGATCGCAAGGGAAGAGGATGTAAGCTTACAAAAGCCTACATATGCATTTTCATATGCCAAGCAGTTAAATGTATCCATATCGAACTCGTTACAGAACTCACGAAGGAGGCTTACATGGCAGCGCTAAATAGATTTGTGTCTCGTCGCGGCAAGCCTAAAAGTATCTTGTCTGATAACGCCACTAACTTCGTAGGTACATGCAATGAGCTACAACGTTTCATACAAGAATCTGACATCTCATACGACATCGCTCAAAAGGGTATCGAATTCTCCTTCGTCCCTCCATATACTCCCCATTTCAACGGCTTAGCTGAGGCAGCCGTCCGCTCGACAAAACATCACCTGAAAAGGTTACTTCAGATTACACATTTCACTTATGAGGAAATGTCAACTTGTTTGGCTCAGATAGAAGCTATCTTAAACTCTCGCCCTCTTACCCCGATGTCCTCTGATCCTCTAGACTTGACGGCCCTAACTCCTGCTCACCTTTTAATTGGACGGTCACTCATGTCTGTTCCACACCCACAGATAGATGATGATGTGAACATCGGCAGCATACGGCAGCGGTTCGAAAGAGTGGAGCACATACGCCAACATTTTTGGAATCGTTTTCATATAGAATATGTGTCTCTCCTACAAAGCAAAACGAAATGGACCCAAGCCACGCCGCAGCAGCTGTCCATCGGCAGTCTAGTCCTTGTGAAGGACAAGGGCCAGCCTCCACTACTTTGGCCTCTGGGACGGGTCACGAAGGTGATACCTGGCGGTGATGGAGCAACAAGAGTCGCCGAAGTCAAGACCAGCAGAGGCTCGATTCTGCGGGCATTCAACAACATATGCCCACTCCCACTTTGATGTCCACCTGCCTGCCATCAACCCGGGGAGGCTGTTGGAACACCGACCAGCGGGGAACGGCGCGGCGCGCGGGGAGCGCCCCCGCCTCTTATCCCGCGACACTTACCACCAGAGCGCGCCTACAATCGCACGCGCACCTCTCAAGAATCAGTACATATTTTCAATGTTATAATACTTACCTACATCTATTGTATTGTAACTAAAATTAAACCAGTGTTTACAGTCCGCTCTCGTATTTTATTTAGTCCATCAAGCACAGGATCCCAAACAAGGGTTACCTGTATCTTAAGAGACAGTGGTAACACCCGATTTTGTTTGAATAAGAATTTACTAAGACAACATCCGACTATTTAAAATATTTCTTTACCATTGCGTCGGAGTATATATTGTAAGGATTTATTTCCTACTGTAAATACTTATCGCAGAATAACTTGAGGTATGTGAGGAACAATTGTTTTAAAGTACCATATGTCCCTTTTAGCGGTCAAGTGGTACAAGGATGTTACGTTGTACCACAATGGTATTTAGTGCGCTACTAATCCTACCACATTATAAAAGTAAATTGAGCATAATGGAGATAAACTCTGTCTAGGTTTATAAATATTTAGAGGATTCGTGTAAATATAAATACCTTTGTTTATTTACATTTCAGATAACATTTAACTATTATGTGCTAAATGACCTAAAGTTTTGCTAATGCTAATTTCGTTTTGTTGAGAAACTCTTAAAAAATAAACAAGTTTCCAAAATTCCTAATTTCAAACAAGGCTTTTTGAATAGGTGCCAAATAGAACGGCGATCTGGGCAATTGGGGCAGAGGGAGGTGATTTCAGACTAGCTCGGCCGCAATTTTCTATTTTTCCTCGGATTTTTTTTTTGACACATTTCCATTTCGCTGCCTAGAAAATTGTTCGTTTCTTGTTTTCGTTGTATCTGCAGTTCTATGTGATAGCCGTTGTTGTACATTGAACCAGACGATTCGGGTCTTAGAAACAATAGTTAGGGTTTATTTATGGCTCAATTTTTTGTTCTGAAATTTATTTAATTACAAATAAATCATTGAAGAGATCCGATACTTGTTCACTTACAGTGCAGTGAGTTCAGGATCATTTTGCAGCGTTGAAGCAATTTTGTTCAAAGAAATAATGTGTTACGATATCTCTTTTTATAATCAAGACTTAGTGAAGCGGGAACGTTCGCAGATGCTTTTCTCAACACGTAGGCGGAACAAAATTTGTCATCATTACTTTTTCAGCGGTTGTTGTATTCAGAATGTTTGTGTAAAGTATGGAGAACTATATTAGGAAAGTTGATATGGGAGACCTTCAACGCGGAATTTTTAAATAATATTTTTGTTAAAAAGATTTTATTTTTATCTTTTTTTGTTTTGGTACCTCACATTACCATAAAAAATCATTCATAGTTAGAGTATATCTCATTTAGATTCCAATAAGCCCAAACACGACTAGGATACTTTGTTTAATTTCGGAATTCCTGTGCCTACCTTTAAGCTTAATCATAAGATCAGTTCGATGGTAACATTTTCATCAGTACTATTTATTTACATGTATTTGTTTCATCATAGTCGCTTAAGTATTTGAGAGGTTGGTATAACCATGCAACATGCAAGCGAGCATGCAACATGCAGCAGGCAAGGTTTCTGTCACGGCTCCGGCGCTGCGGGGCTCCGGAGGTCCCACGCAAGCTTATCGTCGTAGATGGTTCAACACTCACCACCGCAGCACCTGCTTCCAAAGTCGCGTGCCGCCTCGCCCCTCCGCGCATACGCGATTCTAAATAACGATTTCATAGGCGATTTGTTTGTCACTAAAACCTAATTTTTGTCTTTATATTTTTTGTCATAACAAATCATTTAACTAAATGTTAAATGTCTATAGATTGTTTGCTGTAATAAATAATTTGATTTGATTAAAGGCCTTAATGACATTATCCTTGGTAATATTCTGCTGAGTAAAAATTTGACCAAATGAAAATGTGCTTATTAAAATCATTCCAAATATTACATTGGTATAAAAACTGGTTGCTAAAATTTGTTTGGATAGTGAAATATTGTCAAAATAATTTTAGCGTAACGACAGGATCCCGTTTTATTTACATTTAGAATTTATGAGTACATTATGAAAGTTCACGTAAAATTTGTGTCAAACAGCAGATTTTTAGTGTCTTATACTGAATTGGTATCTCGAAATTTTTACATTTTGCTCGTAAAGAAACCAGATATAGTGCAAAAGATACTTATGAGTTAAAAAAAAATAAAGATAGATACGAGCATTTGTATGAAAAGTACTACAGGTTGGCCGCTCTTCATACCATAGACATATATAGTATTAGCGAAAACATACAGAATTTATGGTTTTGATACAGATTCTCAGTTTTTTACGTACGACAGAGTAGTAGATTTCTGAACGCTGCCATCCCAAAGGTGTTGTGTCTATTTATACAATGTGAAGTTTCCCAAAAATAAAATTGCCTTATTATTAAATATATTTTCATTTCACAAACTCGAAAAGTAGTGCTTGCTTGGTCCGAGTTCCGGGATGAAATATTTTTAATTCATAATTCATGGTTATTAAATAATGATTTTTACATGTAAAAGGTTCAACAATATGCAACGTCGCCGTCGACTGTATAATCTTCTGCAAACAGCAAAGTACTAATGGCTTGAGATGGGACAAAAGATTACCTAGCAACTGTAACCTCTTAGTAGTAATAAAAAATGTAGTACATCATATTAGATCAAGTTCTTTCCACTTTCAGCTTTGCGAAGTTTACCTTCTTCAAAGTCCAACTTTTCATTAGATATTCGCTCAGCTGAAAACTAATTATATTTTTGTGACAAGTAACAAAACACAAAGTTTTATCTTTACTTTTAAAATCACATTACGAAAAGGTAATTAAAGGAAAGTGTTTTAATAGTACTTAATTGTGTTAAAGGTGAGCCGAATCTTTTGAATTAACTCAGAGGCGGCTCGAGAAGGAATTTAATTTTCTCAAACTATGGATTAAGGAAGCTCCGGGTATCATGGAGGACGACCAATGTGTATTTATGTTCAAATACCGACCCGTGGCCCAGTGGTTACGGGGGGTTGCCCAGTGGTTACGGCCCAACTTAAGAGTTGTAGGTCGTTGTTTCGACTCGAGCAGGCGCTTTACTTTGTGTAATTTATTTCATCACCACTGCTCTCAAAACGATCAAGGGAAACGTCGTGAGGAAACCGGCATGTCCTAGAACCAAAAATTCGAAGACATGTGTCATCAACCAATCCGCATTGGGCCCGCATAATGGATTATAGCCCACTCCCTCTCTATGATAGGAGGCCTGTGTGGGAATATTAAAAGGTTGATGATAATGATGATGCCCAGCCCGTGCCGGCTTACTATAAGATGGATATTCTAAGATGAGATATATTTGAAAGCCAATTACAGATTAGTGACTTCGATTGAATTACGTTCATAAAATGAGACTTCCGCGTCAAGTCTCGCCAACGTTTCCAAAAATCTTGCAAAACTTTTAGTTTACTTTTACTCAAAGATTAGTATTTTAAAATGCGTGTTGTGTTTTCCGTATTCTTTTACCGTTACTTTACCTATTAACGTAGCCTCTCTCAACTTTTCTTCCAGTAATTTCAGCGTTAAAAATGCTTTATAATTTAACATACGCTGCGGGGAGAACTGTAAGGATACTATGTATTGCTACTGTTCTCGTTACTTATGGAGTGCGAAGAGAAGCCAGTGGTTGTATACAAAGTTATGTGTGTGAATGAACCAGTTGGGTGCACGCCAAACACATTGCATTAAAGCGGAGAATCGAAAAAAAAATTACAAAGTCAACTATAAAAGCAACGACATCTAAGTGGGAAAAGTTCGAGGGTAGCATAGTAGAAAATTGAGAGCAAAACTTATGAGAATGGCAATTCAACTAGACTGTCGATATCGGCTCTCTATTGAAATGCTTTTGTATTTTTCTCAGTGCTCTTCCTAAACTAAAGTGTAAAGTATATTATTTGCCTATACATACAAGTCTGATTTCTTATGTTTATGTGAAGGACTTGTTTATTATGATGATGTACACGGTATCATCTGTGGCTCATGTTCTTAGATTTTTTCAAGAGAGCTAGATATACTTTTGGTCACTTAAAAAAACAATACATAACAAAAAAACATGGCTATTTGATTGTGTATATTGTGATTGAAGTCAAACTGAACTGCACATGTAAATGAAGTGTGAGGAGGTGGAATAAGAGATGTAACGCATTTATCCTTTATAGACGAGGCTTGAGCGGGTTCAGATGAGCTGTAATATGTTACAGATGGGAGCTGTACGGCACACGTGAATAATGCAGGTTATTCTCACACGGGACACAATTTAAAGTCGGAACTAGAAAGAATCTGGACACTGTCATTGTTTAATTTAGAAGTTTAGATGTTTAGAGATTTTGATGCTTTGAATCTTGCTCGAAAATTGGTGAATAACATATACTGTATGCGTTTGGGCGTTTTTTTTTGGGATTGTTTAGCAATTGCCAACCAGCATAAGTACCAGTAGTGCAATACTACTAGTACTTATGCTGGTTGTCCTTCAAAGTGTAAAGATATCGTTAAAATTATATCTACGTGCAAAAATTTAACTCTCCTTTTAAATTTGATTTTGGAACTAACGCTCATTTAAGTTTAGCCGAATAGATTCCCTATTCGGCTAAACTTAAATGAGCGTTAGTTCCATCAATCATTTTTCAGTTCATCAATCTTTAGATGTCAGTCTCGTTTAAAATAAGTAATGAAAAGTAAAGTTATGCAGGAGCTTGTAACGAGAATTAAAATATCTATATGAATGGAAACTGAATATGACTAACTGAATATAAATATACCTACTAACTAAATATTAACTAAAACACAATTTCTATTTACTTCATTTCGAACCCAAATGTATAATCAGGACATCGCGCGATCGTAGAGATCATAGAGATCCGAGGTATCCAATTTTCTTGAAACAAAATTAATCCTGAAATACCAACACTCGCTTCGTCAAGCCACACGTCTAGCGAATTGTCTCTTAGTAATGAATAAATGAAATTAACTTCGTCGTGTTCATATTTATTTAACGTGGATTTTCTCATTATTAATGTATCTTAGTGACAAATTGTTTAATATCCGCTTCGGTAATTTAGAGGTGCACAATTAATAATGTGGAGATTTCTGTTAAGCCTTGAGTCCTTTAATGATTCAATCCTATCTGTGTGTGCATGTATTTGTCTATTAAGTAATTAATTTAAGGCTTATTAGGAGACGATAAAAAGACTATTGATTGTGAATAAATACCAATTTAATTAAATAAATTGTGTAGAATAAATTCAACGTACAATTCCGTTCCTCGAACAAGATTATATTGCTCCCGAGGCAGAGGAAAGTTCAGTTCACAGAACGAAGTTTCCACTGCATCCAGTTCATTAAAAGTGCATACTTATTTACTGAACTTGTTCAAAATACTTTATTTTGGACAAGCAACATCATATTTAGCAATAATAATTAAATAAATGAACTTGCAAAACTCTGAGCTGATATACAACAAAAATGTTAAATAACTAATGTTTCCGAGTTCCTTTTCCATGAAAAATTAAAGCACAAAGGGATCTTTTTTAAAACTTTTCTAGTTCATTATAATTTGATAGAAGATTTATGCGTTTTTCAAGTTAAATTGTGGACTAAAAAACGGTTTCCGCAGAATATCTGATTAAATTGGTCCAAGTTTAACTTGAGTTTGTGAAAAAAAATTACGCCGGTTTATCCCAAGTTAAATGATCCTGCATTGCAAGTTTTAAAACAGTTGGTAATTGTTAATAAATGAAAAAGTAATAGAATGATCAATCAAGAACAAATTACTTAAAAGCAATATTATTTGGTGGAATGCTGTTAATACTTAATGGGCTCACTTTCCATATTGATTGAAACCAATCCAGCAGTTTATTGAAACAAGTATTTACATTCACACAAATGTATTTGTGGTAACGACTCACTTAAATCCATTAATACCACAACTGAATATCTCTTTAATCATCAGGTGTAATACCACCGCAGAACGTTCTCATTAAGGACATAAATAGTTTTGTATTAAACTAGAACACCGCGTGGGGTATATGAGGATTACTAAGGATGTGACGTTAGACTACAGTGTTATGTTCCACTCAGGGGTCACGGCCGAAAACGCCCGAAACTACCTTGGGTCTCGGGTCGGCCGGGCAGTTTCGCGCGTAACTAGTCCTGCCGCATTTGTAAGATTTTCCGATAATATAGCATAATAGAACCAAGGCCTGTCTTTATAAAAACATAGTGCATAGACATGAAAAAAAAAAGAGGTTTGTATTTTTTTTGAGAAAAATTTAAGCTACGGGGTGATATATATATCTTCAGACCGCACCATCATGATGTCGAGAAATGATTTAGAATATGAACGCATCGAAAAGAGAATAATAAGGGCTGGTGTGTGAGCGAGAGGAAAGGAGCGAGCTATAATAAGACTAAGAAGTAAGACGCAATTGTTTTTTTGTTAAGAAGTTTAAAAACAATTAATTAGTTGTACAAGCAGTGAAGAGTTTATTTTCGGTCATCCAAATCAATACATCACCCCTACATATATTTTATACTAGCTGACCCTCGGAGCTTCGCTCCCGTCAACTGGCTACCTACCCTGGCTACCCTGCCTACCCTGCCTACCTTGCCTATCCTGCCTACCATGCCTACCCTGCCTACCCTGCCCCTACCCTGCCTTCCCTGCCTACCCTGGCTACCCTGCCAACCCTGCCTGCCCTGCCTACCCTGCCTACCCTGCCTAACCTGCCTACCCTGCCTACCCTGCCTACCCTTCCTACCCCTGGCTACCCTGCCTACCCTGCCCCTACCCTGGTTACCCTGCCTACCCTGACCTTCCTGCCTATCCTGCCTACCCTGCCTACCCTGCCTACTCTGCCTACCCTGCCTACCCTGCCTACTCTGCTTACCATGCCTACCCTGCCTACCCAGCCTACCCTGCCTACCCTGCCTTTCCTGCCTACCCTGCCTATCCTGCCTACCCTGCCTACCCTGCCTACCCTGCCTACCCTGCCTACCCTGCCTTTCCTGCCTACCCTGCCTATCTTGCCTACCCTTCCTACCCTGCCTACTCTGCTTACCCTGCCTACCCTGCCTACCCGGCCTACCCTGCCTACCCTGCCTACTCTGCTTACCCTGCCTACCCTGCCTACCCTGCCTAACCTGCCTACCCTGCCTACCCTGCCTACTCTGCATACCATGTCTACCCTGCCTACCCTGCCTACTCTGCATACCATGTCTACCCTGCCTACCCTGCCTACCCTGCCTAACCTGCCTACCCTGCCTAACCTGTCTTTCCTGCCTATCTTGCCTACCCTGCCTACCCTGCCTACTCTGCTTACCCTGCCTACCCTGCCTAACCTGCCTACCCTGCCTACCCTGCCTACTCTGCATACCATGTCTACCCTGCCTACCCTGCCTACTCTGCATACCATGTCTACCCTGCCTACCCTGCCTACCCTGCCTACCCTGCCTACCCTGCCTTTCCTGCCTACCCTGCCTTTCCTGCCTACCCTGCCTTTCCTACCTACCCTGCCTATCTTGCCTACCCTGCCTACCCTGCCTACTCTGCTTACCCTGCCTACCCTGCCTACCCGGCCTACCCTGCCTACCCAGCCTATCCTGCCTACACTGCCTACACTGCCTACCCTGTCTTTCCTGCCTACCCTGCCTATCTTGCCTACCCTGCCTACCCTGCCTACTCTGCTTACCCTGCCTATCCTGCCTAACCAGCCTTTCCTGCCTACCCTGCCTATCCTGCCTACCCTGCCTATCCTGCCTACCCTGCCTATCCTGCCTACCCTGCCTATCCTGCCTACCCTGCCTATCCTGCCTATCCTGCCTACCCTGCCTACCCTGCCTACTCTGCTTACCATGTCTACCCTGCCTACCCTGCCTACTCTGCTTACCCTGCCTGCTCTGCTTACCCTGCCTACTCTGCCTACCCTGCCTAACCTGCCTATCCTACCTACCCTACCTACTAATTTGTATCTATCATCAATAGTTTTCTTAGCGCACGCCAAATAATGTATTTTACAGACAACATTTTGCTACCTTGGGTTACATTATTGCAATTTTCATAAGGATCTCTATTTTTTTTGAAAATATTTTATAGCCTATGACACTCAGGAATAATGTAGCTTTCTACCGGTGCAAGAATTTTCAAAATCGGTTCAGTAGATCCAGAGATTACCCCTTACAACGTCACAAACTCACAAACTCACAAACTTTACCTCTTTATAATATTAGTATAGATACATAGGTACAAATATTGCTCGTTTAATAGTATAGGATATAGTTTTTTGAAACTAGGATTAAGTTTCATCGGTAACGAGAAGCATAATTATATTAGTACCGATTTATTGGCAATAGTTCTTTTTTTTAAACTATAGCAAACAATTTCATACATCTGCCATGTTATTGCTTCACCACCCTAGGTGTTGGATTGATGCTTGGCATTCTTTATATGTCAACATATAACATCAAGTGTGGCATGTACCTTAGAGGATAAAATCTAAATAAATAAATCAATTGCATGGCAACTAGCAAGGGTAAAACTAATAGTTATCCGTATCATCTATCGGATTCAAACAAGCTAGACAGTTGTTTGATAAGCGCATTCAATATTACGTGTTAGAGCTCGACCTGTACTCATTTGGCATCGTTCCAGTCTGTGGCTTCATTTGAAAATGTTAAACAAAAGGTTTCGCTAAATTCGGCCAATACGTACCAAATTGGGTTAATATGTAATGCTTCTCCTAGCTTAGGAAGTGAAAACTAGAACTTTTAATGAAGTTACCATTTACTTATTATAGGATAATAAAGTTTTTTTTTTTAATTTATTCTTATAATGATAGTGTTTTTGATAGTTGTTTTGTTGTATTGTATTGATTGTATTCTGTTTGTCTCGAGAGAAAAGCGGCATAAAACAAATGCTCTTAAGATATTGTAATAAATAAACACATCATATAAATATTATTTTTACCATTTCTCTAGTTTTATTACAAAATAAATGAAAGCTTATATCTTAGAAAAAATAATAATTAGAGAACATCTATTGTTACCTAGTTTTGCTTTAAGTAAAATCTCAAAAGAAAGTAGCCTCTTTGTAATTTTTCCCCAGGGTAGGTACGAGCTAACCAGTTTCAAAGGCTTTGTAAAGGTTTTTGAAAGCCTGCTTAAAAATTCGTTGAGTCTCTTAGAACAGTTTTAACTAACACAAGTGCAGCTTTGATTAGAGCAATATAAAGTTCAATATAGTAATTCCATCTACCTATCAATAATAAAGCATTTTTTTTAGAAATTGGGCAGACAGCCAATAAGGAATGACTGATAGAAAATAAATTAGGGATTTTTCCTATTTAATATTATATTCCGTTTATTTAGCTTTGTACACACTTTATATTTACATTTTTAAATATTTCTTTATAAAAAACAAATCATTATCAACAACACTTGATCCAACCGTCCAGTGACAGTCTCGACAGATGGTCGTCGAGGCTCTTGGCCATCAGGCCGTTGGCCGTAATGACAATCGGCACAATGATCGCCGAGTCCACATTCCACATGTCAACAACCTCGTGTGCTAAGTCGAGATACTTGATTTGTTTCTCTTTCTCAGCTTTCACGAGGTTCTCGTCATGCGGAATGGTGACATCGATTATCATTGTGCGGCGCGCTAATCGGTCTATCACCACTATATCTGGCTTATTAGCAACAATAGTCCCATCAGTGATGATAGACCGATCCCACGTTGTACACGTGACATGGTCATTTTCGAGAACTTGGTCGGGCACATACTTGTAATACGGTACCTCCGATTACACTAGATTGTACTTCAAAGCAAGTTGCTGGTGAATAATCCTGGCCACTTGATTATGCCTGTGCAAATACTCGCCGTTAGCGAGACGAGAACAACCAGAGATAATAATAATAATATAAATACAATAATAATAAAAATAATAATATATAAACACTGGCAACACTAAAATGTCAACATGTTTGCGTTTTTCCTCCACAATTTAATTAATTTAAAAAATTCTACAATCACCAAATTCGAACAAAGTACCCAACAGAAGAAACCAATAAGAAAATAAAACCAATTCACCTATAATATCCACTCAAAAAACCAATCCAATTCATAAAAAATACAATAAACCAGTTGACATGTCAGTGACGACGTCAAATAGAGTGAAAATGTTTAAGGAAAAAGTGAAAATGTTTAAGGAAAAAGCATAATGTTGACGAGAGCAGCAGCTAGTCGCGCACGACTTCTACCCCCGGACTCGTCGCTCAGCTCCGCCCCGCCGCCGCCGGACTTCGGATCACCTGTGTCATCGGTGGCTGATGCAGCGTCGAGCTCGAGCGACGAGTATTTTTCCCCGCCGACGTCGCCAACACCTGTACGTCGGCAGGGGAGAGGCCGGCTGCCGAGGAGTTTGGGACCTAGGAGCCAACCGGCTCCAAGCCGGGTCCCCGCTGCCGGTGGTTGTGTGCAGCGCATGAGATGGGCTCAAAATATGAATGAGAACGTCATGCGCGCATATTACGGGTCTACTGAGGGGGGAACTAACCTCACTGCGTACCGTGCTAGGATGCTGTCTCTGTTTCAGGACCTTGAATCAACTGTAAACGTGTCAGCCCAACGATTGTCGGATCAGGTGCGGGTCATCCAGCGTAATCACAGGTTGGACGACGCCGCACTTGATAGGCTGCGCTCAGAAGTGCTGAACAACCAAATCGTCTCAACCCCGACACAGACCGCGACACCGCCAGCCACTATTGTGATCCCGCCGCGGTCCAATCATGTTACCGAAGAGGCAGATGATAGGGTTGTTATAGTAAGTAGCCAGTGCAATGAAAGATTGAGGAGCGCACTGGAGGATGCGCTTCGCGAGTATAGGTCAACACCGACTGAACTTAGGCCCCGATTGCCACGGTTGCCTATGCACAAGAAGAATAGGGCGCTGGTGTGTGCCTTGGACTCGCTGCTTAAGAATATCTTTGAAAGCAGCGAGAGCCTCATTGATACGCACTCAATCCTGTATTGCAGGGCTGTTGCGGCATGTCGTTTGGCCAATGTTAAGTTCCCAAACGAGACTATTCGGCCAAAGCCTGCCGTGCCAGCCTGGCAATGCAGGATCCAACGGCGTATCGATGGGGCCAGGGTACTCATCGATGGGGCCAGCCGTATTCGGCGGTGTGGGCGGCGGGTTGACCGGTACTCGCAGAATCGCATGTTCCAGAGTGATGAGAGGTGGGTATACAGAACTTGGGAGCGACCTGAGCACAGTGTGACTGACGTGTGCCGCCCGGATGATGTCGCCACGAGTACATTCTGGCGAAGCATCTGGTCGGTGCCCGTCTGTCACACTGAGGGTGGCTGGATGCGTGATGTCGAGCGCGTGTGTGATGCTATACCAGAAATGGAAAAAGTAATCATCAGTCCACCTGATGTAGCCAAAGCAGTTCGTCCGCTACCGAATTGGAAGTCTCCGGGACCGGACGGACTGCATAACTTTTGGCTAAAATGGTATAGCAGCTCACACGCGTTACTGGCATCTCAATTCCAGTCATGTTTAGAGACTGGGTCGCTGCCGCAGTTTTTAACAACAGGCGTTACCCACCTGCTCCATAAGACAGGTAGTCCCGCGGAACCCAAGAATTATAGACCAATTACTTGTCTATCGACGGTTTATAAACTTCTTACATCCATCCTGAGAGCAAAAATTGATAAACACATTGACGCTAACTCAATCATGTCTACCTCTCAGAATGGATGTAGGAATGGGTCCCGCGGCACTAAGGAGCTACTCCTCATTGACATGGCCATAAGCCAGCAGGTTCGTCGATCCCGCAAGGATCTGTCGACATGCTGGATAGACTACAAGAAGGCCTACGACTCTGTGCCACATACATGGCTCATGAGGATGCTGGAGTTGTACAAAATAGATGCAACTCTATGCACCTTCCTTGAGTCATGTATGGGGCAATGGAAGACAGTCCTTCGATATCCAGGATGTCGACCGATTCAGGGGGATGATGAGCCTGTATGGATTAAGCGGGGGATATTTCAGGGCGACAGTTTGAGTCCACTTTGGTTCTGCTTAGCCCTGAATCCTCTAAGTACACTGCTGGAGGATTCAGGACTAGGCTATCGGTTGAGAAGAGGTGGTCAGGTCATATCTCACCTCCTTTACATGGATGATCTGAAACTCTTTACCCCCAACAAATTCCAACTGACGGAGCTACTGAAGGTAACTGAAACCTTCAGTAACTCCATCAGGATGGAATTTGGGGTGGACAAATGTGCAGTCATGCATGTAAAGCAAGGGGAGATTATGGAATCCGAGGGAATTCAACTCTCTGATTCCATACACCTCAGACACCTCTCCTCGACCGAAACTTACAAGTATTTAGGTATGTCGGAAGCGTTGGGCATCAACAGTGCTGACATGAAGCAACTGCTGAAGGAGCGGTTCTTTGGCCGCCTAAAAAAGGTATTAAATAGCCTTTTGTCAGGCGGAAATAAGGTGCGCTCCTTCAACAGTTGGGTCATGCCGGTTTTGATGTACTCTTTCGGTATACTCAAATGGACTCAGACCGAGCTCGACGCCCTCGATAGGAGGGTCCGGACACTGCTGACCGCAAACCGGATGCATCACCCACGATCATCAGTGATGAGACTGTACATCCCGCGGAAGTGTGGGGGTCGAGGCTTTTTAAACGCCAAGACTCTTCACAACCGCGAGGTGTGCAGCCTCAGAGAATATTTTTTAAAAGCTGAAGTGGGTATGCACCGGGATGTGGTCGCAGTGGACAAGGGACTCACCCCGTTGTCCATGGCTAAAGAGAACTGGGGCAAGCCTGTAATACTAACTACTGATGAACGCAAAGAGGTATGGCAAGGCAAGGAGCTACACGGGCGCTTCTATCGGGCTCTTCATGGGCCCGATGTAGATTTCCCAGCGTCCGTATCCTGGCTACGTTTCGGTGACCTTTTCGGGGAAACTGAAGGTTTTGTCTGTGCAATTATGGACGAAGTTATCCTGACGGTTGACATATGTCGGGCATGCCACCGTCCGGGTGAATCCATCAGACATATTATCTCTGGTTGTTCTCGTCTCGCTAACGGCGAGTACTTGCACAGGCATAATCAAGTGGCCAGGATTATTCACCAGCAACTTGCTTTGAAGTACAATCTAGTGGAATCGGAGGTACCGTATTACAAGTATGTGCCCGACCCAGTTCTCGAAAATGACCATGTCACGTTGTACTGGGATCGGTCTATCATTACTGATAGGACTATTGTTGCTAATAAGCCAGATATAGTGGTGATAGACCGATTAGCGCGCCGCACAATGATAATCGATGTCACCATTCCGCATGACGAGAACCTCGTGAAAGCTGAGAAAGAGAAACAAATCAAGTATCTCGACTTAGCACACGAGGTTGTCGACATGTGGAATGTGGACTCGGCGATCATTGTGCCGATTGTCATTACGGCCAACGGCCTGATGGCCAAGAGCCTCGACGACCATCTGTCGAGGCTGTCACTGCACGGTTGGATCAAGGGCCTGATACAGAAGGCAGTACTCCTCGATACGGCTCGCATTGTGAGGAGGTTCCTGTCTCTGGAGCCCTAACCACCGGTAGCTTGGACCCTGCTCCTGACACCGGTGGACAACCATTTTTGTTATATTTTAAATGTTTTTTTTTAATGATTTGTTTTTTATAAAGAAATATTTAAAAATGTAAATATAAAGTGTGTACAAAGTTAAATAAACGATATAAATACAATCTTGTGGAATCGGAAGTGCCTTACTATAAGTATGTGCACGACCCAGTTCTCGAAAATGGCATTGTCACGTTGTATTGGGATCGGTCTATCATCACTGACAGGACTATTGTTGCCAAAAAGCCTGACATAGTGGTGATAGACCGACTAGAGCGTCGCGCAATGATTGTTGATATAGCGGTCCCCCATGACGAGAACCTCGTGAAGGCTGAGAGAGATAAGAAAAGCAAGTATCTTGATCTGACTCGCGAGGTTGTCGACATGTGGGATGTGAGTACAGCGATCATTGTGCCTATAGTCGTTACGGCCAATGGCATAATAGCCAAGAGCCTCGACGAACATCTGAGGAGGCTCTCGTTGGGCAGCTGGATTGATCCAGAAAGCGGTACTCCTGGACACGGCGCGTATCGTTAGGAGGTTCCTCTCTCAGGAGCCCTGACCACCGGTAGCTTGGACCCTGTTCCCGATACCGGTGGGCTTTTATTTTATTTTTTTATAGAATAATATTTAGAAATGTAAAAATATATATATAAAATGAATAAATGGAATAATATTATATCTTTATACTTTGTACTCGACAATATTTTATTCCACCTGGTAATTCAAATGTTTGGCCGGTTTTTGCATCTAATTAATTTTTATATTATAGCGATGTTTTTGTTGGTTTTTACTAGTTATTATTTGATAAACTATGATAAGAAAAAAATTAAAACAAGTCATCTTTATGGAGTGACAGCGAGGGCAACACGCCGAAATGAGCAATAATGCGACTCCTGCCAACGACGGTTACAAATCGTCAATCGTTTGTAGCGAGGAAACCCTGAAAAGGGTCTTTTTCAATATTCATCCATAATGGATCCGGACGTCTCTGCTCCATTAATAACAGACAAGAGAGTCAGACGACAGTGAACACTTCATTATTTTCAGTGAAGACGTGAATTTAAGTTTTTTCATTATTCATCAAATAAATTAACCCATTCTGAATGTGGATTACAATTGTTTTCTCGTTACTGGTATTTACATATTGGTATTATCTGCCTACTACCAATAAACGACATTCTTAACGAGACCTTTGAGGCCATAGATAAGTGCCATTCATTCATCGAAAGCGTGGCGATAGCGATTGTCAAAAAGACAAAATTATAAAAGAGCAGTATCAAAAAGTCACGTGATCTATCCCTTATATTTTGCCATTTCGACTTTCGCCTTCGTTGTCATCGAATGCCACTTGTCTAGAGCCTCTTTTCACTATCTCATAGCTACGTATATTAAGTTTAGCCATGCACAAAAACTAATTAACTAAGTAATATGGGGCGTATTACTAGGGAAATCAATATAGTTAAAGAAGACAGAAAAGAAGCAGTAATTTGTAAAACTGGCTATAAATATAAAACCTGTGTAGTGATTGCCGCGCATGCGTAGCGCCACATTGACGGTCATTAGATATTACACACGCTTTTGTAGTAGTTATTTATATTTACAAACCCTTTCCTTATTCGTTAAGAGTTATAGAAATGTAATTTGGATTAGTCTGTCAAATTTGTGAAAGTAATAGTAATAAATAATTATGTATGTCTCTCAAATGGTATTGTAAATTCAGACATGAGCTTGAGATAAAAACTTTTATTTGTTTGTTTTTAATGAATTTTCTTACATCACCTTCACTCTATTCATAACCGGATGAATTTCATCTCAACTGATAGTTTTTAAAACACAGAATATGCCTGGGTATGCTTGCCTTTACTTATTTCTGGGCATGGTTACTTTACTTGCCTTTACTTACTCTTTTTTTTATTTGTTCTCTTTTTGGCAAGCTGATGTTAGCAAGTAATGTAATCAAAAATAATAATTAAAATTTTCCATGTATTTTATATGCTTTGTAATAAACGCTTTTAATAACATAAATGTATTAAATTTTCTTTTCTATGTTGATGTTTTTTATTTATTTATTATACTAAAATACTTCGGAAGCTCTACTTTTTCTCTCGCACCTATCAAATAGCTCCAATTCTAAAACTTTATAGCTTGGCAATAATATTTCATGTACGATTTTTTGCAGGCAAGCCTATACGATGGTTTTATAATTAAAATATCTTACTTATGATATATATTTCGATTGGTTAATTGATCGGGACCCCTCCTTCTTATCTCATCTCTCACTTTCAATATCTGTGTACTTCACACGCTAGGCATCTGCGTTCGTCTAACAATCTTCTCTTGCTTTGTCCTTCTCATACTTCTGATTTTATTAATTCTTCTTTTCATATTCAGTCCATTCTTCTCTGGAATGCGCTTCCTCTCGATATCAGGACGGCCACCAGTCAATATGCATTTAAGCGGAAGCTGCGACATGACTGAATAATTGAGACGACTGTGCTAATTAATGGTTCAGAAAATAATTCTGAACCATTAATTAGCACAGTCGTCTCAATCTCCTTTCTATTAATTTGTATATATATATATATATAAAGGTATTTATTATAGTAAATTATATATGTATGTTTATTTTAACTACAATATATGTATATATATTGTTATTCAATTTAACTTCTCAATTTTTATGCACCTGCCATGTTATCTCTCCACCACCCTGGTTGACTGGTAGAGAATGCCTCAGGCATTAAGTCCGCCTATGTATCTGTATGTTGCATGAAGTTTTAAATAAATAAATCGGTGTAGTTAGCAGCTGTGAACAGTTAAGTCAATATAGGTAATATTGACTTAACTGTTCACAGCTGCTTGCCAGATAGCCATGCACAGAAATAAGTAGGCAAGCCTACCTACGCATATTCTGTGTGTTAAAAACTATCAAGAGATGTAGTTCATTCGGTTATGAAGCGAGAAAGTGATGAAAGAAAATTTATTAAAATTAATTCAATTAAAAATAGCTATGTCAACTTTTCGAAAGGCAAGTTATCGTGTGCGTGTTTGTTAATAAGTAGAATTACATTTCATAAAAAATATGTCTCATCAAGTTATCTGATGGGTGAAGGTCGATCTCCCACGTCTCCTCTACTAAATTGTTTTGCTTTGTCTTGTCACAGGAAAAAATAAAACAATCTAGACGTTTAAATCACGACACAATAATCAATATCAAACTGAATAAATCTTACCCATGTCAGTCAATATTCCTGTTACGTAACGTCGAAACGGCTTCGTATATTCCTGAAAAGGAAATGAAATTCTTCGTTCTTCATACTAGTTTAAATTATTTTCTATCTTCTAGCGCCGGATTCAACACAACGCTGCATATTATGTCACGGACATGTTTCACTGACTACGCACTTTTAAAATTATTCTTATTTTTTTATACTTCCTCCGCACATACGAAATGAGTAATGATATGTGTGGTGCAGAATTTTAGAAATAGGACACTGGAATAATGTCCGAATGTATTGTTTCCCGTGTAGTTACAAAAAAAAGGTTTGTAACTACGCTTATAACTTACTAGCTTCTGGCAGCGGTTTCGCTCGCGTGAAAAGTGTTTTCTTATTCCTGTACCTCCTCATTTTTAAGCCGGTTAAAAAAGACGAACCAAAATAAGCCTGTTAAACTTAATACCAGAGCAATGACGAGAGTCAATGATTAGAATTAAAGGATTCTGAAAAGACAAATCAGGTGAACATAAATCACGAAAAGGAAGTTTTAAAGTAACACAAAAGACATCTAACAAATGCCTTCATTTTAGTCTCTGTCTTTTTCCATTACTTTTTTCACGAGGAGTATAAAACATTTTGTGGAATCTTTCAGTAGCTTGTAAATTTGCAATTCCAGATATAATGAGAAATGGTGCAAAAATATTTCAGTAGAATGGTCTTCGGTCAAGAATACTCAGAATGTTCAAACAATGTCGTCAATTTCATAAAAAACCTTTACCGTCCTTTTGGAGTAGTCACATAAGTAGTAAAAACTTCCTATTTTAAACCATTGTTTGTCTCTGTTCCAGGCTGGTGACTTGTCGCCTGGTGGTGCTCGTTCTGTTCAGAGTGTGCGCCAAGAACGCGAGCCGATCCCGGGAGCTCCAGGGATCACAAACCTGCGACGGACACTTGAAGTAACACGGGGGCACGATCAGGACACCAAACTTCCCCAACACTTTCCCCGTCCCGACCAAGTGTAAATGGATAATAGAACACGACATAGCGAATGGGACTGTAGCGATATACTTTACTCACCACCAGTGGATTGATGTTCACTGAGTTCATGTATTATGATGAGTCTTACAAGTTTCGCGAGAGGAGAGCACTCACTGTAACCGCGGACAACATGCCCAGGATCAAATGGCTATAGTTGATTTTTTTGGTACAAATTAATCTTTTTGTAAAACAATATTTACATACTTACCCTTTCAAGAAAACCTTTGTAGATAATTACTTTGTCTTGGGATATCTGTCGGTGCCTTAGTGTGCCGGTGTTTTAGTAATTAGAATTTGCCTCTGTGCACATATCACAAGAATTTTACAACCTATATTACTCAATATAAAGAAAATAAAATGCACATTTATATCCTTAAAATCGTTATGCGAGGAGGTTGTACAGGTACGTAAGACAAATAATAGAGATAGGTTGTTAGTAAGGCGGCGAAAATAAAATTGTGCACGTTACTACGTCAAGCGGCTCATTGTGGGGAGGAGGGCAATAATATGCCACATTACTGTAATTATTGCATATAATTACGCGATGCGATCAGAAAATAATCTTGTTGACTTTTATACGCCTAGAGCAAACATGATGCTTGAAGCCGAGTTTATTTTACAAGCTTTTATTTAACTTGCAGTGTTTGTATGCTAACATAACTGAATTTTAAAGCAGTTATCCTCCACCGATTAAGATGACATTTTGCATACACGTTAAGTTTGGATGACAATGCATGATTAGCTTAGTGACGTCATTCTAAATCCAATATGGCAGATGGCCCAAGATGGCTGGCTAGTTATTTTTTGCGCACTGTCATTATATGGGCATCTAATGAAAGGGTATGCTCAGAAGAAAACGAAAAAAGCATGTTTTAAAAATAGATTTTTGATGAATAATTTTACTTTTCTTCTTTTGGTTAGAGCTACTCGTACTTATTTATTGTTTAGTTTTAATTTTGCTTCAATCAAGTGTCTCGCACTTGTGGACATCAAACAACCGAGGATGCTCGCCTTCACGAAGCCGGATTAATACGTCTTGGTTTGGCCTTCTGGTTAAACTTTATACCGCATTCAACCTTTTCACACCGTATATTTATATTTATGCAACACTGAACTAAAAATTCTTGGCACTTTCTATCTGAGTTGTGAAATTGGAACTTATTACCCTGGCTTTACTAGCGGAAAATTGGATACTTCCTCAAAGAAAACCACATTTTATGATAAAACTAAAATTATATTTATACCTGCCTGCCTGTTTTAAAGTATAGAAAGGAATATAATTTATAGTTTATCAAAAAAAAATTACACATATATTTTACAACAACAAACATTTTAGAAAAAAGTAAAAGAGAAATTTATACGAGTTTTTGTCGTATTAATTTCACCTGAGTAAAAACTTGGTTCCAGATACAATAAAAACATTATTGATATCTCACACATCATGTGTACGTGATTCAAATAATTGTGCAGCATCACTCTGATTTTTACCAAATACATTTACGAAACCAAAAACTATATTTTACATAGTGGTGCAAACCTGAATTAATGCGTAAGCTAGAATATTATTGCAATCAACTAAACATTGTGGTCCCACAAATATTTGTGACTGCTAATTAAATTGATTTTTATCATTTGAAATTGTCTGAGGCTGCTATTTAACAATTATTTTGATATGTTTTTTATATTAACTGACTTTTTTCATTTATTTATTAATACGGCACTACAACAACGTACAACTGACTTATCGGAACCATTGAACAACCTCTATTAATAACCTTTCAATACTGTTCCATAAGGCCAACATTAATTACAGTCGAGTAAAATCACTAAGATGTTTCACAGTGTGTCGACTGGTACGCTTAATAATTTTCTTAGCGCACCCTGACATGTTTGTAATAAAGAAGCCATGAAAATTTTGTGTCTACGAAATTGAAAAAAAAACAAAACGAAATGAAACGTCAAAAGGAATTGATAAATTCAAATTATTCGAGCAAGCAAACCTTTGCTGATACAAAACCGGTTAAACATCAAATTCGTTTCAGTTCGGCAACAAATATTAGCCCTGAACGAGCAACGAATATTAAATTCAGCGAAACATTGCTAAACTAAAACTCGTCTTGAAATCATACAGCCTAATATTATTAACTCAGCCTTCATACGTGGTTTTCAATACATAAATTATGTTGAAAATATAACACGTTTTCATAACTGGAATTCGAAGGTAAATTCCCGTAAAAGCCTTTGTCTTTCTCTTTTAGGCAATTCAGACGTTGAATTTTAAACTGAATGCCTAAAAGGAGGAGGTTCTCAATTCGACAGTTTCTTTTATGTGTGTTCTCTTACAATTTTATTTTTACTAGGAAAACCGATTTTGATGATTCTGTTTTTATTTGAAAGTTAGTGCTTCTCGTGTGGTTCCCTTTAAATTTAATGAAGATTTTCGGAGATATACAACAGAAATCTTCAATAAACAACGTCAAATCTCTCGAGATTGCTGCAATCGCATGTCTATTTATTGTTTACGCTATTTCATAACATAACATCACATCAGTACGCTCTAAAGGGGTACGCAGATATGTACAGTTCACCCTGGTCCTGGTACTCTCATTTCATCGGTAATGTTAGTTTAATGTTATTCGGGTAATTTATTCAGGCATACCTGTTGGTTGTTAGTTTGGCTGTTAAACCTGAGTGACAGATGTCGGACAGACAGACAAACACGTGAGTGATAGCAATTGGGCTCCATTTGACCCAAGGAGGTACTGTAGAAGGCGTAGTCAGTGTACAAATAAATAGATATATTACTTTTATAGCTCATACATTTAGTAAGAATTTTACAATATGCCTGCCTTCTGGGCGGCCACACTAGAATTGACAATCAAAAACATATTCACTTATTTTCTATTCGAAATTCATTTACCTTTCAAGTAATACCAATTGCCAGTATTTTTACAGGCAAGTAGGTTGCCTTCTAGTTAAGCAGAGTCCTCACATGAGCTACGCCCCTACGAATAGACGCGCAGAATCATATGAAGTGCTTCTATTCTATGTCTTGAAAGGTTACATGAATCCTACCTTACCCTAACCCGAGCATTTACCTAATAGGGAAATCACATTTACAATTGAGGTACGACCCTTAAAAGGGGAAGGCTTAATCATGACAAACGAGTTATCGGACGCTCCGATATGTGCTTTTAACTTCAGTTGACGTGCACATACGCACTAACAAATCAACGCCGTCATGCTTGAACCTCCTTGACCAAAACCCTAAAAAAGGAACAAGGCGTCCTCCCAACACAAGAATGATGCGTCAACTCACATCGACCCGGATGGGGTTTAATCTCAAAAATTCAAATAAGATACAATTTTTCGATCCCGTGCGTTTATCAGGCCAGAGAAGGAAAGGCTGGATCGCATCGAATTTCTAATCCTATTCATAGAGCTTGCACCAGGGTTTATTATTATAAATGCATTTGCTATTTTAAACATCAGACATAAACTGGACCAATGATGTCAACTCGACATCCTTTGCAAAGGCTATGCCCCGTTAGCAAAGTCGGTTTCAGTTATGACTATTACTTTAAGAAACCCACTGGATTATACTAATACCCTGGCTTGTGCCTATGCCTTAATCGCATAACCAATTATCATTCCTTCGATGCGTGGCCAATGTTACCAGCCTCTTCTTCCCCCTGCGGCTCGCAACTCATCAGCACATCATCAGCACATGCAACGGAAAGAACTGATTTAATTATATATATCGATACTATTTGAAAATATCGGTAAGAAAACTATCGATACATTTTTCCTACTTTCCCATCCCTATTAACTTCAATATGTCAAATTTGGTAGTTGTCATTCATATTCTTTTCTTTTATTTGACAACGGGCCTCTTCCTTCATGGAACCTTAATAACCTTAACCTATTCTTACCTATTTAAACCTATCTATTATCCTACTCTAACATTAAAAAGTTTTTCTATCTATCTATTTACATGCATCTATCCTAGGCCTAACTCTCCTTTTCGCCAATTTCTATCTATGTGGAATGGACCTTATATCTCTACATAACTAGTCCTATGGTTCGGCCTAACTAATCTGTGGCTAATACGGCGCATAGAGTAAAATTAAATTTAATTATGGTGTGAACACTGTGCTTTATTATATTGTTTATGGCATTATGAGTCAAACCAATTCTTATAAAGAAAATATGCTTTACTTTTGACAAGGTTTTGACACTGTCCTTTTTTGTATTATCTGTGGGACTACGTGTCAAATCAATTCTTACCATGACATCTATGCTTTCAAAGCATTTATTCGCTTTAGGGGCTTATAAGACTTTTCTATAAATTTTTGACTGTTTCTGACTTAGTCCTTATGGATTTGTATTTGGACTTCGTCAGTAATTTCAAAAGCTAATCCTATTTAGTAAATAAAGACAAGGCAGAGAAATATTTAATTTCATAAAAACATATACAGATAAATAATTCAAACAATCATTCGCATTTAAATTCATTCGATGCCTAGCGCGCATCGCAAATTCCTTCTAAGTTGGACCGTATTCATTTGCACGACATGAAAAGAAAACATTGGTTAATAAAGCCCAAAATATAAGACAACATTAAATAAATCAGTTTGCATAAATACATTATTTACAAAACTTTATACCTAATCTTCTTTCTATAAAATTTCCATAATTTGCATTTTACGAGTTCAAATTGTTTTATGTATTCGCAATGCAAAAATCTTTGTACAATGTTACATCTTAGGCAAATATGATGGGAATTCTTCTTTGCAACAATCATAGTAATCTTACTTGAACCAAACCTTGCTCCCCAAGAAGTTTTATTAAAAATTCTTTTGAATTTAATTCGAATCATTTTTTTATTGATCGCCTTCTTTAAATTTATGTTGGCGCAATAAGAAATCTTACAAAAGACTCTTTTGAATTTCCTATGGATCTCTTTCGGTCTATTTCGAGAAAAACTTTTCTTAATGGCTGTCAACTTCTTTCGTTTCAAAATGACTTTTATAAAATTTTGTTTTAAGTCAGATTGAGAAATTTCAATATTATTTTCATTTTTATGGTTAAAATCAATTGGATTCATATGCATGTTAACATCCGATACATATTGGTGTCCCGATGGAACCACAACTAGTTGTTCCGACAAAATCTCATCACTGTTCTCTGCAAGACAAATGGAATTAGTGGAGTCAATTGGACTGGACCGATACATCACAATACCCGCGTCCGCGCACTCGCTGTTGGATAGGGAGTCCAACTCGTCGTCAGCCGGGCCGTCCGCACGGTCGTCCTGGAACACAGATTCCACCTCCAACTGGACATCGACGGGGCCGTCATCTCCGCTGGTCTGGTCACCATCGTCCTCGAACATGCAGCTCCCTCCGTCGGTGTGATCGCCATCGCCATCAACTGCGTCGCCTTCTCCGTCAACGTGGTCAACGCTTTTTTCACTGCACTGTATATTATTTTGTGTTTGTTCGTCCTTAATCACGATACTAGAAAATAAATGTGCATTAACATCCTCACACAATACATCAGGTTGTTTTTTATCAGCTTTTATTTTAGCAATTATTATGCGCTGTTCGCAATAAAATACAATCTGCGGTGAAATATAGAGAATTCACTCCTCAAGCGATCGCATAACACTTCAAAGTCCATGTCATATTTAAAAATCATACGATAAAAATAATATGCAGCCCCCTGCAGGAATCCTCCCAGGATCAGACTGTAGTCGCTCTCTCTCCATTCATTTATTTCGGCCACTGACTTGAATTCGGTTAAAAATTCTTCTAGACAATACCCGTTCGTTCCCGTGTAGTAATCATTCATCATGCTAGCCTTTATGCTCAATTACACTAAATAATAAAACCACTTAGCTTTACTCCGACTCTTCCTTATATTTCCATCCGCTTAAGGGAGGGAATGAGAGGTAACAACCCTCTCTGTAAAAACTTATCTCGCTTTATGTACGCCGATAGGGCTTCGTGCACTGTTTATCGCCATGCACACGCGAACTTCCGTCTTTTAACACTTTCAACGTTTTTCACTCACTTACTACGTATACTGTACGCCGTATACACGCGTATTTATTTTTATATATTTATATCTTCTGGGATTCTGTACCCGGCGCCTCCACCAAATGTAGAAGGCGTAGTCAGAAGTGTACAAATAAATAGATATATTACTTTTATAGCTCATACATTTAGTAAGAATTTTACAATATGCCTGCCTTCTGGGCGGCCACACTAGAATTAACAATCAAAAACATATTCACTTATTTTCTATTCGAAATTCATTTACCTTTCAAGTAATACCAATTGCCAGTATTTTTACAGGCAAGTAGGTTGCCTTCTAGTTAAGCAGAGTCCTCACAGTACGCAACCCTAAGAATGACGATTCCTACATCGGGAGTACGTAGGTAGGTAGGTACTTAGCTCATTCACTCTCTTTGATAAATAGAATATAACGAACGCTTATTTGTTTTGCCTCTATTGTAACCACATATAATTATATCAATAAAAATATTTTATAAGAAGCTCGAACAACAAGCTTATAAAAAAGACCCATGGAAATATTCACAGTTTCCACCTGCAGCGATAAATTGCATTGCGGGTGAATATCGATCCATAATCTCTACAACACCTACAATCTTAAAAATAAGACGTTATTATTATTTTAAGTTCACATAGAACTTCTTTATTTCATAATGCACCACACTAAAACATTGCCATTCGTCCTGCTTAGCATGAAACAAACATAAAAGCCATAATTTTGCCACATCTTTAACACCTCACTATGAATGCTCCCTTGAGGTATATAAATAGTTAGCAGGGAGTCATAACTCACCGGCAGGACTCTCCGGCTACTCGCCTGTAAAATTCACTTCCTCACGAAGTTATTTTGTTTTTTAGTTCATTTATTTTAACGGTACATTTTATAATGCTGTTGAAGGAAGGCACAGAATGCAAATCGTAAAATATTAAAAGGCAGTTTTTTATAAATCGTGGATGCGTGATCAGTTACAGCTAGTACCTTGTCCACCTCCATCCATGTCCATTGCCTTTCAAACTATTAGGAAAGAAAATCTAATAAACAGTGATAACAGCCATTTTAATTATTCTTGTTCTGAATCGCTTACAAATGGAATTAGTTCCGCTCGATGAAACTGAAGTAAATGTGATTGTTAAGCAGGTAAAAGCGGTTTTCTTCAGTTATAAGTTAATAAAATAAAATTTACCTTCTATACTTGCAAACGAATTTACGCTACAAGAAGCCCGTGTTTCAAAACATTACAAAAAAAGAACGCGTTTTCCAAGAATCAGAAAGGTAGAATAGAATAGAATACTCTTTATTATGTACACCATATAAGTAACAGAAAGTATAGATGAAGAAAACATTACACTGGGTTACACAATGGGCGGCTTTATCGCTAAAAGCGATCTTTTCGAGGTATTAGGGAGTGAAGAGATTGTTGCTAACATAAACTTGCTGTTGCATAATGCATGTCTTGTGACTTGGAGAGTTTTATCCGGATTTTCAAACAAATTGAAATCTGGGAATTATCAACGCTTTGCGAAAGAGACCCGACCCCAGCTGAACTGGGAAGAGGGTTGGACAAAGAAGAGGAGAGAAGAAGCACTAAGGCAGTCGTGAAGCTATTACGTCCAACCTGTCGGCTCGTTACTTAATGTTTCAAATGTTTTCCCGTTAATTATGTACATTGTATGATGTGTACTAGCCTGAGGGTACGCCTTTTATTACATTTTGTGCTGCCGTTTTATTAGTGCGTTGTTGTGTGATACATTTTTTAGGGTATTAAAGGGCATTGGTTACTTTTTGAGATTCACCTACATTGTCTGTCTTCGACTACAAATTTAGGACGCAACACGTCACTAACTTCGCTTTAGCTTCCTTTTGCACTGATTGTGTTTATAAACAAATATTTCAGTTTACCATATTTTAAGTAGCTTAAACTTTACAACATGTAGTTAGCCAGATAAAATAAGTAGATAACACCAAGACTACTTCTATAAAAGTATTTGTAATAAGGCCACTAGCCTCTAATGACAATTTAATTCTAGCACTGTTGAAACTTAACAAATCCCTGACACTTTGCCGCATCTCGTTACGCTGAATGCTAATTCAAACTTGGTCAATAAAAAATTGACAGCATGATGAGGTCACGGCGTCGCTCCGTATAGAAGCAGAATGTCAGTTCCCTGAGTTAATGAAGGCTCTACCGGAATAACTGTTCTTTAGGCACATTCATCTTAACTGGTGCGACTCTTAAAAAGGCAGCCGTTGGAAAACCGCTCTGTAAAAAGCGGGCGTGTTGTTTTTTGCTCAAGGTATTATCCATGACTATGTAATAAATGAATCATACAGATTATTGTTTTATTTGTACCTCTGTTTTTATACTCTCTAACATCGCTACATTCTCATAGGTACCTGAAGCTGATATAAGCTTCAGGATATTTTAGTTTCACCATTGTGCATAAACTATAAGTTATTGTTTGCAAGCGACATCACGAATACTTAAGCCATAAACTTGGGTCCTAAATTTGTGAGAACTTCGTATGGACTTAACAACAACTGCATTATAACTCAACGGAATTTTAGTTGGTGTATTAAGTTCGGAACGTTAACTTCAAATAGCTATATTCAAAGTTGTTTTGCTGTGAAATAGCCTCATCAACAAGTTGACCTCTTTTTTCTATAAGAAGTATTAGTATTATTCTTATTTTGATAGATCCACAAAGGATCGCCACAAAAAGTTCAAGATATTATTTAAAAATAATTTGCTAATTCAATAATACCCATGAGTCTTCACTACACGACATTGGCAGGAATTGTCTTCGGCTAATTGCCGTAAGAAGAAAGTCCATTGACTTGTGTTTATTTTTTGCGGTAGTAAAACTACAATGTATGTTGTATTATTTGACTCCCAGTTAATTATGCTCATTAATAAATTACAATAATGTGTTAAGTGATATTTAACATAACCGTACAGTACAGTACTGATGAACTATAAGAATCTTAAATAACTTTTAAATGCTAAGGTTTTGGGCATAATTTCTATTACTAATTAATTATTTGAATTTTGGGGGCCTATTATTATCACGAATTTTTATATGTGTGCACAGTGGGCCTACGTTACTATGGCGACTTGGCATGCCCCTTTGATTGTTCACAGGGCGCTTAAGAATGTAGTGAGGTGATGTAGTTGTTGTGGTCAGTATCTCAGCTTGCGTGTGGTGGACGGTCGCGCTTGTGCAGCACGCAGCTCGCAGTTGCACGCAGGCTGCGATACCGCTGCACACACCCGTCGCGTGCCGCTGTCGCGGACCAGCTTGGCACTCTTTACTCAAGAGACAGGGGCACTCGTGAGTACTGCGAGGGAAGAGTCATGATGGTCATTACGTCGCTGATACGACAACCACTAATTAATGTTTTCGTCAAACAGGTACAAAGAATGACTTAAGAGACGAAGTGAAGATCAAGAAGAGAATCTTATTATAACACTTTTTTTCTATTACGATACAGGGCAAATCCATGAAGTTAATATCACCAAGGAGTTTCTATTTTTTTTTTTGTAATAGTAAGCTTATGCTGGGCGCGCCATTTTATAGTACCTAACTATTATAAAAAGTTTTGATTCCAATTTTCTACTTGTCTGTGGCAACGCCCGCTTTAGCGCATGCGTGGTTAATACGGTGACGTGCTGGGTTTTGGCGTCATGCAAAATTTTGCAGTACAAAATTTCATGAGTTTTTTAATGTTTGATTGAAAATGTCTGATATTTGTGAATATGAAGAAAATTTGACTCCACCCGATATTTTAGATGCGGCGACGGAAAATACGCATAATCTATTACCAGCAAAGTCGAGAAAATTATATGACAAATGCTATCACGACTTAGTGGCATGGAAAATGCAAAAAAAGGTATTTAGTAGGTTCAATCCCAATGTATGAGTGTAGATAAATTAGTGTATGAAACTGCACATAACTAGGTATTAAACATTCGTATAATATTATTTTAAACACACACTCATGTTTTAGTACCCCTTATTATGCAACAGTTCCATAAACTACTATTTCTGTTGTGTTTTCCTCCGAGTGTGGCTCCTAATAGGACCTCTCACTTGCATGATAGAATAGAATAGAATAGAATAGAATAGAATAGAATAGAATAGAATAGAATAGAATAGAATAGAATATACTTTATTGTACACCATAAAATTATAAACAATTACAAGAAAAACATATAAAAACGGGTACAAAGGCGGTCTTATCGCTGACAGCGATATCTACCAGACAACCTTTGGATGGACTGAAAAAAAAAACTTAAAATAAAAAAGGGGGGTAGTCTGCGGTGTACTGCTATTAGATAAAAACATAAATATATACAAGATTATATTACTATAATAAATACTATACATAAACCTATATATAAGCATACATAATATTACATGAAATTTATAGAAAGAGAGAGAAACAAAAAGAAAAACGGTTAAATAATGATGACAGAGATTCGATCAGAATAGAAAAGCGTTAGAGAGAAAGGAAATGGTTTTTAACCAGGTTTTTAAAAGAAACCAGTGACTGGGCTTGTCTAACTGACAACGGCAACTCATTCCACAATCGCACAGCCTGGACCGTAAACGATTTGTCGTAAAACTTAGTGGAATCTCAAGTGTCTAGAATGTGTGTCATGAAGGAACTTAAATCGTTCTTTGAGATACGTGGGGGTTGTAGAAATAAACAGAATACTGTAGAGTAATGACAAAATATGGGCATTCCGGCGAAAGCGGATTGGCAGCCACTTGAGCTTAATTCGAAATTCGGAAACATGGTCATATTTGCGTAAACCAAATATGAATCTAATACAAAAGTTCTGGACTCGCTCAAGCTTATCTAGCTGCACTTCAGTTAGGTCTAAATAGCTGACATCGGCATAATCAAGGATTGGGAGAAGGAGGGATTCGGCGAGTGCAGTTTTGGTGGCAGTTGGAAGGAAATTGCGCAGTCTGCGCAAAGACCCCGCAGACGCAAACATCTTGCGGCTAACTTCCTGCAGTTGAGGACCCCACGAAAAGTCTTTGTCTACTAAAATACCCAGATCTTTAACTGAGTCGCTGTATGGAATAGCTGAGCCATCAAAGACAATCCGGGGGAGCTGCGACCAGTTAATTTTCAAGCGCAACCTAGGACTACCGACAACAATGACTTGAGTCTTCGTAGGATTTATCTTCAGACCATGAGCCAAACTCCACTCAGAAATACGAGCCAAATCTTTATTGACCATATTAACTGCCTCAGACAATTCTTCTACCGGAGCTTGAGAATATATTTGCAGATCGTCAGCGTACAGGTGGTAGGACGAGAGAAGTGCATTGGAAATAGAATTAATAAAAATAGCGAAGAGAAGAGGAGATAGAACGCCCCCCTGTGGTACACCTGCAGAAGTATTGCACCATGACGAAGAAGAACCTTCAATGCAAATACGTTGTCGGCGGCCACACAGGTAACTACGAAACCAATCAATTACCGTTGGAGATATGTTAAGAGAGCCAAGTATGCCGCCGAGTAAGATATCAAAATCGACGGTGTTAAAAGCATTACTAAAGTCTAATAAGCAAAGAACCGTCAGATTTCCATTTTCCATACCGAGTCTAATATCGTCTGTAATGCTAACAAGAGCTGTTGTAGTACTATGTCCTGGACGAAATCCGGATTGGAAAAAATTAAGGAGATGGTTCTTGCAAAGGAATGTACTAAGTTGGTTATGGATAAGGCGTTCGAGGACTTTGGACAGAAACGGTAATATGGAGATAGGTCGGAATTCAGAGTAGGAAACTGGATTATGCTTTTTAGGAAGAGGGGTGATTTGGGCTTCTTTCCAAGAAGAAGGAAAAACACCACTAGATAGGGAATGATTAAGGATATGGCAGATGACAGGAAGGATTTCGTCAAGGATAGGGAGTATCATCTTGCGACTGATGCAGTCACTACCAATAGCATTAGATGAGATAGATTCAATGCTCTTCTTAACATCACAATCGGAGAACTGATTAAAGACGAATGGTGAATAATCGGGAGTGGGAAGAGACGAAAGATCATTTAACGTTTTTGCTTTGATAGTACCATTGAAGCTAGAGGAAGTAGAAAAATGTTGATTAAGTAATTCAAGATTTATATCTTTAGGAATAGAAACTTGGCGCGATTTTCCCACTCCCATTGATCTAAGAAATTTCCAGACTTTAGCTGGGTCACCGTTTTCAACGGACTTATGAATGTGGCGGCGTTGAGCATCCCTACACACCACGTTGCTGCGATTGCGGACTGCAACATATTTCTCTCTAGTAAAAGTATTTGGTCTGCTTTTAAATCTTGTTTTAGCTGCTGCTTTCCTCTGCAGTAGGTCTTTTAGATCGTCTGTCAGCCACGGCGCCGGCAGGTGCTTCATTTTTACGGGCCGAATAGGTGCATGGACGTCGAATAACTGGAGAAGCTTGGTATTGAGTATATTGACTTTAACATCAATCGACTCAGCGGCAATGACATCAGACCAGTCAAGGCTGCCAGCATCCTCACGGAGGTTCTCAAGGTTCATACCACCAAAACTACGCCGGAGGAGTATCTTAGGTTTAGCCTTCGGAGGGCGAATTTTGTAGGAAAGGAATAAAAGGTCATGGTAGGAGAAGGCATCAGCTGTACATTGTCCATGCTTAGCGATATTTTGAGTAGAAGAAACAAGTATAAGATCAAGAAGTGAAGGAGTGCAGTTAGGAAAATGATGAGTGGCACCTAAGGGAAGAAGGGACAAATTGCAAGAATGTGATATAGATTGGAGGGAGGAAGACCTCGAATCCTTTTTGAGAAGACAAGTGTTGAAGTCCCCCATTATAATAGTGTGACTGTAAGAAGGAATTAAGTTAACGAGGAGACTTTCAAAAGAAGAAAAATAGTCGATACGTAAAGAGGGACAATAATAGACACCAAGCAGAATCTTCGAATGATGAAGATTGACTTCCAAGAAGAGATGCTCACCAGCGTTCGGCGGTGGTGGCTGTGATGACACATGAGCAACTGTGAATGGAATGTTAGCACGGAGATATATGGCAACACCGCCACCACCGCAGCCCGTGCGATCATTTCTAATTAGTTGGTATCCAGGTAGAGAGTAGGAAGTGGATGGAAGGCATGGCTTTAGCCATGATTCAGAAACAAGGATTGCATGTATATTCTTACAGTCCAGACTAGCCAGCATGTCATGGTAATGGGCCGGAATACTTTGGGCATTAATATGGACTACATTAAGATTCCTTGGAACATCGGAGAACCGAGACTCAAGGGTATCAGCTAGAGACGGGATACTGCTAAAGCTGTCGCTGTCACTATACGCTGATAAGGAGCTGCCATTATCACTATCCACCATTATATAATACGTAAATATAAAATAAATATAAACACGAAGATATAATAATATGTAAAATTAAAAAAATAAAATGAAGGTGGGTTGAATTTCGTCCACCTGCCAGTTGTGTGTTTACAAAAAAAAGTAATAAAATTAAATAACTGTGTAACACAAACAATTTAAAACATTTAGGTGCATCGTTCGGGTATTTACATCGAAATTAAATAGTAATTTCTAATTCCATGATGAAATAGGCTATGAAAGAAAACTTAATTGAAAAATGTTGCATCCTATGTTACCATAGACAAAACATGTTCTAAATGTCAGATAAGGCATTAACAAGTAAATGGAACGCAACTATTGACTTGACACTTGACTGCCGTCAAGTGTCAGAATAGAGGGAGCCGTACGTAATGTCATCAAATATTATCGAAGAAACTATCACAGAGAAAATAAAACCACGTACAACTATTATAGGAAAGATTTAAAGTTAGGTAGGAGTAAAAATAAATAAGAAGATTGAAGTACGAAGGTAAATAAACAAAGTCAAGATAATTGAATCAAAAATACCCGAACGACGCTGGCAGTAAAAATGGATCATCACTTTTTGCAGACAGTAGTAACCGCAGCACGCCTCTTCTTCAATGCAAAAGCGGCCGGCTTATTGGCCACCACTGCCTCTTGTTTATCGGAGTCCAGCTTAGGCTCGCCGATAGATTTGAGCTCGCTTTGGGTGACCACTCGATGCTTGATCCCATCAGGCCCCTGTATGTGTATATGGCCTTGCTTAGTCCAGCAGTTGGTGACGCCAAACTTTTCACGTGCCGCCATAAAAACCTGATGCCGCGACCTAGTCAAAAATTCTGATAAGGTTATACCAGAACCTTTCAATTTGGTTTTCACGTACCAGATCTTGTCCCGGATATCAACGTCCTGCAGCTTCACGAGAATGGGCCTTGGCTTGCCAGTGCTGGCCTGATTGCCCATTCTATGGCACCTCCGTATAGCGGCAACAGAAAACGCCTCCAGCTGCAGCTTATCACGCACAACATCAGCAACCACCAGCGCTGTTTCCTCCCTGCTCACCTCAGCAACACCATGGATAAGGAGCATTTTTCGACGACCCCTCATCTCAAGTGCATCAACTTCTCCAGCAACTGCCTCCATTTGTCGTTGAAGACAGCTAAGGGCCTGGAGCACGAAGGTTTTGAACGACGTATAGTCAGCCGCTAGTTCATTTGGATTGCTGGCTGCTGTGCTGGATGTCCTGGCCAGTTCTGCCTCAAATTTTGACATTCTGTCTTGAAATTGGGTCATTAATTCAGCCATTGACCCCTTCAGTGATTCCATTGTTTATATTGTGTATTTATAATCAGTGAAATTTCGAAATAACACAATCTAGCAGGTAGCTATCATTAAACAGTACAATACATATAAAATTATGTACTTTAACTATTAATATTAAATTATAATTATTAAATTTCTAAAGAGCAATTTTTTCGTGCCTTCTTTCACAACTACCCGCCGCCGAAAAAAAGTTTTGTTACTGATAGAAACATAACATATTTATTTTTGACAATAATGTTTATTTTCAGGGATAGTAACTAATAACTCAATATAATATAGGCCGAAATACATAGGTAAAGAGATAGATAGCTTTTTAGATCAAAGGAGCGCTATTAATTAATTGTATTTTAACATAATGTTTTAAACCTATCCAAAAACTTAAAAAAACTTAAACTTTTTTTTTCTCTTAAAAATTGTAATGGTACTCTTAGAGTCCGGTTTCCGTCTTTGGCAAGTGTCCATTGTCGTGGGGATCGTCCCCCGGTTTTGTAGGTGTCGTTATCAAAAACAATTTTCTTGAGTGGCTTAAATCAAATGACTGGTTTATATCCATTATGAGCTTACATTTTAATTAACATTGAATGAACTATTATTATTATTAACTGTTGATTTATTCTGGAGTTTGAACTGTTTCATATCTTTATACCTTAACTCAAGAAGTTTTAAGAATTCTTTACGGAATTTGGGTAACGGAGATTTGCCAAAACCTTGAATAATAATCTTTGTTTTCCCTAGGAATATTGTGAAGTGAAGTCCTATGAAACCGTTACATTGAATAAATAACCTTATTATTAGTTTGTTACCCAGGAGGTAAGAGTGTCGTATAAAACTGGGTATGTCACAGACAAAAATAGTTATTTTGATTTCACTGAAAAATATTCGTATCATAAAACGTTATCTAAGTACTTATAATACGAATTGTCCCTTTGTGACCTTTACAACACAAAGAATAACAGAAACTGCTAAATAATTTAACAGATTGCTTGATTTCGACAATGGATTTCTACGAATCTGGTATTTACTTTGGACTTTACACGATCATCATTTGAATAAAAAGGTTTTTGTGGAGTCACACCGTCCACCTAAATGTTACGATCGATAAAAAGCGAAATAAAAAATTGAATCTTAAAATTCTGGCATTTGAATGATTGAATTGCAATCACGATGATTTTACATAGACAATGACGAAGTTTTAAATAGACATCAAGATTTATACGATAGCTGGTATTCTAAGTACTACATGTTCTGGAACAAAGGCAACAATTTGCTTGCATTATTATCACAAATTTTCCAGCTTGACAATGAAACTTGAAAATCTCCATTAGAATCTTAACAGCTGTCTTCAGCAGGTTGAGTAAATGCTAGCAAAATTTCCACCTAGAGCTTCTTATGTGTAAGACGTAGCTTTAAAATATGAAATTCTTTAAAATTAATATAAAATACCATAATTGTGTGATGTAAAAACCACAGCGCAGTAATCCCTCTTCCGGATGCTCATTGTGGTACGCATCGCGTCGAGTGATATCATCCACCACACTCACACAGACACGCAAGAATGTTAAATAAGCGTATTCTTTTGCTTTTATTGCATTTTTCGCCGTTTTTCGGCGGCTGGCAACACCGGCGACAGGTCGTCAAAAAACGGCCTCGTAACTAATTTATTTTAAAATTATTGTTTTATTGTGTTTAGTTTGTTAAAAATCCTTTATTTATATTAGAATCAACGTATAAAGTGACACACGTAGTGTTTGTGACCAGTTTTTATTGTGATAACTCAATAACAATTGATATTTCACTAAGTCATGTACCGGCTGTCAACGTTTGAACTGTGGATTTGAATTCTTCGAACCGGGGGAGTATTTTGTTTTGATTTGCGTATTTATTGCTGTATTATTTACATACTATACCACCACTCATACACTGCTCAGGGCTCTGAGCGACGTCCAGTACACACCGGCTACGTTTATGTCTCATTTTGTTTGACAAATTGTGGAAGCAAAATCGAGGACGAAAACACTTGATCCAGACATAACATTCACTGCAAACCCTACTTCACACATAATATATCTTTAATATATTGTAAATATTTTAGGTAAACCCCATAGTTCATAAGCATTGTAATTACTTTGTTTCACTAAAACTAAAGTTCTTAACAATAATCCTTATACAAAAATCTAATCGAGCAATAAACGCCAATGTTTAATAAAGCCTTTCCATTAAGTATAACTTGTAATTAAGTCTGAGAATATTAATTCAAATAGCTTTTTTTGTTCTTAGTTTTTTTTAGTTTATTTTTTTTTCTTCTTTTTCTTATATACCTTCATATATTTTTATAATCTTTTTTTTGTAACGTTTCTATTGTTTTTAAACATTTTACTTCTTTTTAACTTTTAAACCCCTCCTTCTTTCTCAAGTTTTCAACTAACATAGTATTCTCTTCACATACTGAGCTGTTTCCTGTCACATTACAGGTGTCGTTTAAGGAAAACATTCAATATGATGACCCGGGCAGCTACCGTTCGTGACATGAGTATCAAACTGAAAGCAGTGATGAGGGAGCTGGATTTATCTAGAAATGAGTGCAGCAAGCTACTGCGGGAACGAGAAGAAAGTGAAGTAGAAATTGAGTTAATAGTGAACAAAAACTCTCAACTCAAGAACCAGCTTGCAGAACTACACTCCCAGCATATGGATATACTGGACCAGCATCACCATCTCCGTCAACTGGTGTCAGATTATCAACAGTGCCATGACACTCATGACCAGGCACTGGAGCGTATATCTGTACTAGAAGCAGAATTGTGGAAGGCTCATAACACCATTACTTCCATCGACTCGCTGAAAGTCAGCGATGAGGTTTCTAACACCAGTAACCTGTACAATGAGCTGATGGATGCATACAAACTGGCGTGTGAGCCGCCCACCATTACCATAGACCTTACAGGGGATGATACCATTGCTAAATATCCAATTCTAAGTAGTCATAATAAAATTAAGAAATATATTAAAATCAATAAAAGTATTAAGAAATATAGGAAACTTATAAAAACTCAAAGTATTTGCAAATATAATGTTAACCTTAGGAATGATTTAAGAAACTTAAAAAACTAATTAAATATATGTAATAGTAAATTAGAAACTAGTACACAAATGTATGATGTTGAAAATCAGAACCTTGAAAGGGAATTATTGAGTAGGGAAAATACACTTAAGGAAATATTTTGTAAATATGAATGTAGTCAACAGATGTTGAGTGAACGCATGCAGTTGGTGGCCTGTGAGTTGGTGGACCTGGTGAAGTATAATGCAGAGAGGTGCGAATCATTGACTAACAACCTCACCTGTAGTTGTGCTGCCGCTCTGCCACCTCTCATGTCACAACATGTTGCTACTACAACTTTACCCATTGATCATACTGTAAAACTTTGAACCCCACCAAAAGTAATGTCTTTGTATTTTCTGATAGATTAGGAACAGGTTTTGGATCTTTGTTAAATAACCGTTCTAAACATACAATAGTGAACCATTGTTATCATAAACTGCAATTTAATGATAATGTTTTTAGCAACCTTTGTAACACCAGTTTTGATTCAAACGACCCCAATATAAATTACGGCACGTTGTTTTCAACAGTTTGCCAAGAATTCAATAAAACATGTCCTGTAAAAACAGTTAAAATCAACAATTCCAAATCGAAATTTAGTGAATGGGCCACTGTGGGCATAAGAAAAAGCCGAGATATCTTATATAATTTATATTAAGAAAAATCTTTGACTTCCGATCAAGTTTTTCACACTTATGTTAGAAACTATTCCAAAATATTCAAAAGAGTCTGCGCTCAAGCAAAATCTCAAATAATAATTAACAAATTTGGTGCTTCTAATAATAAAATAAAAACTGTGTGGCAATAATTAATAGAGAAACTGAAAAAAATACAACAACGCGATCAGAATGAGTTGTCTTTGAAAATAACTAATCAAACCATTTCTGATAGGCAAGAAGTCGCTGAGACATTAGAAAATTTCTTTACCAACATTCCGTTAGAGGTTACGAAGTCTCTTCCTTCCTCATCTAAATTAGCTGAAGCTCTTCTTAAAGAAAACTTTACTAAAGACATACCAATCTTTAAATTTAAACCAATATGTATTGATACAATTAAAAACGCGTTCAAAAGTCTCAATATTAAGAATACTGAAGACTTGTGGGGGATATCCGTTAGGGTTCTTGGAGATATAATTGACTCAATTGCTACTGTCCTAACAGGCATATTCAATCAATGTTTGGACAGCGGCACTTTTCCTGAATTAATGAAACACAGTAAAGTAGTACCAATTTTCAAATCAGGCTGTAAGAATGATCCTTCTAATTATAGACCTATATCCGTGCTTCCAGCATTGAGTAAAATCTATGAAAAAATCATGCTGGAACAGATGTTGTCTCACTTTAATTCAAATGGGATCCTGCATAGTCAACAGTTTGGTTTCACGAAAGGTAGGTCGACAACAGACGCGGGAGTAAAACTCATCAGCCACATCTTGGAGGCTTGGGAGAGGTCCCAGGATACCATTGGCATTTTCTGTGATCTCTCAAAAGCTTTCAACTGCGTCGACCACAACACACTGATCTGTAAATTACACCACTACGGAATTCGTGGAAAATCTGCTGATCTCGTGCTTTCCTATTTATCAAACAGACAGCATGTTTCATGTTAGATTATATTCGAACGTAATGTAAATTGTTACTGAATTAATAAACTGAATTGAATTCTTCGGGCAAGTCTCCACAAAACAGTTGCCTGAGAATGGAGGGCGCTGCTGAGGCCGACTAAAAAAAAGGTGCCAAAACAAAATATAGAGGCCTACTGCAAAGGCTGTTTCAAGGTGGCTCAGGCAAAGCATATATGGAAACATTTTTTTTGAACATTGCCCCATACTAGAAATTTCTCCTGTATCGTGGGTGCATTTACAAACAATCATACACAAATAACCAGACTGGAACCATCCACCGGTACCTATAGACCATACAAATATTATTTCTGTCTACTTAAAAACCAGTAGTTCTGACCCAAAGATAGTAACAATGTTAGAAAGGAGAGAAAGATCTGTGAAAAGGGCTTCTATGTAAACTTAGTTAGAGTTAATATACCCTTCAGAACTTTTAGCAGCTTTACATTCGTAACTTACATATTGCTACGATTCTTAATGATTACCAGTCGTTTGTAAGAGCATTAGATCTTCTAAAGACAGGTACAATCTAAACTTCATACAAAATCACTGAAATTCAACCATATCACACAGCAAGTTTCTAACTGCTACAAGCTTATCTCCACGCGAAAGTCCGCTTTCGTCCAAAATGAGGCTGCGTACTATATACAAGCTTCTTAACTACACTCTCCGCTCGATTAGTTAATGTTCATTTACATTAGAGCGGGAGTCGCCAGCTCGCCTGACCGACTTCACGATCTTACCAGATACGAGAACTTGACCCAAGTCCAAGTCGAAGTTAACATGAGATATTTCATACATGTTTGATAAGTTGACTCTTGAAGGCACTTCTGATATATTACGTGTCTGCGTAGTAGTAAGTGTAACCTATATACCCTAAATCACACAATCATTACCTAATTGTTATTTTCGCAGGCACCCATTGGCTTAGTTTTACTTAATTGCGAGACTTCATGTAGAAAATATGCGTGTCTGCAAATATTTTTTACAACAGAAGGGACTTGTTTGTAAAAGCTTCTCTTATTCTGCATGGAACATTTCTTAAACACCTCGTTAATAAAAAAATAATATTCGCCATTAAGTTCTTCTTATTTGTTTATTTATATATTGCTCCAAATAAACATCATTGTGTCCAATTAATAAACAATCGCTTAATAGTAATCATATGTTAATTATTTACGTTGCGTTAAAGTTTATATATTCTTGTCAAAATTTAAAAAAATTGGCCGTGACTCTTGACTGTCGTCAAACTTAATTGTACGTTTCTTAATTTACAGTCACAATATTTCACAAGATAAAGAGCAAATTCAGGTGACTGTTGACAGCCATTCTCCTTGAGGTAGCTTAATTAGAACCCAAAGTTCTCCGAAAACATCTTACCCTGATTTATTAGCTTGCCAAGATAAATATTCATTTAATAATTTACTGAGTAGCTATTAATTTTATAAGTCCTAAAGGTGTGAAAAACAAATATTTGTATTATATACTCTTTGGGCATTGAATAATGATACTCTTTACAAGTAACACTTTCATGCAACAATATATTACTAATGATACTCTTTACAAGTAACACTTTCATGCAACAATATATTACATATAAACAAATATTCTTACTGTAAAAAATATATAATTAACTATGACTTCCTACATGTTATAAACTTCAGTTAATAAATACTAATTAAGCCTAAAAATAAACTAACTTCAATTAATTACATACAAATAGCATATTTTTATTAGTTTCAATGAATTAACAGCAAGAGCTAATTCACTAGTGATTTCCTAATCAAACACCAGCTAGTCGCAATTAGTCTGCTTACCTAATGAGAACCTGTAATTGACTGTAAAGTCTGTTTACTCTAAAGAGGCAACTTATAAAAGTGAAAAATATTACTAGGTAGGTACCTAAACCGAATGGAGTGCAGAGCTTTAGCTTTTTTATCTGTTTGCGGATATTCCCACACTGAAACTAAATATTTGCTGGTGCCGCAAATATGTAACGGTAAGATATGCCAGAATCAAGGTAGCTTTTGAATTTAGGTATATTTGTTTGCGTAGTTCGTTGTTTTGCTCTTACGAGGGCTGCAGTCCACAGCGTACCAATACTTGAACTTATATCTTGTTAGATTAACAATAACTAGGTCTTTTGTGAATGTTCTATTTAGAAAGTTAATCTATTAATGAACTTAACAGTAAATATATTATCTCGTAACTGCTTTATTGGACAATGAACACTTCGCGAGAGGTTTTAAGAAACTATTATTAGGTACATGGAGAGTGTTATTGGCTGACTATGATCTAGTAAGCCAATAACACTTCTGTTTCCTATGCCGCTACGCAAAATTTATTGTTTGCATTAGCTTTTATATAAAAGATATTTTCATAGAAAATACGTTCATGATATCGCCTATCGACGCAATTTAAAATGCATTACGCCATAACAAAGGTTCCTGGTATCTGTTGCCGAACACATTCACTTTCTCTTTATTTGAGCGTTCTTCGGATCGACCCTTATTTGAATAATTTCCATTAGGCTACTATTTACTTACCGTCCTTTTATTTCACGTGCAGTGTTTAGGATGAACTGACGTCACAGTACAAGTACATCGTTATCTATTTTGGAAGCATAAATGGATTGATGTAAATAATACCTAAGTTACCTAACTCAATAATATCTCTCACTCTTAAAACCTACTTATTTATTGTGTGTAGGCAATATCTATAAGATATCATACCAAGTTAACTCGATTCTGATTGTTAATAATTCAATTCGACCACCTCAAAGGATAAAGCTAGCTCAAGTGTACATTATGTACGCTTGAAAGTTCATGGATTAACAACAAACAGACGCGGATCTATTATTATGTTTATTTATTCATTTCATGTTTATTATTCCTACCAGTGTTTACTATTCTCTGTAATACCATAATCTATAGAATTGGTTAGCAACATTGATTACATAATCGTTTTAAATATGTACATAATTAAACTAGTAGAAAGCAAACAAGACAAGTGTGTAAAGAAAGTTTGAACTAGTAAGAAGCTCTTGAGAACTTATGAGTAACTCCAGGTGGCTAGGGCAAAGATAGAACCTGCACAGAGACTTAGTAAAGAGAGGTTGGTGATGTCTAACTATAGAACCGATAAACAAGCAACTTAATTACCCTTAATTCCTTTGACCAAATTATGAAAGACTCCCCTAAAATCCAAATTTCTTAGACTCAATTTCATCAGTACTGTAAACAATCAAGAATTTTTCTGAAATGTTAATTTAGGAAAGGTCTAATTTATTCAAAATTCATCACTTGGTATGTTTCTCTATAGATATCCGCAGCCCGAGTTAGTAAACGCTTCCTCCGTGCGGACAAGCGTGGATTTAATCTCGTGTTGGCTAATTGTTTAGAAGTTGCGGGTAGTTGTCAAATGCGGGTCCATCGTAGTTCATGGTCGATGAGATTCTGGTTCGAGTCACAAATTTAGTTTCAAGATTTGTGCTATTTGCTGATTGTTTGATTGGAGTTAAAATGAATTATTTTTGGTAAGTACATATTACGTTGTAAAAACATAATAATTAACAAACAGGTAACGGATAAACTTATATGTTTATGAAAAAAAATCAATATATCCGATTTGCCAAATGAATTCAAAAAGCCTGATAAAATACCGGTAGCGCTAGCTTCGGTTCATATGCAAAGCCAAATTGATCATACCGCTTTGAATATTTGGCACCTGCGGTTGATATGGCTTTTTAAATTCCCCTTGAATTTGATACGGTACAGAAATATTATCTTCGTAACATGACGAATATTAATGTTTTGAAAACAACATTTATCTAAAATAAACGTAATATCTGCACACATAGTGAACACGTTTTAATAGAACACAAACCCCTCATGTTTATGTTGCCCAATTCGGAATCTCTACAGACATCGAATTTCATACTGAGATTGAGGCTTGTTATTAACATCCCAAGTTAATCCCCTTCAAATAGATCACTCTATTTCACAAGATGTAACACACTATGGGGGCTGATAACACGATTTCCTTGCTATACGCGAAATATTCCAACGTCACGTTATACTGAATGCATGTGCAAGTTGTATTTTTTTTATTTTTATTTTTCTTTATAGGCTCGCGCTTGACCACTATCTCACCTGATGGTAAGCGATGGTTATAATTTATATACAATATAAGTTATATTATAATTAAATATAATTATAATTACTTGATATTCCTCTAACTTGGTGGCGTTGGTTAGTGATGAACGAGTTTGAATTTCTATATAAGATTGAAGACTGTTGCTTTTTACTAGTAACGTTAACTAAGTATTTTAACTTCACTTTATGCTACAATAAATACATGGATTTTAGTAATAATTTCAGTTTTTGTCTATTATTACCCAATAAGTAAAATTATTATATTTTTAACCCCCGACGGAAAAAGAGGGGTGTTATAAGTTTGAGGTGTGTTGCTGTGTATCTGTGTATCTGTATGTCTGTCTGTGGCATCATAGCGCCTCAACGGATGAACCGATTTTGATTTAGTTTTTTGAAAGGTGATTGTATCGTGAGTGTTCTTAGCTAAGTTTGAATATAATCGGTTCAGCCGTTCAAAAGTTATGCGCGTTTTACTGTTTAGATCGTGATGTTTTCGCAAGATAAATGTGTCGGGGGTTTTTTAAATTTTGAAATTTACTTGTTATCAATATATACGGCTAAAAAGTCACGCCGCGTAACTTTAAAACAAATAGAAATCTGCTCCTTCGTAGCAGACGTAGCAGCGCGATACACAATACGTATGTAGATACATACATGCGTAGCTGTACTACGGCGTATCATGCGCGGTGTTCTCGCTAAAAGGATCTTGGAATCTACAAAAGTTTATTTTAAATAATAATATACTTTTGGGTAACTAAATAAATTATTGATTTAAAATTTTCTAATGCCAAGCTTTTAGCTAATTAGGCTTATATGCGAAATCTCAGCTTAATCGGCCAACAAATTATCCCCAAAGATAACTTGTTTTTAAAATTCACTTGCAAGATTTGACCCACGCATACTAACAAAATCAACTAGATTTTTATGTATTGCTGCAAACATGAAAATTTATTTTATCATCATACAAAGTTCAAATCTCTGTTCCCGCAAGAAATTTCAACGCATGAAACTTTCAACCGATAACATATAAGGACAACCTTTATCCCAGAGGTAATCTAATTATCAGAATTCGATTAAATTAAATCAACTGAAAACTTCTTTTCTTAACACTATTTTTTATTAATAATACTAGACACAAATTTATTTGTAAAACAAAGGTGTAAATATGTACATACTTAAACACTAAACAAACTGAAGTTCAACTTCAGAAAGTTTAAGGTATGTTCATTTTTGTGGGTACCTACTGAAAGCATTAACTACACAACACCTAACCTTACCTTTTGAAGCACAAGCAACCGCACATGGTAGTCATATGTATCGTATCACTTGAATCGATCTTCTGCGATAAATGTGTTCATGACCGACATCAACTTATATGTGGAACATTTACAACATTATTGACACTTCGACCATCGTCTCACCGCACTTTGTGTCTATGTGGAGACTAGTCTGTGCGGACCGTTGCGTGTTGGTCGCTGATTCGATTGAAATGGATCACAACAAACGCACGAAACGCTCATTGGGGCAAATAAATATTCTGTAAATGTATTTATTTGTTTAAGATTAGTTCTATCAACTTAAACTACATCATTAACTTCTACGAAAGTTTTCAGGTAGGTATTGTTTTGTTACAACTTTTTAGACCTACTTAATTATAATTCAGCTCTTAAAAATACGGAAATGCTACTAATTTTATTGTTTAATTGTTCTTTCGTAAAACGGCTAATTTTTTTTTTGTTATTGACGTCGTACCCGCTAAAGGGCGCCATATTACGTCTTCAACGCTTCCAAAGACACCGCATTTGTCTAATTATGATAAGAAGTAACTTCTATTATGAGGAAACTGATGAACATACAAACACACATACCGGGCAAAAACATAACCCTTCCTTTTGCTTCGCCGTAGTTGGATAAAAATAGGTCAACCGTTTATTAAAGCAGCGGCACGATTACACTGAAACCAAAAATGAATAAACGGAATATCATTTCCTAGTGATTAGCATACTAAAAGCCACATTGCCCGGTTAAAGTGAAAGAGAGCGGGAACACAGTGATGCATAAGTACTGTGATGTCCTAGACGGTGACCCAAGTGCGGCTTTACAAATCTCGGTCCCTTACTACTGCGAGATTTAAATCTCTTAACACAATTAGATTCAAGCGAGTCACAGTTTTTCTGAAATCCTTTGTTAGGTAAGTTGATATTGTGATACAAATGAACATATATACTTTTACAGAGATTTTGATGGATAGAGCGTATTTTAATTACATAGTTATTTACTTTTGCAAGAAGAAATTTTAGACTATAGTTATAATTAAAAACATAGTTCTGAAGCAAAATCATAACTTATCTCGTACTCGAACTCGAACTGAGTTACGAAACAACACGCTGCCACATATATACATGAAAACATTATTATAATACATACTTAGCTAGTGTATTGCACCCAAGGACATTTCAAAACGAAGACAGTTTGAAAAAGTTTTCTTGAAAGGAAGTTTTTTGCATATAATTTATCCCGGTCGCTAATATAGAATGTAATAATGTTACTTGTTTTAGGTTAAAATATTACTCCTTTGTGTTAAAATTTTAGTATAACAATGAAGGGTTAGGATAATCAGGATGTTGAAAGTTGAACTGCTTTCATGAAAATTATTATTCAGTAAAGACGAACTAATTATGTAAATTAAGAAACAATTAAATGTCAGTGGCAAGAAGCTACTGTTCCTTTGAGAGTTTATCAACGAGAACTTTATCAACTACGACCCGGAGCCGTTTCATTAATGTTACTTTGTGTTTAAGTTTCTACTGAGAGTGATTAATGATGAGCACAATAAGGCACAGTGGGGGTGACCATAAGCTTTTAGAGTAAGGTTATTTTGAGTGAGTGTAAGGGACAAATGTATATGACGTGTATATCAATCAAATCAAAACAATTTATTTTTATTTTACATAGGCCTACATGGGCACTAATAAAACTTCGACAAAAGGTGCACGGTTCGGGTTGGTCATTTTCTATGGAGAAGAACCGGCAAGAAACTCCATGGTTACTCTTTTAAAAATGGTTTGGTTTTACAATATTTCCATGTTACAGCAGCATTAGTACTATGGGGGACAACGTAGGCCCGACAATAAGTCGTAAGGAATAAAAAAAAAATAAAAAAAAAAATATCTATATATATATATCTATATATATAAAAGAAGAAACTGACTGACTGACTGATCGATCAACGCACAGCCATAACCGCTAGGCCTAGAAGCATGAAATTTGGCAGAAAGGTTCCTCAAGTGGCGTAAGTGAGCACTAAGAAAGGATTTTTGGAAATTCCACCCCAAAGGGGGCAAAAAGGGGGTTGAAAGTTTGTATGTAATTTCTACAGTTTGTAAGTTGGGCACATGAAATTTAAGATTTACGCTCTTGCTTGATAAAAAAAAATGAATGTATTTATTCGTTTTTGGAAATTCGACCCCTAAGGGGGTAAAAGGGGGTTGAAAGTTTGTATGAAGTTTTTAGAGTTTGTAAATTGGACACAAGAAATTATACATAACGCTCTCGGTTGATAAAAATAATTAATGTATTTATTGATTTTTGAAAATTCCAACCCTTAGGGGGTAAAAAGGGGGTTGAAAGTTTGTATGTAATTTCTACAGTTTGTAAGACGGACACGTAAAATTTTAGATTTACGCTCTTGCTTGATAAAAAGAAGTAAGGTATTTATTCGTTTCTGGAATTTCGATCCCTAAGGAGGTAAAAACGGGGTTGAAAGTTTGTATGAAATTTTTACAGTTTGTAAATTGGACACTTGAAATTTTACATTTACGTTCTTAGTTGATAAAAATAATTAATATATTTATTGGTTTCTGGAAATTTGACCCCTAAGGGAGTAACAAGGGGGTCCAAAGTTTGTATGTAATTTCTATAGTTTGGGATGGGATCTATAGTTTGGGATGGGTATGGGATCTACCTCCTAGCGGTCCATCCCGTGCAACGGCACCACGGGCTTGTCTGTGGTACGGCTGAATGATCCCACTTAAGCGGTGGTAGGCTCCGCAAGGGGCCGCCTGGCTCGCGACCACCATCCCACCGGAGTCCGGCGCCAAGCAGCTTGCTGTGTTCCGTCGGTGTTTGTGACTGCCAGTGCCTTTGGGGGAGAAGGAGGATGTCAGTTGCGCTGTTCAGAACCGGTCTTGGTCTCTGGGCTAAACTTGCCGGGTAACTCATCTTGGAGGGTAGCGGGATCCGAAGCACGGTGCCAGCCGTTGGCCGACCGCAGTCAGTAGGGGGCCCAAGTAGCACGCCAGCCACGTGCCAAAGGCTGCCCCGCCAACTCGCGAAAAATCCCGGTATGCTCCACCGTGCCAGCTGGCGACTGGTTGGGAGGACCCGGTGGCCATATCCGGGGGGGTTCGGGCGTCCCCGCAGTCTCCAAATGAGTTCCCCACAGGTTGGGTTAGCTCCAATGTTCCACTTGGTTCACTGAGCAGCGCCTCGACAGTTTAACTTCTTCCCCAGCAAACTCTAAAAAAAAAAATGACTAAAGCGAAGAAGAATATGGTGAAACAACGGCTGCACTTCCACCCACTAAAAGTGCACTTCACTAACATCAGGGGGTTGCACTCTAATCTCGATCCGGTCCACCACCACCTTGAGACCGAGAAGCCGCACCTGTTTTTCCTAACGGAGACGAAGATAACAACCCCGTCGGACGTGGCGTACCTCAACTACCAGGGTTACTCTCTTGAACACAAGTTCAAGAAGCAAGCTGGGGTCTGTGTGTACGTCCGCGATGACATTTGTTGTCGTCGTCTCCGTTGCTTTGAGAAATCGGGTTTTTCTGCCATATGGCTACTTGTGGACACTGGCGTGGAGAAGTCTCTCTACATCGGCGTCTACCGATCGCACACCGGTGACCAGGAGACGACAGCGCTCTTTAACTGCCTTATGGAGTCGGCCGACATGGCCCAGCAACGGTACCCAACAGCGAAGCTTAATTTTCTGGGGGACTTTAATGCCCATCATAAGGAGTGGTTGTACCCGTACCGGAAAACTGACCATGCCGGGTTAGAGGCGCGCAAGTTTTCTCTATCGCTAGATCTAACCCAGCTGGTGAATGTGGCAACGCGGGTACCGGATGTTGACGGCCATACACCCAATTGCTTAGACCTACTGCTGACAACTGATCCGGACAGTCATTCGGTTTCGGTCTCAGCCCCGCTGGGAACGTCTGACCATTGTCTGGTGAAATCCGTGTCGACTTGCTCTCCTCCAGATGAGAGTCCTAGAGGCACGAGGCGAGTATGGCGATACGAGTCAGCAGACTGGGACGAGATGCGGCACTTTTTTGCGTCTTATCCTTGGCGGCATGTGTGCTTCGCCTCGGGTGACCCCTCGAGCTGTGCGGACGCGGTTGCGGATGTGATTCGGCAGGGAATGGAGTATTTCATTCCATTCTCCGACATGCCGCTCGGTCACAAATCCCGACCTTGGTATAATTCAGAATGTGCCCACGCTGAGGCCCAAAAAGAGTCTGCCTACCAAGCCTGGGTCGGGGCCCGAGATCGCAAAGTTAGAGCGCGTAGGGTTCGTGCGAGGAAAAGAGCTTTTAATTCTGCCACCAAGTTCTGCAAGAAGGTTTTGCGTCGGGCACGTTTTGACCATATTGGACGTATTGGGGCCAAGCTGGCATCACACCCTCCGGGTAGTAAACAATTTTGGTCCCTGTCTAAAGCTGTTGAATCGAATTTCTGTCGTCCCACTTTACCTCCAATGCTGAAATCTGATGGATCGCTGGCTCACTCTGCAAGTGAGAAAGCAAATTTATTTGCATCTCTGTTTGCTAGCAATTCACGTCTGGACGCTGGATCCAAGCAACCACCTACTGTCCCTCATTGTGACTCTTCGATGCCGGAGATCGCTGTGCACACCAAAGAGGTCCGAAGAGTATTGTGCAGTCTAGACGTGAACAAGGCCAGCGGGCCTGACGGCATTCCAGCAAGAGTACTGAGGCTGTGTGCGCCCGAACTTTCTCCTGTGTTGACACGCTTGTTCCGCCTCTCTCTTGTAAAAAGAACGGTACCAAAGTCCTGGAAGCTTGCAAATGTGCAACCAGTGCCCAAAAAAGGCAACCGTGCAGACCCTGTCAATTACCGTCCAATCGCCATTACCTCCATTCTGTGCAAAATTATGGAAAGGGTACTGAACAGTAAGTTGCTGACCTACCTTGAAGACAATAATCTCCTCAGTGACCGTCAATATGGCTTTCGCCGGGGACGGTCTACTGGTGATCTTCTTGTGTATGACACGCACTGCTGGGGCGAAGCCATCGAGAGACACGGCGAAGCACTTGCTGTTTCGCTGGATATCTCGAAGGCCTTTGACAGGGTCTGGCACGCAAGTCTACTCAGTAAGCTTCCTGCGTATGGCATCCCCGCTGGTTTTTGTAGCTGGGTATCAGATTTCCTTTGCGAACGGTCGATCCGAGTAGTCATAGACGGCTGCTCCTCTGACCTTATGGCTATTGATACCGGAGTTCCTCAGGGGTCTGTTCTCTCTGCAACTCTTTTCCTGCTGCACATCAATGACCTTCTTCAGCTTGGTATTGTTGGGTACGCAGATGACAGTACTGTTTCAGAGAGATACCTGTCCAGCGCAAGAACCAGCGTGGATGAAGTTCGTTCCTTGAGAGAGACTATGGTAGAGCGGACAGATTTGACCTTAAGCCTTGTCTCCCAGTGGGGTGATGACAATCTGGTCTCCTTTAACGCCACCAAAACACAGGCGTGTCTTTTTACCGCTAAAAGGAGTCTTTTCGATCGGGCGCCTATTTTTCGTGGTGCGTCTGTTCCAGTGACTGATCGGATTGAGCTCCTAGGCATGGAGTTGACATCCAGTCTTAACTTCGGCGCCTCCATTGAGCACAAAGCCCAAATTGCGGCCAAAAAACTGGGCATCCTAAATAAGGTGAAGCGATACTTTACGCCTGGACAGCTTCTAACCCTGTACAAAGCGCAAGTCCGATCCTGCATGGAGTATTGCAGCCACCTTTGGGATGGCTCAGCAAAGTATCAGCTTGCCGCGCTTGACTCGGTGGAACGCAGAGCTAAGAGGCTCATCGGCGACATTGAACTGGTGGATACCAAGCTTCACAGCTTGGCTCATCGCCGCAAGGTTGCCTGCTTGTCGGTCTTCTACAGACTGTATTTCGGTGAGTGTGCTCAAGAACTCCACGACCTCATCCCACCAGCCCCCTTCTACCATCGGACATCTAGACGCACTGCAAGTTACCATCCTTACCTTGTTGCCATTCCACCAATTCGCACCAAGCGCTTCCAAACATCCTTCATAATGCGCACAGCGAATGAATGGAACTCACTACCTGCATCTGTGTTTCCGAACGCATTCAACCCGAATCTCTTCAAAGTTAGAGTAAACAGGCTCCTTCTGGGTAAGCTCACTCCATCGTCGACTCTGTCTCTGTCACCTATGACTTAGACTAGAGTCAAGAGCAAACCCATCTCAAATAAAAAAAAAATAAAAAAAGTTTGAAAGCTTACACGTAAAATTTTAGATTTAATCTCTAGGTAAATAAAAAAAAATGTATTTATTAGTTTTTGGAAATTCTACCCTTATGGCGATTTCGTTAGCCACTGTTATAGCGATAGTACTGGACAGTCTGCTTGACTAACAGCTGGCAAAGCATATTAAGCTCTATGACGCGTAATTTGGCTTTAGATCCGGTTTGTCCACGGAGAGTGCCATCATGTGCCTCAAGCAGACTGATCAATACTACAGTGATCGGAAAACTCCTGTCTTTGCTTGCGTTCTGGATCTTTCGAAAGCTTTCGACCTAGTTTCATATGATAAACTATGGGTGAAGCTGGAAACTGAGACAGATTGCAACCCGGAAGTTATTTCTGTTTTCAGGTATTGGTACAACAACCAGAAAAATTGTGTACGATGGGCAAACTCGTTTTCGGACGTGTATAGGTTGCAATGCGGAGTGACACAGGGTGGACTAACCTCACCTAGGCTATTCAACCTATACATTATCCGGCTTGTCTCATTTGAACTCATTAGTACCAATGTCGGGTGTCACATTGACGGAATCTGTGTGAACAACATAAGTTACGCAGATGACATGGTACTGCTGAGTCCATCGATTGGAGGGTTGCTTAAGTTGGTACGGGTCTGTGAGTCTTATGCGGAGGCCCATGGGCTCAGATACAATGCTAAGAAAAGCGAGCTGTTAGTTTTTAAGGGGCGTGGCAAAAGCTACGAGACTGTCCCCTTAGTCACTTTAGCAGGTACCGTCTTAAACAGAGTGCCACAGTTCAAGTATCTGGGCCACTGGGTCTCCGAAGACCTTAAGGACAACGCAGATGTGGAAAGGGCACGTAGGGCGTTGGCTGTCCGGTGTAACATGTTGGCCCGCAGGTTCGCACGTAGCAGTAATCAAGTCAAAGTCACACTTTTTAAGTCTTACTGCCAAACACTTTACACGTGCAGCCTGTGGGTTAACTACACACTCGGCACATACAACGCCTTGCGTGTTCAATACAACTACGCGTTCAGGTTGCTTCTGGGGCTGCCGCGATGCTGCAGTGCGTCAACTATGTTCGCAGAAGCGCACACGGATGGCTTTCATGCCCTAATAAGGAAACAATGTGCGTCGCTGCTGCGTCGCGTTAGGTCCAGCAGCAACAGCTTACTAAGCGTGTTCGCGGACAGGTGGGACTCTCCACTGCTGCGCCACTGGATGCGCTTGCACACTGCCTTGTGAGCAGTGGACAGTTCCTCCGCGTCAAATTTTTAATGTGTTGCCTCTGGTTTTTGTTTGTTTGTATCTTTTTATGTGTGGTAACTGTTTTCTTCGTTGTATTTTGTGTTGTTTGTTTTGTTTATTGTCTGTATTGTTTTTTGTATACTCATTCTATGTTTTGTAAGTGTACCTATGGACAGAAAGTCTGAAATAAACGATAATTTAATTTAATTTATGGGGATAAAATAGGGACTGAAACTTTATATGAAATTTCATCGGTTTGGAAGGTAAAACATCTAAATTTCTAGGTTTACGCTGCTGATTAATAAAAAATCAATAAATTTAATTATTTCCGGAAATGCCACCCGTAACGGGGGTAAAAAGGGGCTTGAAAGTTTGTATGTAATTTCTACAGCTTGGAAGTTGGACACGTGAAATTTTAGATTTACGCTCTTGGTTGATACAATTAATTCACGTATTTATTAGTTTTTGGAAATTCTACCCCAATGGTGATAAAATAGGGGTTGAAACTTTATATGAAATTTCTTCGGTTTGGAAGGTAAAACATATAAAATTGTAGGGATACGCTGCTGATCAATAAAAAACAATGAGTTTATTGAATTCCGGAATTTCTACCCCTAATGGAGGTTAAAGGTGGCAATTTTTTGGGCTTATATATTTGAAACTTGGCATAAATACTAACAGCTGATATTTTATATTATTTTATTGTTTTTAAAGTAAAGGTTGTCATTACAAGTTTTTCAAAACTACTCCAGTTTGAAGTATTGACAACCTTAAACTAACCCTATAATATGATTTAGGGTGTGTTAAAGATTTTTGAAGAATTTTATTGCACAAGGCTTCTTTTTTGATGTAAGGGAACAAACGAGAGATATTTATTAGAATGAATTCTAATTCCTTGGGCAAAATAATAAAGGTAACGTTAATTTTTCGGAACTACCCCCAAAAGACGATTGAAGGGATGTTAAAGTTTGTATGGAAAATCTCATTTCTTGGATTAATTAACTTGAAGCTTGGGACAAATACTAACCTAAGTAAATAATAAAGGATATCATTATTAGTTTTTAGAAACTACCCCTAAAAGATGATTAGGGGGGTGTTGAAAATCTTGGGTTAATAAACTTGGAATTTGGCACAAATACTTACCTTAATAAATAATGTAGGTTGTTATTAGTTATTAGTTTTTCGGACCCATCCCCAAAATACTATTTATGGGGTGTTCAAGATTTTTGAAGTATTTTATTGCACATGTATAGCTTCTTTATATGATGTAGGGAAGCACTAAGGAAGGATTTTTAGAAATTCAACCTTTAAAGAGACATTTATTTGTATAAAAACATTTTTACCAAAAAATATTACCAATTTCAATTTTTTTTTTTTCGAAGTCGGTATCTTTGGTAGGTAACATTTTTTTTCGTTATGGACAACGACTTCGAAAAAGAAAGTTATTTTTCACGTTGTAGTGTTTTTAGTTGGATTTCAGTGTCGGTAGTGTTTGTAGTGTTTTTTACTTTTTAGGTGTACCTAATAAGCAATTTGCCTTTTGGCACTTATTTTTTTTTTTTGTATTTTTGCCGATATCTCCGTCAAACAACACTGTGTATGTAGTTCCAAATCGAAGAACAGGACGTCTTAGTGCCGTAAGATTCTTCAAAAAACCGTTAACACACCTAAAACATCTGGGGGTAATTCTGAAAAACTAATGATGGCAATTTATTATTGCCCAAGGAATAAGATGTTTAACCGACTTTCCAAAAAGGAGGAGGTTCTATGTCCTCTAAATCCTTATTTGAACCGTAGATATCTACGATACCTTTGATTATTATCCCATTTATTATTGTTGTAACAATAGCTTATTTTTGGTCGCCTTCTCTAACTGCACATAATTTATTTGAATAAAACACGAAGTCGCGGGCGGAGTGCTAGTTCGTTATAATAGATGTTTTCACCTCTCAAACTATTTAATGCCAGGTATTTACTAAAAAAAGTAAATACTTCTAAATATATTTTGATTTTTACGTTAGAATATTATTCTAGCTGTTCAATAAATACTCGAAAACTTAGCTGAAAGTTTTGGGATACCAGTCAACGAAAAGACAAGGAGTCAGTGCTTTCATCAAAATTCATGAATCCTTTGTAAGCTTCGGAATCCAGATTAAGTTGACCCTATAAAATTTTATACGTGTGACCCTTTTTTTGGTCAGACATTGATGAAAATCGCGGTCACTGTCCGGTCAAATGAATACGATTTCTCACGAATGAAAATAAGTAACGTAATAGAAACAATTTTGAATTTATCTAATATTACACAGGATGAGTAGTTATAACATTTAATGTTTTTGAAAATTATTTTCATAATTGGAGTCGCGTTAGAAACCTTTACGTTTGCTTAGTACTTTTACATTTATTTTCTCTTTCTATAACCGTCGTATTTTTTTGTTGAAAAATGAACAGCCAGTGGATCACGTTCCTGTTTACGTGAACAAATGCGCGGGCATAGCTAGTCCTCGAATAAAAATCTATTCAGCTATTAATAGCTCAACAAAATTAAAATTAAAATCTTTTTACAAAAAAATACAACCGACTTCCAAAAGCTTTTTTTTTTCACTTTTGGTTGTGTGCGCTCAAAGTGAAGCCTGAATAGATTAACCCAATAACATGAAACTTAAACAAAACCGGTGGAAAAAGATTACTCCAAGGTGAACTGTTGACACCTGTGTACCCCTTTAGACCGTACCAGTGTGATCTTAATCAATCAATCAATCAAAATTTCTTTATTCAATTAGGCCATTAAGCGGCACTTTCGAACGTCAAAAATAAAAATTAAATGTAATAATAATTGATTCTACCGTCCATTCGGAAATGTAGCTTGTTATGGAGAAGAACGGACAAGAAACTCCAAACTTACTCTTTTAAAAAAACAAAAATGTGTTTTACAAGTATTTGGTTACAATAATCTTGTAGGAAAAATACATATATGTGAGAACGATGTAAAAAAAAAAAAAAAAACGCACTTAAAAGCGTCTAGAGTAAAACAAACAATTAAAAATACAATAAATAGATAATTAAAAACATGCGGAGGCAGCTAAGATATGACCAATCCCAACTGACGGCGCCCGTTCACGAACATGACACATGGATCGGCACCACTCAGCTCAACCATCATGAAGGGAACCGAATGATCCAACACATGTGCCACCATCAGAGAGACATTAGAGAGAGCATGACACACTCAACTGCCGGGGCACAGAAGTCAACGAACGACACATAGGTACAGTAAATGGTAGATTTACAGTTGGTACATAGTACTCACATATGTGCTGTGCAGTTATATAATCCAAAAAATAAATTGAGTTTATACAACACAAATATACATTATGATTATTCGTACAGTCTTCAGCAGGTCCAACAATACTTCAGAACTTTTCTGCTTATCACTTGTTTTTGTGCCCTAGTGGCTGTGGAGCTGGAATAGCATTGGGCCAAGCATTTTTATCAGCGATGTAATCCCCCAACCTATAATATGCCTGCCTGCATAGTGTGCGTTTTATACAAGTTTTAAATTTCGTCTCATTCAATTTTAGAATGTGTGGCGGTATTTTATTGTAACATTTTATACAGTACCCCCTAAAAGATGACGCTACTTTAGCCAGCCTGAAACCTGGTTGAATTAATTGGTCCCTATTTCTAGTAACATAACTATGTCTATCGCTGTTTCTACTAAAAAGATGTAAATTCTTTCTAACGTACATGATGTTTTCGTAAATATATTGACAAGGTACCGTCATGATGTAAATGTCCTTAAACAGTTCCCTTAGAGAATCGCGCCGGCGAAGATTGTATATCGCTCTGATGGCTCGTTTTTGTAGAACAAAAATTGACTGAATGTCTGCAGCCCTTCCCCATAGTAATATGCCGTAAGACATTATACTATGAAAGTAACCAAAATAGACAAGCCTCGCGGTATCTACATCAGTAAATTGACGAATTTTTCTAACAGCATAAGCTGCCGAACTTAGTTGCCCTGCAAGTGATATTAAATGAGGACCCCATTGTAACCTTGAGTCTAGCGTGATACCCAGGAAAACGGTTTTGTCAACGAATTCTAGCTTCTCGTTGTTTAATATAATGTCACAATCATAACTTTTGACATTCGGCAAGGCAAATTTTACACACTTAGTTTTTTTAGCATTCAAAACTAAATTATTAGCAGTGAACCAAATTAGAACTTGCCGCAATGCATTATTTACGTCGGCAACGTTACTCGTACGTCTATTTATGTTAAAAATCAAAGAAGTGTCATCAGCAAATAACACCATGTTCAGTTTGTTTTTCAATAGATGGGGTAAATCGTTAATGTATACTAAAAATAAGAAAGGACCTAAAATTGAGCCCTGGGGTACCCCCATTTTCACGTTCAACCCCGACGAATTGACACCGTTTATTTGAACTAATTGCTGTCTATCATTCAAATAGGATTTTACTAAATTTAATGCTGATTGGCCTAGCCCGTAATGCTCAAGTTTCAAAAGCAATGTTTCATGATCAACGCAATCAAACGCCTTCGACAGGTCGCAGAAGATACCTATGGCATCTTGTCCCTCCTCCCACGCATCAAAGATGTGTTTTATTAAGGTGACACCAGCGTCTGTTGTACAACGTCCTTTGGTGAAACCATATTGTTTCTCGTGTAGGATGTTTTTCGTATTAAAATAAATGAGCATTTGATTTAGCATTATCTTTTCAAATATCTTGCTGAAAACCGGCAACACGGATACTGGTCTATAATTATTTGTGTCTTTACTGTCCCCGGATTTAAAAAGTGGTATAACCTTACTATATTTCATTAGATCCGGAAAGACTCCTTGATCTATACACAAATTAAAAATTAAAGCTAAGTACGGCGCTATAGTCTGAATAATGGAGGTACAAACTTTGATGGACATTCCCCATAGATCTTCTGTCAGTTTTATCTTTATTTGCTTAAAAGCTTTTATCACTGTTATTGGGTTTATATGTGAAAAGTTAAATTCAGTCGGGCATGCTGAAACGTTAGCGTGTAATAAAACATAAGCGAGCGACGGCGAAGAATTTAAGGTTTCAGTAGTTTTAATTGGGATGCTGGTAAAGAAATTTACAAATTCTTGAGCAACTTCTTTGTTATCTCTAATAAGTCCATGTGTAGTCTCAAGCGTGTAATCAGTATTATTTCTTTTGTTCCTGTTTGTTTCATTGTTAATAATTTTCCAAACCGTCCTTATTTTATTTTCTGCGAATTTAACCTTATTGCTAATGTATAAAGCCTTAGCTAGTTTACATGCATTTTTAAAAATTCTTGAGTAAGTAGCAACATACTTATTAAAAGTTTCAGTGTTTATATAAGGCTTAAGGCCATACAGCTCGTAAAGTCTTTCCCTACTTTTCCTGATTCCTTTAGTCGCCCAGTCACTGATTAAAAACTTAGGGCATATAGTTTTAGTTTTCTTCTTAAAAGTGTTATTGAATTCTGTTTGAACAACTGAGAAAACTTTTTTGTATAAAATATTACCATCGTTCACCGCGAGGTCCTGACAACTCAACTTACCAATTAAAGCGCTGTTAAATTTATTTAATTTGCCGGATGTTATTGGTCTGGATTGAATCTGCACTTGCTGTATTGGTATGCTGGACTCAAATGTTACCAGTAGCCCACTATGATCTGAAGGCAGACAATTCATAATGGCTTTGTTTAAGTAGTCGCAGCAACAAAAAACATTATCAATACATGTAGCAGTAGTCACAGTTGTTCGGGTTGGTTCCTCAAACACATGCGACAAATTAAATGATTTGAAGAGATTCAATAGTCTACTGCTATCTGAATTATTTTCTAAAATATTTATATTAAAGTCACCACAGATTATGACTAGTTTATTACCAGTTGTAAGTTTTGCCAAAACATCTTCCATCACTGACTCAAATATACAGTAGTTTTTATAATTGGGGGGTCTGTAAACGCACACTATAATATGCTTATCCAGCTCAACACAGGACAGTTCAAAACTATGTTCAACTGATAGATCTACAATATCTTTACGAGATTTTGATTTAATACCATTTTTGATTAAAATAAGTGAACCTCCACGTAACATAACATTTCTGTTAAAACAGCTGCCCACAGTATAATTTTCATAATTAATAAGCATTGAATGTTCTTTCAGCCAATGCTCAGTAAAACAAATAATTTCAAACATTGTCTTTTCTAAAAACAGTTCTATTTCCAATTGCTTTGCAGAAAAACCTTGAATGTTTTGATGGAATAGTTTTATAGAATTCTGCTTAGCCCCTTTTTTTAAATTAACTATGTGAGAGCAAGAAGGTACCTTCTTGTTGGTGGATGTACTCCTAACTATTTGGTTATTGGTACCCTCCCTTGTCCTACAAACTAGTTTAAACTATAAATATTAATAGCAGAATTGCTAACGTTATTAATGTTATTGGATACCTGTAAATTAGTATTACTACTAATATCAACTACAGTACATGACTTCGACATACTATTTATGTCTGAGTTTAAAGTAAAAGATAATAGCCTCGCTATTTGACGTCTTACCCTAATAGGCAGATACACTGTATTGCCTGTCGACTTTAATTTATCAACAAAAAAGTTGATGTCAAAAAAAACTAATTTGTCACTGTAATGGCTGACAAGGAAATGAATATGTTTATTCAGCATGTGAATATAATTATTTTGTCTACTAGACAATTTTTCCAAATAAGGAAAAGCACACAATATTATTTTAATACAATTTAATTTTAGTAACTTTGTTACACACTCAGTGATGTCGTCTTTTTTTACATCCAAACTGTTACCTATAAAGACAGTTACATTGGTGTCTGATTTATATACATTTTTTGTTACAGATTCCATGATATGCTTGTAAGATGACCCAGGCATACAATAATTAATAGTCGAATAACTCTGATTGCTATTTAATAATTTACCTAAACCTCTTCCAACACCATCTGCAAACATAACCGAATGAGACCCATGATTACTAATACTAGATGCAAAGGTAGCAGTCTCAGGCTGGTCTACTTGAGACACTTCCTGTGCAATATCAGGTGTGTCTTGGTCTTGGACAAAGATACCGTCCTGAGGCACCCTCTCAACCTGGGCCGGGCTCTCCGTTACCTCAGGCTGGACAGCCTTCAGGTTTGAGACTATCTGACAATTGCATTGACACATAACTAACTCATTTGCGGCCAAAATGTGTTCCTTGATTTGTAACTGGGATCTAACATATTTATTGTAAAGGGAGCCCAGTTTGTCTTCAAGCACCTTAATATCATTTTGTAAGCTCTGTGTGTCAATTTCACAAATTTTTATACTGTCCTCTAATTTAATCTGGTAATTGTTTAATTTATTAAGCAGGTCAACTCGTTCTTTTCTGAGTGGAATATTTTTAAAGAAAAGTTTGTGTTGTTTCCTGTACTGGGTATAATTTTTAATTATTTTATTAAATTTTGCATACTTTTTCAATTTTTTATGACTAACTTTATATTTATTTGTCTCATTTAATAAGGAATCTTCAGTCAGGTCAATAGTAGTAATGGAATGAGGTTTACAATTTGATTTTATTAACTCACTATATAAATGGCACGTTTCCTGTACCTGAGTACATGACTTTTCTTTTTGCAAATTCAGAATTTGAAAATTAGCATGAGCCAATTCATCTTCTAGGTCCCTAACTTTACCTATAGCCTCCTCATAAAGATCACTGCAATTATGGAAACCATCCGTGACTACCCGCAGTTGGTCGCGTTCATCAACAACATTTTGATATTGCTGACTCAGCACCACTAGCTCCCGCTTAAGGCTTGTGTTTTTACAAATGACATTTTATACTTCTACCTCACATTCATCTCTCTCCTGCAACATTTCCTGACATTGATGTTGCGATTCTTTTAGTTCTTGGAGAGTTGTTCTTAGTTTGAATTCCAAGTCCTCAATAGTAGCGTTACGGGTCATTACAGGCATGGTTTCAGGAATGTTTACTGAAAATAGAAATTAAAAAAACGGTGAGAACCAAAAGAACAGAAAAAAAAAAGTTGAAAAGTTGAAAATGGAGGACAGAAATTAAAAAAACAAAAGAAATAAGTATTCGTATATTATTATTAATAATAAAAAATTATGTAGCAAAACGAGGTGGGCTGCTGAATTGGCTTGAAAAGCTAACTATTATTGTGTTTTTTACTTTTGATTACCTTACAGCTTTAATTTTTATTTAATGTGGGTATTTTTTTTTTTTTTTTTTTTTTTTAATCTTCTTTTATTTAGGGGCTTTAATGTGGGTATGGTGCCCAAAATATGAATGTACGATTTATTGCAGTTTTATAGTTTAATTATGCAAAAAATCGTAAAAGTTCGTTATTGAAATATAAGAATCAATTAATAGAACTAAATAACTGGACTTGAATGTTGGTTTTGTTTCGTTTTCTACGCTGTCAACGAAACGATTTATATGCACTACAGAGTGCTAAATCAGCAAAAATGTTACGTTAAATCTAAAGGAGAGCGTGCTAGAAAGTTAAAGTGAAAATTGTGTGCTATAATTATAAAACTTAAGTGAACAATACTCCCCATGTAATTCCGTAGTTCGGTCGTCAGCTGTTTGATAGGTTACCGGTCGACAGCCGGGCAAAACTCTTATTTAACTAGTTACTTCGGCAGGAAAACAATAATCCTGAGTATTTATGCCGTTTTGTTGCATTTTTACTTAAAATTACACCCTAATTTCACATAAATACTAATTAAATCAAATTTTTAAATACGGAGCACAAAATTTACATGTCACTTGCTTATGTTATGAAATGGTGTAAACAATAAATAAAAATGCGATTCGGTTATCGCGAGTGATTTGCCGTCATTTATTGAAGAGTTCTATGTATATCTCCGAAGTTAGTCATCAGATCTTGATGAAAATTAAATGACAAGCACCAGCTTTCAAATAAAAAAAGAATCATCAAAATCGGTACGTACACCCAGTAACAAGTTCTGAGGTAACACACATAAAAAAAATACAGTCGAATTGATAACCTCCTCCTTTTTGGGCAGTCGGTTAAAAATAAAAATGGGCTAATATTGTGAATTACAGTTGTAAACATCTGTTCAGGTAAACGTGTAATTATCGCGTTATACCTCTGTGGGTATTGTTCGAGTATAAACATTTGTTAGTGTTCACGAACACACACTCACAGCGTTTGTACTTCTGTTAGCAATGTATCAGAGTATCGAGGACCGTATAGATACAGTTTTATTAGTGGCGTCGGCTAATGTCAGTATAATTTTTATAGGCCATGTTTCTTTTTTTTAATTTGTATTCTACCGCGGACATAGTCGTCCGCGCCCTTTTTGAGTGTATTTATTTGTTTGATTCTTTTTTTCTTTTCATAAAAATGACAATTGTTTGACTGTTACGACGGATATTACTTCTAGGCTTACTTAACTGACTTAAGTTTACGTGAGTTCATCCCTACAGGGTGATGGTTTGGGTTTGGGTTTGAGTTTTTGATGGGACTTGTTATGTGGTGTTTTGGTTATGGTTACTAGGGACTTCGCTAGCGTGAGCAAGGCCTCTATGACGACTACGTCTCAATGCTGCATGGCCGTCTTAAGGTTGTAGTTGACGACCGTTTTAGTCGGCGCACCCATCGCCTTCTTAACAAAGATGGCGATGCGGCGTCATCGGCGTCATCGGTGTTGGCCATGGCCATGTTAATTCATAATGGCTTATGTGTCTCTATAAGAAAGACATACCTACTTTAATCAACAGCTTAAATGTATCTTATCCTTCCTTTCTGCAGTCTGTGGTCATGAGTTAGGTGCAAATTATTATATTGCCATTGTTCCAGGTAACAGGTTCCTCTTTAACTTATATATGCTCACGTATCTCACTATCACGTACTACTCTGGTGTGTCATCACATGGTCACGTAGAGAAGCTTCTGAGGCCATATAACCATATTATTCAGTTAGATGCCCGATCTACACAATAATTTACAATGTTCAGAGGAATCCAATTTTATACGAGATGGATTTCAATAAAATGGAATTCAATTCGGGTGCTACCTTTCGCTGCTTTACCGAGAAAGTTCCACATTTCAATGTAATTCCCATGATACATTTCAGTTTCAAACTTGTCTAAAGTTTCTCGTGATGAAGTAAAGTTGCTTCAATTTTTTTCTAGTGTTTGAATTTTCCAGAAGATTGGCGTAACTTTCAAACTAGGTAATTAACTACACGCCTTGTATAGTTACGATATTATTATACATTTTACATTTTTAGTATATAAAGAATAGATTAAAATATAAATATATTTAATCAACACAACAGCAACAAACATTAAGTAAAAGACAGTAATGAAGTACAAAGACAAACTGCGTTAAAAGTGCCCATACTGAAAGGTTTACCAATTCTGTTTTTTGGAAAAATTGCGATTGGTCACACATCAATATAATTATAGTTGTCGGCACGTAACTTGGCAAGGTTTGGCGTAGTGGGTATAAGTTCGCGTATTGTGCTCGAACTGAACAACATAAACATATAACACACATAGAACGAACCTTGAGCGAACGGAATGTGGACGTGACGTGAGTGGTCAGTCGATCCTTGTCTCAACTGGTCAATAAGTCGGCGATTGCAGAACACCTATTAGAAGGCGGCAGCAATCACTGGATCGAATTTCATCGTCCAAAAGTCCTCTCCACGGAACGCCACTTCTATTCAAGAATTGTGCGTGAAGCGATTGAAATTAAAAAACATAAAACGTTCAATCGGGATGACGGTTACAAATTATCCGCGGCGTGGAATCCAGTGATTCAAAAAACATTACCTCGTTTTGTGCAGTCGGCGAACTTACAGAATAAGGACACGGTCAGTGTTGTATGTAGAAATGTGAGGGTAGATGAAGAATTTTATGCCCCAACGGAGCCAGTACACCGAGACACCAGTCTACCCGGGACCACGGTCGTTGCAACACGGCCGAAACGTCGGGTGAAATAGGTAAATAAATGAATCGAAATCATCGCGTTAAATAATCGTGGTACATTGTTTCTCAAATGGGTTAATGACTTTAAAAAGGGAAATGCATGTTTCTAGATAGAAAAGGATAAACTTACCTATGTTTCACTATTATCTTTTGCTTTGCGTTTTGAAATTGTCTTTATTCTGTGTCAACGAATGTTGGGTTATTGCACAATCATGTGTTCTTAGAGCTTGGTTTTCGCTACTCCATTTAAACTAAAACTTTTTCCCGGAAAATCTTTAATATCCAGCAGTGTTCAACTGACTGGCAAATTGAGAGATACCTAATAAATAATCATTCTATGTCTAAGTAGATATAATATAACGAAAATTTGTATCTGACGATTGCAGTCTCCACCGTCAAGTTCGCTATAAATTGCGTAAAGTCCGGGTAATGCATAAATCTCGTAAAGTATTCACGTCGCGTTGGCTCAAGCGTGATTTTAGCTTATTATGAGATTTTAATATACATCGCGGCAATGAGTCAAACTTTACCTACCTATTTATCGAAATGAAGAAATGTCAAATCGATAATTTTGTACTCTACGGCAATTTTTAATAACCACTTATATCCAGTTTTACTACAGTTAAGTAATGCAAAAGTTTTTATGTTCTTAATTTCAATGAGCGACTAAGTCAGCATTGAAATTCAAGTAAAATGTTCTTCTCGCGGCCGTTCCTTCAATTTAATTATGCTTATTCCGTTCAAACACATTTATTTAATTGAAAGCCCATTTTCTAAGTAATCGCTTTTTAATTCCATTAAATTGATTAAAAGATGTTTAAAACTTGAAGAAAGTGCCTTTATTAAGCTTCGTGAAAGACCTTTTTAGTTTTAAGGCATAGTGAAGATTAGTAAAAAGAAAAGGAAGTAATGTGATTTTTTATAAAATCAAGCTTCAAGACAAAATATGCTGATATCTGCAAATTCTACTACATATTCAAGTTATAGCTCCAGTAACGCGGTGGGCTGTACTGTCTGTACATAAAAGCTTTGCTGCACAATATCTACTTTTTATGAACACGTAAAGTATCCTCTCTACGTAATATAAACTGACACGCTTGATACATGTACGTGACAATTTATCACATGCAGCAATTAACAACTACTGAACATTATGTATGAGCAATAATTGAAAGAGAGAAAGAGAATTGGTTTGATGGCCCCAGGAGATCTTCTTCATGGTCTGCGAGTGACAGTGATATAGGTATTGAGTTTGGCAGGAGATGTTCTACTTTGGGTCATATTTATTTACTGACTTTAAAAAAAGGAGGGCGTTCTCAATTCGGTTGTATTATAACTTTTATCGTTTTATGTTTGTTACCTCAGAACTCCGACATATTTTTGAATGATGTAACGAAAAAACGCCTAACTACATAACTACTGTTTAACTAAATAATACTGCCTGTATGAACTGAATTTGCTGAACTTATTCATATTATTATATATTTTCAAGTGTTTTCTGGAGCCCAGTCATTAGTCAATTCGTTTTTCGTCATTTGGTGAACATGGCGTGTATTGGCACAAATTCCATTTAGAGGATTCGGCACAAATTCCATTTAGAGGATTTTCACGGACCACTGGCGACATAAAGCGAGCGCAATACATAAATGTCACTGAAGAATTTTAATCAGTCAACCGTGAGAACACACACACTAGGGCTGCTTCACAAAGATCTGTCCTTTATCTGACCAAAACTATGAGCCCATTCTCTTGGGCTTGGAGTAATAATTTCAAAGCCATGACGATGGTGGTTCTAACCTGTAGGAATTTCTACTCATCATGTAGTGACACGGTAGCAAGTAAGTGCGAAACGAATGATTATATATCGGTTTTTCTCAACACGTTCCAAGGCAGCCCTACAGCGTCATATTGCAGCAACATGGGAGACAATATATTATTATGACTATTTTAAAGAGTACACGGTTAAGAATTTATTTCTTAGGGCGTATTTGCGGTTCAAATAACATTTATAATTTGTGAAAGATGTTTTTTAAGTGTTAGGCTTCAGATTCATAACAAACATTCCGAGTAAGTGGTAGCTATCCGATTTCGATCCTCAATAAAAAAATAAATTGATGTTATTTTTTATAAACTTTACTCGTTGTAAATCATAATTAATGACAGAAATTTTACTTTTGAATAAAATTGTCTGACTTTAACGAACAGACAAAATTCACTATGTAAATGTTGTAGGAAGGTTGCAAATGGTTGGTTTTGTAGCAACGCAATTGCACCCTTCCAACAACATCCAAAAAGAAAACAAATTCATATGCCTATTGTAAAAACTGTAAAATTATGAACATTCGCTTAAAAAGTTTGTTTTCTATAAGGATACGCGCACATTATCGCTCAGCTTATAAAGCAACAATGGGCGACAGAATGTGTCAAGCGAGTCCCGTCATCAGTGCGAAACCCGTGGTTGTTTTTTTTTAGCAAGGATTATTTTTTTATTTTGATTTTAGTATATAAAGAATAGATTAAAATATAAATATATTTAATCAACACAACAGCAACAAACATTAAGTAAAAGACAGTAATGAAGTACAAAGACAAACTGCGTTAAAAGTGCCCATACTGAAAGGTTTACCAATTCTGTTTTTTGGAAAAATTGCGATTGGTCACACATCAATATAATTATAGTTGTCGGCACGTAACTTGGCAAGGTTTGGCGTAGTGGGTATAAGTTCGCGTATTGTGCTCGAACTGAACAACATAAACATATAACACACATAGAACGAACCTTGAGCGAACGGAATGTGGACGTGACGTGAGTGGTCAGTCGATCCTTGTCTCAACTGGTCAATAAGTCGGCGATTGCAGAACACCTATTAGAAGGCGGCAGCAATCACTGGATCGAATTTCATCGTCCAAAAGTCCTCTCCACGGAATGCCACTTCTATTCAAGAATTGTGCGTGAAGCGATTGAAATTAAAAAACATAAAACGTTCAATCGGGATGACGGTTACAAATTATCCGCGGCGTGGAATCCAGTGATTCAAAAAACATTACCTCGTTTTGTGCAGTCGGCGAACTTACAGAATAAGGACACGGTCAGTGTTGTATGTAGAAATGTGAGGGTAGATGAAGAATTTTATGCCCCAACGGAGCCAGTACACCGAGACACCAGTCTACCCGGGACCACGGTCGTTGCAACACGGCCGAAACGTCGGGTGAAATAGGTAAATAAATGAATCGAAATCATCGCGTTAAATAATCGTGGTACATTGTTTCTCAAATGGGTTAATGACTTTAAAAAGGGAAATGCATGTTTCTAGATAGAAAAGGATAAACTTACCTATGTTTCACTATTATCTTTTGCTTTGCGTTTTGAAATTGTCTTTATTCTGTGTCAACGAATGTTGGGTTATTGCACAATCATGTGTTCTTAGAGCTTGGTTTTCGCTACTCCATTTAAACTAAAACTTTTTCCCGGAAAATCTTTAATATCCAGCAGTGTTCAACTGACTGGCAAATTGAGAGATACCTAATAAATAATCATTCTATGTCTAAGTAGATATAATATAACGAAAATTTGTATCTGACGATTGCAGTCTCCACCGTCAAGTTCGCTATAAATTGCGTAAAGTCCGGGTAATGCATAAATCTCGTAAAGTATTCACGTCGCGTTGGCTCAAGCGTGATTTTAGCTTATTATGAGATTTTAATATACATCGCGGCAATGAGTCAAACTTTACCTACCTATTTATCGAAATGAAGAAATGTCAAATCGATAATTTTGTACTCTACGGCAATTTTTAATAACCACTTAAATCCAGTTTTACTACAGTTAAGTAATGCAAAAGTTTTTATGTTCTTAATTTCAATGAGCGACTAAGTCAGCATTGAAATTCAAGTAAAATGTTCTTCTCGCGGCCGTTCCTTCAATTTAATTATGCTTATTCCGTTCAAACACATTTATTTAATTGAAAGCCCATTTTCTAAGTAATCGCTTTTTAATTCCATTAAATTGATTAAAAGATGTTTAAAACTTGAAGAAAGTGCCTTTATTAAGCTTCGTGAAAGACCTTTTTAGTTTTAAGGCATAGTGAAGATTAGTAAAAAGAAAAGGAAGTAATGTGATTTTTTATAAAATCAAGCTTCAAGACAAAATATGCTGATATCTGCAAATTCTACTACATATTCAAGTTATAGCTCCAGTAACGCGGTGGGCTGTACTGTCTGTACATAAAAGCTTTGCTGCACAATATCTACTTTTTATGAACACGTAAAGTATCCTCTCTACGTAATATAAACTGACACGCTTGATACATGTACGTGACAATTTATCACATGCAGCAATTAACAACTACTGAACATTATGTATGAGCAATAATTGAAAGAGAGAAAGAGAATTGGTTTGATGGCCCCAGGAGATCTTCTTCATGGTCTGCGAGTGACAGTGATATAGGTATTGAGTTTGGCAGGAGATGTTCTACTTTGGGTCATATTTATTTACTGACTTTAAAAAAAGGAGGGCGTTCTCAATTCGGTTGTATTATAACTTTTATCGTTTTATGTTTGTTACCTCAGAACTCCGACATATTTTTGAATGATGTAACGAAAAAACGCCTAACTACATAACTACTGTTTAACTAAATAATACTGCCTGTATGAACTGAATTTGCTGAACTTATTCATATTATTATATATTTTCAAGTGTTTTCTGGAGCCCAGTCATTAGTCAATTCGTTTTTCGTCATTTGGTGAACATGGCGTGTATTGGCACAAATTCCATTTAGAGGATTCGGCACAAATTCCATTTAGAGGATTTTCACGGACCACTGGCGACATAAAGCGAGCGCAATACATAAATGTCACTGAAGAATTTTAATCAGTCAACCGTGAGAACACACACACTAGGGCTGCTTCACAAAGATCTGTCCTTTATCTGACCAAAACTATGAGCCCATTCTCTTGGGCTTGGAGTAATAATTTCAAAGCCATGACGATGGTGGTTCTAACCTGTAGGAATTTCTACTCATCATGTAGTGACACGGTAGCAAGTAAGTGCGAAACGAATGATTATATATCGGTTTTTCTCAACACGTTCCAAGGCAGCCCTACAGCGTCATATTGCAGCAACATGGGAGACAATATATTATTATGACTATTTTAAAGAGTACACGGTTAAGAATTTATTTCTTAGGGCGTATTTGCGGTTCAAATAACATTTATAATTTGTGAAAGATGTTTTTTAAGTGTTAGGCTTCAGATTCATAACAAACATTCCGAGTAAGTGGTAGCTATCCGATTTCGATCCTCAATAAAAAAATAAATTGATGTTATTTTTTATAAACTTTACTCGTTGTAAATCATAATTAATGACAGAAATTTTACTTTTGAATAAAATTGTCTGACTTTAACGAACAGACAAAATTCACTATGTAAATGTTGTAGGAAGGTTGCAAATGGTTGGTTTTGTAGCAACGCAATTGCACCCTTCCAACAACATCCAAAAAGAAAACAAATTCATATGCCTATTGTAAAAACTGTAAAATTATGAACATTCGCTTAAAAAGTTTGTTTTCTATAAGGATACGCGCACATTATCGCTCAGCTTATAAAGCAACAATGGGCGACAGAATGTGTCAAGCGAGTCCCGTCATCAGTGCGAAACCCGTGGTTGTTTTTTTTTAGCAAGGATTATTTTTTTATTTTGATTTTAACTCCTGTGGTATTCATTTAAATTATATGGTGTAAAGTATTCTCAATGTGCGTGAAATGCTTAAGGTAACTAACGTATTTAAGTTAATAAGGATTAATACTGTATCTGTCTAAATAGCTTTTCAATTACCGCATTGTACGTGACCATATTTTCAGAAATTACAATGGATATAGTAAACTATCCTTAAAAGATAGATATATGCCATCGCGGACTTTTCTGTAGACATATAAAAGCGGAATAATATACAAAGTTTTGTTATATGTCAAAGGCATTAGGCAACGGTTTTCGATGAAAGCTCCCAGGCGGCTTGACTTTTTCCGTCATTTTTAACAATTATCGTCATATTGCACAAAAATGCCTTGATATCTCATGAAAATCCAAATAGATTATGAGTTTATCGTGAACAGATAGACAGAGGCGGCGGGGAACTTTGGTTTATAATATGTATAGTGATAGTGATGTTTCAATCAACACTTAACTCCAAGGGATTTATTAAAAAAAAACATTGTTACTACCCTAGCAACAGCATCTGCAGTGATATTAAAGTTTGTGAACAATACGAACCATTATTGTGAAGGATTTCAGGAAAAAATAAAGAGTGTCGTGCCCTTGTTGCTTTACGATTCACAATAAATCCTAGCGCCTGTACCTTCTGATGTTCAGCACACTACAAAAAATACGAGACTCGTAAATAATGAATCGGAGCAAGTGTAGCAGGGATTGTGATATATCTAAGAGTGTTTGTATTGTATCATTAGGGAACGCTTTACGGCAACAAACAAGTATTAACTACCTATTGCGAGGAGCTCGACTATTTGTTTCCGTAACAAACCGTCAAAACATTCGCTTATAAGTTTTGTTTCTCCTGCTTTTTAACTTGAAACCTAAGAAAGTTAGCTAGGTATACGCAGCCCATTGTTTCTTAAATCCATAGACGGTATTAAAATTAAAAAATATACCTTATTTATTTTTCTAACAGTGAGCTTAGTCACTGTAAGAACTATTTTAAAAGGAAAAGCGAAAACCTCTTACTTACCTTTCCTGTTATCTTTGCTCTTCATTTGTGTAAATACTTCCTGCACAAAGGTTTTCATTTCAACTAATCTGTAAAATCTTTTTTATCTGCCAACTTATTTGGAATTTCAATGGTTACTATAATTCTACAAAATAGTAATTTTTCTCCGTTAATAATCTCTTGATTTAGTTTACCAGCAGCTAACGAGACCTCACTAATGGAAGGACGCTCGCAATACTCGTAAATAACTGAATAACACTTACAGTTGGGAATGTCTGAATATTTTAGGGCTCGAGGACAACTCTGCGGCCTGTACGAGCTATTATGTCTGTTTAAAACATAATGGTCAGCTGGGCATTCGCTTTTTGGTAGTCAGCAATTAAAACTAATAAATTGTGAAATCTACCATTTTGTGGGAGATTTTATTTAATTTTTTTCCAATTTTTTTTACACGCACGTTTTGGGTTTAACTGTCGTATTTCTGTTTATGACATACCTCCTGTTTCTGATCCTCATACTACAATTATTGGTTTTATGTAACGATGTACTCCGGGTTTAACTAAACCATTCTAAACAAACTAATGAAGGTACATTGATGTTAATTTTCACACTATGTTCTCGGTTTATTCTCCTATAAATAAACTTGACTGAAATAACTGTTCACAATATTTTGATGTTAGATGGTTATCGTCACTTGAATAATGCTTTTAAAACGTACCCTTTTCTTGTTAATGTTAATAAGGTAAATGTTATACACAAAACCGTTGGAATATACAATGAAATACAACGCCTGTGTTTCATCCGTAGTTGGTTTTGGATTCTTTAGTATTCTTTGTTCATATTCTTTTTTAACCACTATCTTGCCTGATTGGTCGATGATGTAGCACACTTGCTTAGAAGTAACCTAGACGGGTAAATCCGCGCAATCTATAAAATGGGTCCTCGCGAGTCCCTCAGAGAAAAATTTAAAGAGATCGATATACTGACTCTACCTTCACTTTATATTTTGGAATGTATTTTGTATATCCGTAAAAATCGGGGGCTTTTCAAAACTAGAAGCGACTTCCATAATTTAAATACACGCAGTAAGCACGAAATTGTAATACCCAAATTCAGATTAACGAAAACTAGCAAGTCTTTTCTTATAAACAGTATACGCTTTTATAACAAGTTGCCAAAGTCAGTTATAGAACTGACCGATGGAAGGTTCAAAAACTACATCAAACGTATCCTTATTAACAAAGCATATTATAAAATCAAGGACTACGTTGAAGATAAAAACATTTGGCCTTAGCTCCTTCTGCGCATGCAGCTTCCCTGGTAACTTGTAAACGGCACAAATAAGTGGATGTCTCTAACTATTCTCAATCTCATTTTTTCTTTCCTTCTTTTAATTAGACTTTTTACAATGGTTTTCAATCATCTTTATTTTATAATCTTTGCTAAGAATAGTTACAGCACTGATAACAACATTTGTGCCACACGTTAAATTTAGTCTTGTTATACTTTTTTTTTTTTTTCCTTTGTATAGATTCTTTTACCGATTGTTTTGTGACTGTGTGAACATTGTAGGCCTTCTTGATGCTAGTTAACATTTGTTAACTTTTTATTTTATACTAGCTGTCCCACGCGGCTTCGCTCCCGTCAACTGGCTACCTACCTACCCATCAACCCTACCTACTCTACATACATGATTGTTGTGTAATTAAACCGTTTACGCAGCGCACGCAACGGAAGCTCTCAAAAAGGAATAATTTTGCCCGTTTTTGCAACATTTTTCATTTATGCTCTGCTCCTGTTGGTCGTAGCGTGATGTTATATAGCCTATAACCTTCCTCAATAAATGGACTATCCAACACAAAAAGAATTTTTCAATTCCAACCAGTAGTTTCTGAGATTAGCGCGTTCAAACAAACAAACAAACAAACAACCAAACAAACTCTTCAGCTTTATAATATTAATAGTATAGATATAATCTTTTTTTTTTTTTTTTTTTAGTTTCTTACTTCTTATTGTCATAAGTCGGGCCTGCGTTGTCCCCCCATATCTAAGTACCGTTGCCGCATCGTCCTATCTCGCTTACTCTATGCAGTATACTTGATGACAAACTGTTTTTTGCACAATGCTTCGCAGAGCCAACTTCAGAGATACAGAGATCCGCTGTGACTACAAAGTTTTCAGTTCCGTTACAAAGGGAAAATCTTCACCGCCTTTTGTCTAGTTTTTTTTTTAAATGTAAACGTTTTTTGTAACTGATGGCATTACTTTAGAAGGTGGCACAGGTGTGCCGCGCGTGTGTCAGGAGCATTGCTTGATGCTACTATACGATACAGACACGCGTGCTCTTCTTTTAAGACACCACCGATACTTTCAAGGTAAAGCTGTTCTACAGTGTTCTAATAGAAGCAACTACACTTTAAATTACTAATATCGCCGGGTTAAAGGCAAAACCAAATATCTGCGATTTTTTCAGTTTTTCACTTTAATATACCATTCGAATCAGCATTCGATTCTTTATCTAATGGTAAAACCAACTAAACCGCAGGACTTACGGTTCCCGAGATACCGAATGTAAAAACCGATTACATAGTTATTTGACTGAATTAAGAAACAAATAAATCGAGAAAGTGTATCTTTAGAGAATAAAAAACCAATAATTCGTAATAATGTTACCGAAATATTTCAAAAAATAGATGCAAAAAATACCAAACCTTTTTAGTGGGTTTTATTTTCACAATGGAAGGTCTAAGACACAAATGGTAAAAAATAATATATTTAATTAGTACCTTTTTGTTTCTGAACATTAAAACTAAATAAACATTATACAAATGTAGTCGATTTTCGCATTCGGTTTTTCGGTTTCTTTTTAGCAAATTGCCCAGAAGCAAAACCGATTAAATTATTATAGTCGGTACTTCCCCGCGCTGCCGCTGACCCTCTCCCGCTTTACGGGGATTTAGTTGAATCTTATGCAGACTATATTATAGCCGCCATCACCGCTATAAAAGAAATCTTTGAGAGGGCTTGAAATTTTTTTTAAACTTAGGGTCCCTGGCGTATGCCATATGCCAGACCCTACCACCTGGAAGAGAAAGGTAGAAAAAAAAGGAGATTAGATGGTCTCTCATAAATAACTGCAAATAAATATTGACCGGCTAAAGTACCAAAGGCTGTAGACAGCTTAAAATGTAAATTCAAAGGCACCGTAAACTTCAGTGAAACTGATCGTGAGAGACGTTGTAGGAAATACTGGGTTCAAATCTATACTGCAAAGAAAAGCATGCAAAGCAGTATGCCAAAACTTCTTCTGCAAAAATCTGTGCATTTCTGCTTCAGTTATTATATAAGCAGTAGAAAGTCGAGATGCGATGGGATTTTATCCAAGAGATTGGGATCCACGAGGACGATATAAGCCCCAAAACAAAACGCCACCAGAACAAGCTGAAGAAATCTGGCGTTATATCAAAGCTTTCTCTACGGTGGAAAGCCATTAGGTGTGCAAAGATATTAAACACCAATATCTATACTGTATACTGTCAATTACAAAAATGTATGCATTGTATGTATAGGAGTATAAGTAGCAGAGTTTTACAACCTGAGGCTCTCCATATCGAAAAGTATTTTGCACCGAAATCAACTTGGGGTTTTTGTTCCCAAAAAAGACCAGTGTCTTTTGTGCACCAAGTATCGTCGTTTGGGTACCATAGAGAAAACAAAAATTGAAGAAAAAGATATAAACAGCACATTTAAAGAAAAATACATGCAATAGCGAGAAACAAAGGGACAAAGAGAAAGCAGAAAAAGAAACAATCTTCACTTCGGGATCCTTAGCAGGCAATTTTACAAAGCCCTACTGGAGATGTAGGTCTTTTTAAGCTATTGCATAGCTTCTATCGCGGGCCTTGAGCGCGGGGACCGAATCCAGAAATTCCGTAACGAAAAAACCTCACGCTCCCCACTCCGACGGGCACGGCGGTGATACTTTGACTTTTAATAAGGTTTTTGAATTCTGTGGAATCTGAGTGGTGAGGGGCAGGGGGCGGGGGGGGAGGTTTGTTGCACGTGTTTTCGATTTCCGTGTTGGTATTTTTAGAATGAAATTTTTTTTTGCGGTTAGGTAAACGGTTAAGGGGGGGTAAATCCTATCTTGTTCTCCTGGATGAAGTAGCGGAGGGCAGGGGGGCAAATTTTTTGTCAGGAATGCGCTAACTCCAACCGTTTCTGAGATATGAGGGTTTTAAAATTTTTGTTGGTCGTAATTTTTTTGCCTTTTATCGGTCTCTCTGAGCTGTTTCTGTGACAATGGTGATCAATGTGGACCTTATTCTAATGAGAATAAGGGTCACTTTTGCTTGTCAAAGAAAAGCGACCTTATTTCAATGTGAATAAGGGTATTATTGTTTTGTTTTTTAGAGTTTTATTAATCGTAAATAAATGCGGGTTTGGCTCGCTACGTTTTCGAGTTTTTAACGTTTTTAATTTTTTTGACGCATTTTCCAGGACTGGATCTAGAATAAATGCTATGCAATATCTTTACCGCGGCAGTCCCCGAGTGCCACACGACTTTTTTTATTATTGCAAGGAACTTACAATATACAACCTGACGATTTATGACAGCGCTTTTCCAAATGAACCATTTTGTTATGCGTGGACGGAAATTAATAGCAAGAGAGGAAGTTCTGAGATTGGATCGATAGTTTTACATTACTTAAGCAAAATTTTTGAATCAAGAGGTACAAAAACACTCAAATTTATACTCAATTACAGAGTGGTTGAATACTTTTCGACAGGCCCGATTATCAACTCAATGCAAGGGACCACGTAAGGGCCAAACAAAAAAAATCCTATCATGTAAAAGAAATGAAGTACACGGACTTCAAAGATCTTAAGAGACTAGCCATCATGATTACTAAAGCAAAAACCAGTAATGGACAACGTGAACGTTGAACGTGTCAGATGGCTTAAAATAAAGAGAATGCGAAATACACTAAAAGTAAATCAAAAATATTTTTAGGGTTCCGTACCACAAAAGGTAAAAAAGGAACCCTTATAAGATCACTTTCTTGTCCGTCTGTCCGTCTGTCTGTCTGTCCGTGTGTCACCACCAATTTTCTCAGCAACGGGTGGACCTAGCAAGTTGAAATTTATACCAGATACTAAGGTCTATAGTCCCTATTAGGTGTATATAAAACCAAGGTCCTGAGTCACCACGATAAAAAGATATAAGCAAATTTAGTTTTTCGCGAAAACTTGTAAGTACCAAAATCTACCTTAATTTTCAACTTTTTTAATTTTTCGGAATTATTCCTTTATTTGTGCTGTAAGACCTTGCTTTTAACCAAAATTTACAATTCTAGGTCAACCGGAAGTAACCGGTTTTGGGTCGAAAACCTATATGGTAGTTCCCGTTGACCTAGAATCACGAAATTTGGCAAAAAGTAAGATCTTACAGCACAAATATAGGAAAAATTACAAAAAAAAAAAAGTTGAAAATTAAGGTAGATTTTGGTACTTACAAGTTTTCGCGAAAATCTAGATTTGCCTATATCTTTAAAACTTAGCCACCAATAAACAATTTTATTATGGCGGTAAAATTCAAATTCTAAATCTTTATTTCGAGCGAAGACTCTTAAAGGGTTAGTAACAATGTGCATTAAAACTAAGTATTAGTAAACAACACGATACGGTGGCATATGTAACTGAAAGCAGTGAACTACTTATATACACGAACAGTCCACTCTGTCAGCAATCATTTTTAGAACCCTGTTAGTGCTGTCCAGAACTCGGGCTACCATTGATGTTGCGCGCTTGCGCATTATGGCGTAAAAACAAACGCGCCGCCGCAAACATCCCTAACGCACTACAACGCGAAGGCAACCCCATCAGTTTTCCGAACGCGTTATTATACTGATCACGGATGGGCTCCATACGACGCCCGTGAATACTTATCCCACAGGCTGCAAGTGTAGAAGGTGGTACAGAATGCTCTAAAGAGCTTCACCTTTATTTCTGCAGTACAATGTGCAAACATGCGAGTTATCATATTCGCACGCTCGGTAAGAGCCCTCCGTTACCTTTCAATGTCGGCATTGTCCTTTATAGCTTATTATTGACACAAAAACAGTCAATATGACAACCGAAATGTTGACTGCTAAGAGCCGCAAACAGGGCATTCATATACAAATTGAAGAGGGCAGGGGAGGTCAATCCACCCTGTCTCACTCCACACTCCAATTGATAAGGCTCCGATAGCACACCCGCCCACCGAACTCTGTTGATCTGGCTTCCATAGCAATGCCTAAAGATACTTATAAGTTCGATAGGCAAGCTTATAAGTTCTAGTTTCCTCCATAATATATCTTAGGAAACGAGATCAAAAGCCCTAAACCGATCGAGGAAGCAAGCGAAAACAGTTGTTCCTCTTTTTGTGTAGTAACTGACGGCCTGCTTGAGACACAGAACTGCACTCTTTGTAGAAAGTCCTGGCCGAAACCTGAACTGATTGTCGTGCAGCCCAAGATGTTGGTTTAGCTGTGTATCAAGCAGATCATCATGCATCTTAGCGACCATGGTTTCTAGAGAAAGGAAGAAATAGGTATATAGTTTCCCCTATCCGAAAGATCACCTGTTTTACCGTGGTTCCCATTGTTAAAAAACAATGGGAACCACGATCGTCCTCATTGGGCAAGTATGAATGACCAATACATCAATTGTACAGCAGTGCCAAAACCCTCGGTAAGTGAGGACCGGCGTATTGCAAACGATCGAGCTACTGAGCCCATCATGTCCAGGCGACTTACCTCTAGACGTAGACCTGATGACACTGAAACGTATGTCCACCTTGCCATAACGGGGCTCAGCAACCAGCAACTCAAAAGAGCTCCCTAGCGATGACTTTAAAACAAACCGATTTCTAAAAAGTTTTGCATTATCCTTCACATCACTCACACTATTCACACTAACAGGCAGGCCTAGCCAAATGCTCAATTTATTAGCGCTCTTCCAGAAACCACGAAAATCACGCTTTGAATACTTAGAGGCAATTATGTCCATCTTTATCTCTATCTTTGTCTGTATAATGGGTAGGTACGAAACCCTCGGCGCACGAGTTTGACTCGCACTTGGCCGGTTTTTTTATTTACGACATGTCTGAAACTTTTTTTTATATAGGTCTCGTAAATGTAGAAACCTCTTTAGAATCAACAGTCAATAACACAAGACCAAGCCCTTCAAAGAATTGCCATCGTTACGGTACGCGACTCAGTCGAGTCGAGCCAGTCCAAAAAGTTGTGACTGTACCCCCACCACAAACCACAAATGACCCATGTTTTCCACAGATACTGTACCCGTTATATAAAGAACCATTATGCATTTCAAAAGAGAAAAAAGCCGATTTACTGAAACTACGGTTTCTGAAGAAACAGAGGACTTGGAGAATGAGTAATTAATTTTACCTGAATATTTTTTTATAGGGCAATTGTTGTTTGTTTACATTACGAAACTTTTATGTTCATACAAAGAAAAACATAATGAAATAGATGCTTCTTCTTGTTACCCGTCAGTTTTATTTTTTGTATGTTTTCTTGTACTGGATGAGATTACACAATTTGAATGATTTAAGCAGTACAAATCAGTACCTTTTAATGATAGTACAATTTTTCATTCTACATTCAAAGACATCTAGAAAATAGAAAGGCAAAACCAACTACTATTTCGTATTTTTTTAAATTATTTCTAAACTAATTTTGCCACAATCAGCCTTAAAAGCAAATTATCAAAACAATACTTTAACCCACCTAAATGCAAAGTCTGTTAGAAACAGGACAAGTACTTTTCCAGATATGCTTCTATTTGTACTATACAGGCAAAACCAACTAAAAGGAGGGGGTTCAAATTAGTATTTTTTTTTTTGGACAAATGAAGTATATTTTTGTATTTAGTATGCAACAGTTTGAAACTCAGATAATTATAGAACACGCTCTTACATTTGCGACTGACATAATTGTATTATTAAGGACTTAATTTTAATATCAAACTTTCCAAATGCGCTAACGTAAAACTTTATATTGACTTTTATGGACTAAATAATTGGTTTTGCCTTTAACCCGGCGATATGTCGTCTATTATTATCGTCTATCCCCAGGAAACCTGCACGCTTTGCATCAAGTCCACCCCAGACGTGTCAGCGTGTCCTCACAATTCGTGTCTCAAGAAGCGCGGGTCGCAGTTGTCGTGCAGCAGCTCGCTGCCGTCCCTCCACCGCGAGTGCAGCGCCGAGTACAACCACTCACACATAAAACTAGTCAACACACCCGCACACGACACAACAACTACTCACAGCACGTACACACACACTGATAAAGCAATACGCAACAGGACGCCGAGCCGACCCACCGACCACTACTCACAATGAATACAAGAAGCGCCTACTTAGTAGAGTACCTGTGCGGTCACTGTACTAGTGTAAGTTATCTAGCAACAAGGAACCAGGCCTGTGATTATAACAAGCTTAGAGTTAATAATTGGTTTGTTTTATCAATTAATGTACCAATTAATTGTGCCTGAGATTGTATAGATGTACAATGTACATACTTATAACTTAGGAGAGGACTTTATAATTGTGTAAAATATTTTTGTAAAAACAACGAACAATTTGTACATAGGTACTTTAAGATTTGTAAATAAATCCGAATGTAAATAAGAAGTAAAGTGCCAACAAATTATTCCCGGTGTTTATACACCGGTGTAGATGGTTTTCAAATACCATTTGACCTCGACATCTACAAAAGTCGTTAGTTCGCCGGTCTCCTCTATTTTTTCGAGCCATATACATAGCGAACTAATATTGTCTTTAATTGAAATTTTCTCACAACCACTTAAAGGTTAACTACGATATAACCAGACATACGTGGGTAATTATTTATGTAATAAAGTCAGACTTCACTAATCTAACCTTGTATAATCTCTAAATGATTCTACCAGAGAGTTGTTACAGATATTCTAAAGGGTAATAATATCTGAAGTAATTTTGGGGTCACGTTTGCATTACAAAGAAATTCATCACTCCAAAGGAAAGTTTGTTGAAATTCACATGAATATAATATATAAACGAACTAACACCATAACAATATTATTTCGGGAAACTTAACGTTTGGTAACATAATATAATTTGAAAATAAAGGATATTTGCTCTTAACTTTAATGTTATAGTGTTGAGGACGGTTATAAGCTCCGTAAAATCCATTCTGTTTAATCAGTGTAGTGATTAAATAAAGTTAAATGAACCGTTCAAGTTGCAGCGTTAAAGGTAATTGCTTTCTCCAAAGGACGATTATTTTCACTTTGAAAAAGTTACTCAATCGAGACGTAATGTAATGTAATTATAAGTCGTTATTTGAACTACACAAGCAGACGAGTAATTATGCTATCATGCGATGTCATGTTTTACTTAACAAAATTATAAGCTGTAGCGTAACGTAAGCTCCGGAGAGCTAACGTTAGCCACGTTAGTAAAAATAAAAGGTAATATAAATTAAAACTAAGAAAAAGGATAAAGATAATAAAACTGTGGTCCGGTTTCGCACGACGTGGGCAGCTAACCAGGCAGGAAGACGTGGTAGGCCCTGGGTAGGCAGATGAGCAGGCACCACGACGGCAATCGGATAGGCAGGCTGTAGAGTAGGGCAGGCAGACGTGGCACGGTGTGATCGGACAGGCAGGATGACGTCGTAGGCCCTGGGTAGGCAGATGAGCAGGCAATCGGGCTGGTACGTAAATGAGTAGGCGGCAGGAATCTGCGCGTGCTGAATCGGGCGCGCTGTGGCCGCGCGAGTCTGAAGACCTGTCTGCTACAGCTCATACATCAAGTGTGGTAGGTAGGCAGTAAGGAGCGTCGGGGACCGGACTGGGTGTTACACGCCGTATATGCGCAGATAAACGGTAGGTATGAAGGCTGGCAAATTATACACAGTATAACACTATATATATTTATATATTAAAAATTAGAGCACTTCAGATAATATTACACAAGCCGTAAGTATAATAGTTTTAAAGACTTTCAGATTCGATCGTACATTAAGTAGTATCCCGTAGTCCACCGACTTTCGGCGTTCCGTCCAGATTCAAAACTAAAAATTGACGCCCGTTTTTCTTCGTTCTGTGTTCTATCTACATTTCAAATTCAAATTTCAATTAAGAAATAAAGACCAGAACGAATAAAAACGGTTCACAAAGGGGTCTGTCTACGCTACCCTTATAATAGTGTAAAACTAGCTTAAAGGAGGTTTAGTCCATGGTACCTATGTTACGGTCTATGGTTTTAAGAAAAATTAAATAGACAGACAGATGTCATGTCAGATGAAAATGTCACAGTAGAAAAATATTGCAAGAATTACAAATTAACAATATAATTTAAGTTTCAGGTATTAAAACAATCAGATATAACTAAAAGTATGTTTTTCAGATGATAACAAAAGAAAGAAAACCTAAAAATGAATTACAAAAGTTAATAAAATATCAAAATATATGAAGGTATGGTTTGTATAGTGTTATGAATTGTAAATAGAGTTAAAAAATGTGGATCTGTAAATCAGAACACCACATTTCCCCGATGACCCAGAAAAATTTTCAACTGGAAGAAAATTTTGATGTTTTAATCATTGAGGTAATATGTACTAGAGAAGCTATCCTAAGCAAAGGACATGCTCCATTTCGACAAGAGTTTAAACTAAACTTCGCTGCAGCGCTGAAACAATAATTAGTCGTCTAACAAAACAGCATAAACACGCAGCGCTAGAGCGCTTCTAAGATATAGTTTTCTCGCGACCAAAAAGACGGAAGCGCCGTGATTTTCATGGCGCTTACGCGTTTCGTTCAACATTCTGCAACAACTTGTCACTCATATAGACTAAACTGCTGACTGACTACAGAAGCGGTACCTACATAGCTTTATACCTAACAAGCTTCATTAGAATTCACACTTTTTTTCAAAAAAAATATCAGTTGAAATAACCTTATACTTAACCGTAATATTTTATGAATATTATATTAATAAAATAGTACATTAATTAATATTATGTTTATGTACTTCTTTTTTGGGACATTCCCACAGCACTATTCCCAAATCACTGCAACTCCTGAAAGCCAGAATCAATAGTGGCGACCACCAGAAAAGCACCGAGGCAATGAAGCTCGACTAAGTCCCGGAGAATGAATTTAACTGTCTTGGATCCCGCAACGAAATTAATCAGAAAAGAATAAAAATTTAAATTATAGGAAAAAATAAAAAAATCCAGTTTTCTCCATATCAAGTAGGACACAGAACACACAAGGTCAATAGGCGCAAAGGGTCTTTTACAACTGGGATAAGTCCAGTTGCATAGCACCACGGATAAAAATTAGCATTAATATGAATGGGTCCTAACATTGTGAGGTGTTATATTTGATTCCAATAATAAATAGGTATGGCAAAAACGCTTGAACGCACGGAAATTTGTTCTAGTTACCACAAGATCCGTATAGTAAACATCTTCTGATGCAGCCTGTACATTATTCAACATTGTATTGCTTTCATTCTGCCAAAGAATACACTCCCATAAGATATGATGGGCAGATTGTACATTTTTGCAGTCAGATGTAGAATACTGACATAAAGTCGAGGCAACGAGCTTGAAGGAAATAATTTACTTTTAAAGTTACCATGCCCTGTGAGAAATTGGGCAACACAGTGATCCACCTCCAGCCACGTCCTGGCCAGCCGCACGCGAACAGATGGAAAGAATTGGTGGAGGTGTCGGCCCTTGATGAAATTATCCCACCTACTTGCCATTCGGATAAAAGTTCCTCCCAGACGTCAATATGTGGTTCAAATAATCTAGAGATTTTCTCACGGTCACTCCGCGTGGTTTCTCGTGCTGAATAGTAAATTGCAGCACATCGTTGCACATCAAGGTAGTCCGGAAGTACGCCAGCAAGTACCGGTAAGGTCTCAGTACTAACCGTCCTGTTTGCTTTGCATAAGAATATCAAAGCTAAACGCTGACTTTGAAGTAATTTACGTCGTCCCATTATTTAGGTACTAGCTGTCCCCCGTGAATTCGCTCCCGTCAACTGGATACCTACTTACCCTACCCTACCCTAGACACCTATCATACCTACCAATTTGTTAAACTATTTATTTGAATAACCACAGTCAGTTCCTTTCTGAATATACTTAAGATTGTTATTTTCCGCTATAAAAACAAAGTCAGCTAATTCTACCTACACTTGTTACACAAATTGTCACATCTTAATTTTTAGTCTATATGAGAAATGAGGCAACATGGCGTCCACCAAATATTTCAATTTAAAAATGATTATCTAGTTACTCATTGACGAAAAGTTATTCCTTTGCATTTCGCTGTATTAGTTGAATTATAAGTGCAATATCTTAAAACACACGACAGCATATTTAATGCGTTTGAACGTTTTATCGTTTAAAAATAAACAATGACATAGGCGCTCAAGATCTAGCAAGCAACTGAGTGAAGTGCGGCCGGCCGACCCCACATGAACATAATACAGCAGTGATGTGTGGTGACTTCTCTAGTGCGTAGTACATTATTACCTCAATGGTTTTAATATAATCCTTGCTCTATCACAAAACATCTTTCATACTTTCGTCAAACATTCTCATTCAATCACACGTAGGGGATATGGTTCACATTCAATGACGCATACTCCACAAGGAAATATTAATAAAGATTACGAAGGCTTATTTTTTTAATTAGGTGTCGTAACACGCACCTGTTTGAAAACCCGTTAAAAAATATAAGTCAAAGAGGGAAGAGGGACCTAAGTTTAAGAGGGAAGAGGAAAGAGGGACCTAAGTCTAAGAGGGAAGAGGGAATTCTAGCTTGAGAGGGAAATATTTACAAGAGGGAAGAGGTAAGAGGGACCTAAGTCTAAGAGGGAAGAGGGAATTCTAGCTTGAGAGGGAAATATTTACAAGAGGGAAGAGGGAACTAAGTTTAAGAGGGAACTAGTTTGAGAGGGAACTAGTTTCATATAACTAGTTTGAGAGGGAACTAGTTTGAGAGTGAACTAGTTTGAGAGGAAACTAGTTTGAAAGGAAACTAGTTTGAGAGGAAACTAGTTTGAAAGGAAACTAGTTTGAGAGGAAAATATTTTACATATTTACAAGACTCCACGCATTTGGCTTATTTTTACAGAGTTACGGGACCGCTCTGTGCACATGAGGCTTTCAGAGTTGTGCACACCGCTCTAAAAGAAAAATAAAAACAAAGAGGGATACAAAAAAATTGCCTAGTAGGTTCGGTATAAATAGTGAAGAATTAAAAAAAAAAGGTGCTAGCAAAAGTGACAAATGAAAAATGATGATAACATGAAGGCCTGAATAAGAAACCAAAAGTTAGCTCACTAGTAATACTTGTGCAAGTATGTTTTAAGAATTTTGAGATTATGCAATCGAGCCCACGTTAAAAAAAAAGGTAGAGTGTGGGTGATGGGGTGGATTCTTAAAATTGGGCGCAAAACAACGTTGCGCCCAATTATTTAAAAGTTGGGCGCCAAACTGTAGCGTAACGTAAGCTCCGGAGAGCTAACGTTAGCCACGTTAGTAAAAATAAAAAAGGTAATATAAATTAAAACTAAGAAAAAGGATAAAGATAATAAAACTGTGGTCCGGCTTCGCACGACGTGGGCAGCTAACCAGGCAGGAAGACGTGGTAGGCCCTGGGTAGGCAGATGAGCAGGCACCACGACGGCAATCGGATAGGCAGGCTGTAGAGTAGGGCAGGCAGACGTGGCACGGTGTGATCGGACAGGCAGGATGACGTCGTAGGCCCTGGGTAGGCTGATGAGCAGGCAATCGGGCTGGTACGTAAATGAGTAGGCGGCAGGAATCTGCGCGTGCTGAATCGGGCGCGCTGTGGCCGCGCGAGTCTGAAGACCTGTCTGCTACAGCTCATACATCAAGTGTGGTAGGTAGGCAGTAAGGAGCGTCGGGGATCGGACTGGGTGTTACACGCCGTATATGCGCAGGTAAACGGTAGGTATGAAGGCTGGCAAATTATACACAGTATAACACTATATATATTTATATATTAAAAATTAGAGCACTTCAGATAATATTACACAAGCCGTAAGTATAATAGTTTTAAAGACTTTCAGATGCGATCGTACATTAAGTAGTATCCCGTAGTCCACCGACTTTCGGCGTTCCGTCCAGATTCAAAACTAAAAATTGACGCCCGTTTTTCTTCGTTCTGTGTTCTATCTACATTTCAAATTCAAATTTCAATTAAGAAATAAAGACCAGAACGAATAAAAACGGTTCACAAAGGGGTCTGTCTACGCTACCCTTATAATAGTGTAAAACTAGCTTAAAGGAGGTTTAGTCCATGGTACCTATGTTACGGTCTATGGTTTTAAGAAAAATAAAATAGACAGACAGATGTCATGTCAGATGAAAATGTCACAGTAGAAAAATATTGCAAGAATTACAAATTAACAATATAATTTAAGTTTCAGGTATTAAAACAATCAGATATAACTAAAAGTATGTTTTTCAGATGATAACAAAAGAAAGAAAACCTAAAAATGAATTACAAAAGTTAATAAAATATCAAAATATATGAAGGTATGGTTTGTATAGTGTTATGAATTGTAAATAGAGTTAAAAAATGTGGATCTGTAAATCAGAACACCACAAAGCATACCCTCAATCTTCTTCATAATCTAATTTTTATAATATAAACGTTACGGCCGACATGTATGATGTGACTATGATTCATAAACATATCGATGAATTTCACCATAATTTTGATTTTTGGAATGACGCAGCGGTATAACAGCTTGACTGTTGAGTAATAGGGTCCAGGTTTGATCAAAAAATCGTTAGGATTTTATTAAATTTTAAAATTCTGTTCTAAGTTTCTAGAAATGTTTTCAGGTTTGATCAAAAAATTGTTAGGATTTTATTAAACTTTATAATACTATTCCGAGTTTCTAGAAATTTAAAAATGTGTAATGTTTGTGGAACACGTTTGAAAGTTTAAAAACTGGCCAAGTGCGAGTCGGACTAGCGCACAAAGGATTCCGTAGCATTATCGCAGAAAATGGCAAAAAAAAACACGTTTTTTGTATGGGAGCGTCCCACTTAAATATTTATTTTATTTTAGTATTTGTTAATATAGCTGCAACAAAAATACATCATCTGTGAAATTTTCAGCTGTCTAGCTATCACGGTTCATGAGATACAGCCTGGTCACAGACAGACAGACAATAGATTTTGCGTGAAAGAGTAACAAACATACATCCATCCATCCTCAGAAACTTGCACGTTTATAATAGTAATAAGGATAGGAGGATTATACATTTTCCGAGTTAAGTTGAAGAGTGAGTAATTGTTTCTCGCAGAAAATCAGGTACAAATGGTCCAAGTTTAAAATTGAATTTGATATAAAATTATTGACAGATTTACTCCAAGCTTTAACCAGTTTTAAAAAAGAAACACTTTTTAGAAACTTGTTCGGTTGAATACCTACTACATAATTATGCCGTTTAATCGATTGATTGACCACAGAAGATCTATAATTTACAAAGTATTTGTTAACGGATCATACCTTTAATATGGGTGTAATACCACCGCAGATAGTTTGCACTAAAACATGTTGCGTAATAAACTGAAACACCACGTGAGGTATGTAAGGATTAACAAAGACTGTCACGTTGGAGTACAATGTTATTTAGTGTCCGACTAATCCTACCGTATTTGAAAACGTTTCTGAGGATTTTGGACGCAAACTCTGTTCTGGGTCTACAAATATTTAGCAACAGGATTTGTTTTCAGAGCTTCCCTCATTTACACCTATTCTATGTGCTAAATAACGACAGTTTGTTTTCTTAATGAAGACGAAAGCAGTGCTCAAGTAAACAAATAATTTGCTTTTCAAAATCCTCGGCTTTGAGAGTTCCCAATTCCGATAAACATCTTTTGATTAAGTGCCAAATGGCAGGTTACGTAATAACAATCTTGGCAATCAAGGACAGAAGGGGATTTCAGTTTAGCTTCGCCGCATTAGCCCTTTTCGACACCGATTTTTTGCCGGGTTCTCGTTTTGCTGCCTAGAAAATTGCTTGTTCTTTATTTTCGTTTTGTTTGCTGTTACGAGAAAGCCCATTTATCTTCCATCGAACCTAAAGTTCAAGGACCGAGGTCATTATTTATGGATATTATGGTATTAGATATAAATCGAAAATGTATATAAGATGGGAAACATCTCTGCTTGTTAGTTTCAGTGGTAAATTGTTAGTTTGATGATAAAACAGAAGCGTGCCAGTATCAATCAGAATCATACAGTATTGCAGTCGCTAATTGATGCTAACAGTGGTCATTAGTTCGTGAATCAGAAGCAACATACTACATTAGAGACCGTTTACGAGATTAACCTGAGAGCAAGCAATAACTCCCATAACTACATTCTAATTACAGTTCATCACATTACAAGTTCAACGACACATCCATTTTTCTGTGAGTACCGCGATCGTTCGTTGCAACATCTGCAAATATTGTAAGAGTTATTTAGTTAATATTTAATATTTATTTTGTATCATAATTGCATACAATCTTTTATACCGTCGCTCCCTAGTTTCATTCAGTGCAATGATAATATTCATAAAATATTAATAGTAAAACTATTGAAAGTGCTTCTTTATCTGCAGATATCTTTCATTCATTTCAAAGATCTTTATTTTATTTTAAATAAAATTTTACAAGAAATGCACTTACCCTAAGACACATTAAAAACATCACACAGAACACTTTATGAGGCTATAACATTCACCTTTCAAAGTTTATCAAAATGGTTTTAACAAGAGCTGATTATAACATAAACTTTAACTACATGTTATGGTAACTTATTTATAGTTTTACAAATTATTTAGGAAACATAATTTTGCTGCTTGCATGTAGGTATATCTAAGTAACTAAAAGTATAAATATCAGCTGATCGCACGGTAACTTAAGAAAACTAGCAGAAAACGGTCGGAACCTCCCTGAAGCCCGTGCTCCGGTGCTACAGCGGCCGGGGCCGGGGCGGCACCGAGCCTCTCAGGGGTCAGGCCACTGGTCGGTCGCACCTTAGTTGGTGGGAACAATAGATAGTGATGCGGTAGGCGGTAAGTGCCGTATCTATCGACATATGGTAGTTAATCTAATGTTGATAAACATAGATTTGAGATCAAGGGGTTGGAAGTATTAATTTTGTTTTTATTATAAAATTTGGATGATATTTTAATTATATGATTGAATAGTAAAGGAAGTTTAATTTGTTTATGAAGTTTTTTGAGATTAGTTTTAAATTTAGTATTATAGGACATTTTTACTGCTTTATTCTGTATGACTTGCAATAGTTGGTGGTTAGATAGACATGTGCTACTCCAAACAGGACAAGCGTATGTTATACAAGGGCGGACAAGTGTAGTATAAATCCTAAGCTTGGTACTGCTACTAAATTTGCTTTTTCGATTCAATAAAGGGTTTAAAGCACCAAGTGCTTGGGCGCCCTTAACACGTAAGTCAGATATATGTTTTGTCCAATTTAGTCGACTATCCATTTTGATACCAAGATAACGCACACATGTTTTCCAAGGTACTTTATGGCCTGCAACTTCTAGAGTTCTTAAGGGGGGTTGTCTAGCACGAGAGAAGAATATAGCTTCCGTCTTATCTTCGTTTATTTTTAATTTCCATTTCCTGAAATAATCAAGAAGTAAGTCGATTGAATATTGTAGACGACCTATGATGAGATCTGTATCATCCGAAGACGTATACGAGGCAGTATCGTCAGCAAAGCAAGCTAATTTGGTTCGAGGTTGAATAGGGATATCATTTATGAACAGGAGAAATAAAAAGGGCCCGATAATCGAGCCTTGCGGAACGCCTGCTGCTACTTTTTGGGGTGATGATGAGGTTTCCCTGATGTAAACAAGAAATGTACGATCTGCAAGGTACGACTGGATGAGTTTAATGAGAGGCACAGGCACCTCCAAAGTTACTAACTTGTGCAGCAGGCCCTCGTGCCACACGGTATCAAATGCTTTTTCAATATCGAGCAGAAACATACCTGTGGATTGTCTGAGGTTTAAGTGATGGGATATGTGTTCAGACACCCTGGCCAGCTGTTGAGCAGTTGAGTGAGTAGCACGAAAACCAAACTGCTCCTGGATCAGAGACTGCTTTGTGGCACCTAATAGTCTGGTATAAATAAAAGATTCAAAAAGTTTGCCGACAGAAGGTAACAGACTTATCGGACGGTAATTTAAAGGTAAGGTACTGTCTTTTCCGGGTTTTTTAAGTGGTATGATCTTAGCTTTTTTCCAGATGTTTGGGAAATAGCCCAGACTAAAACAACCATTGAAAATTTTTGTAATATAAACTATCGCTTTCTGTGGCAAGTTTTTCAGGAGCAAGTTGTGGATTTCGTCATGACTAGCAGATTTACGGGATTTCAGTTTATTTAGCGCTTTTCGAATCTCAAATGGCCTTAAGGGCTTTACAGAATCGGAAGTTAGTTTATAGTTATTTAAGATTGACATAGAATTAGATACCTCATCCTGGAGTTTAGAATCACAAGCCCAGCTGGTGGTAAGGCTCATATTTTCACAAAACGCATTGGCTAAAGCGTTACATTGATCAGCCGTGCTAGCCGTGAGGGAACCATCTGAGAGTTTAAGAGGGGGTATATCGGTAGATCTAGGTTTGAGGGATTTAGTCAGATGCCAAATATCTTGTCTAGGATTATCAACTTTTGCCAGTTTAGCATTCCATGCGTTATCGACATAATTTTGAATATTTGCATTTATGTACGTTTGAAGGATGTTTATATTACTGCGATTGAATCTTCTTAAGTTACCACTGGGCAGTTTCTGCTCATAACGACGCAAGTAGTTTTTATAGCGGATTAAGCGTTTAATATACCGAGGAAGTTTTGTGGAAGAATCGCTATATACAGCAGTGGTAGACGGTATGGAGGAGTCTCTAGCATCAATAATAGTTTGTTGCAAATGAGAAATGGCAGTATCTATTTCCTTTTCTGAATTGAATGTCTTATAACTAAGCATAATATTTTTATTGAGGTGGGAGCGATACTGATACCAATTTGCGCAGTTAAATCTAAAGTATCGTGTTTCTGGTTTACGACACAACGTACCTCCAATAGTATAGAATAAGGGGTAGTGGTTAGATGACAGGGCTATTATGGTTTCAACCTCACTAATATAATTAACATTTAAGGACAGCACCAAGTCCGGACTCGTTGGTCTGCGATTGGGGCAGTAGTTAACTTGAGTAGGTAAGTTTGGAGTATGTATGACGTAATCAGATTCAAGCATGTGGTTAAACAGAGTTCTGCCTCGCGTGTTTGTATAGCTACTGAGCCAGTGTGAGTGATTGGCATTAAAGTCTCCCATGAGGACAACATGGGAACCCAAGCCAAATAGTAGCTCAAGGTCACTACGAAGCAGTGGTAGGTTAGGTGACTGATAAACGGATAGGACAGTATGGTCAATTCCTGACACTTTGACATTTATACCGATAGCTTCAATATTTATAGTGTTAGGGACAGTTAGAACCGTATGTTCCAGATTCGTTTTTACAAGTATAGCAACTCCCTGCCCACGACCAGAGTGATGCTTATCTTGGCGGTGACAGGTGAAACCAGGCGTGTTAAAAGTGACGTTTGAGGTTAGTTTAGTTTCGCAAATACCAATAATATCGACAGATAAAACGCTTACCGCCAAATCGAGGAGTTCATTCTGTTTTAAACGTACTCCATCGGAGTTCCAAGATAATAGGCGAAGTTCATCAGAATTAGACATGTTTACCGAGATGAGTGAGTATAAGCATAACCTTTTCTAACCAGGATGTGCAAGCAGCAAATTGGGATTTTATATTTCTTAAAGCTAGCAAAATGTCAAGCATATCCTTGGTGGTCTCATCATTGAGGTCAGTCGTAAGGTGATCGACCTGAATCTGGGATTTTGCTGGTGCCACGTTGTTTGTTCCCACAGTAGGCCATGTTGGTGTTGGACGAAACATCAGACTTGAAGGAATTGCCGAGGGCATCTTTTTAGGTTGTAGTATCAAAGGTACGGGCTTACGCTCTAAGGCCTTCTTCTTTTCGATGCTTTCCAGGTACGCCAGTCGTATTCTGCACTTTCTATAGTTTGCTGGGTGAGCTTCATTACAGTTGCAGCAATGAGCAGGCTCTGTACGGTCAGTCTTAGGGCAAACAGCAGTTGCATGTGGAACAACACACTTCACGCAGCGAGGAGGCTTGTTGCAGTTATTGGATGCATGTCCGAACTCCTGGCAGCGAAAACATTGGGTACCATGAGAACGGTTAGGCTTGAATTTGCTGATGGTCACCACACAGCTACACAGATATTTTATTTGCCGAAACTTTGAAATATCAGCTCCTGCTTCCAGTTGCACCAGAAAGGGTGGACAAGGATTGTCACCACTGCGAGACTTAATGGGTTTCACTGAAGCTCCACCGAAACCAAGTTTTTCCAGCTCCTCTGGTAAATCCTCTTCAACAAACGCCGGAAGACCGTGAATCACAGATTTCGGTACCTTTTCATCTTTTCTGGTGAAAGTAACAAAAGAGGCATTTTGAAGTCGGAGCCCATCTTTAACCGCCTGATGCCCGTCAGTTGAGTGACAAATAACGGCCACCTTGCCTCCATTTCTATATTGGAGGTGAAAGCGATTCGTCAGTTGAGAAATTTGGCGTTTTAAAGCCTCATGTGTCCAGTCGGTCTTCATGTCCAGGATGATAGGTGGAATATGCCCGGTCTTCATTACTTTGGTGGTTGCTTTCAAGTAATATTCATTCCCAGAAGATTTGGCGACTCCATCTACTGGGAGATCCTGGAATTTGTTCTGCGTTGGAATGTCTCGGGTAACATCGAACTTGGACTGTTTGGCTACAGCCGGCCACTTTGGCGTTCGCCAGCCATCTACATTTTCAGTTGCTGGTCTCTTGGAATTAAGACTGCCAGTTGAGTCCGCACGTTGAAGGTATTTTTCCATTACTACCAAGAGGTATCGCTATAGGACATTTTATCGATAGTTTCGAATCGAGTCTTGGAATCACTACTTTAAGTTAGGTAAGAAAGAAAAATAGTAAAAGCGAGCGTGCACACGAGACAAGCGCGAGACGCAAACGAAGATATATTTAACGCTAGACGATAGCCATGGTCTTATGCCACCTACGAGTTGTTAAGATAACAATAAATTATAATGGTTACAAGTAATCTTTATGGTATGGTATCTTTCAAATCAAAATTTCTTTATTCAATTAGACCATTAAGCGGCACTTTTGATCGTCATAAAAAAGAATGTAATAATAATTGATTCTACCGTCCATTCGGAAATGTAGCTTGTTATAGAGAAGAACGGACAGGAAACTCCACACTTACTCTTTTAAATAAAATGTGTTTTACAAGTATTTGGTTACAATAATCTTGTTGGATAAATACTCGTACATATATGTGAGAACGACGTTAAAAAAAGAACGCACTTAAAAGCATCTAGAGTAAAACAAACAATTTAAAATACAATAAATAGGTGATTAAAAACAGGCGGAGGCAGCTAAGTTATGACCATCCCCAAGTGATGGCGCCCGTTCACGAATATGACACATGGATCAGCACCACTCAGCTCAAACATCATGAAGGGAACCGAATGATCCAACACATTTGCCACCATCTTATCACACCGTTATCTTTAGTTTTTTTTAATTCTTTTTTTATTGATAGATAAATAAATAAATAAATGGAAAAGCTTTTTTCTAAACATCTTTTAAGAATGTTAGTCAAGATATTTTTTCTTGTCATCTTTTTCTTTTAAAACAAAACGCCAAATGTATGATGTAGCGAAATTATCCGTTTTACTAAGACTAGTTAATTGACCATAATTATCGAATTACCCAATCGATAAGCATTTCTTAGTAGCGTATCATTCATATTCATTATGCCATGTGTTCTTTTCACGCTTGAGGAGTGTGTAATATTATAGCATTTGCCAAAGTGGTTTACGAGTAAGAGAAGTTTACGAGAAAATGGAAAATAGCCATTTAAATAATTTATTTATAACATCGGCTAGGGCAATGGAGAGGCCCATGCTCGGAGTTTCCATGCGTGATCGCATCAGAAATGAAGATATCCGCAGGAGAACCAAAGTTACCGACATAGCTCGACGAATTGAGAAACTGCTAGGATGGCCGATGAGGCCGAAAAGTTCTGGACTGGCGACCGCGAAACGAAAGACGATGCGTATGAAGGCCTCTCACTAGGTAGACCAATGCGAGACGCACGGGCTCAGTCAATGTGGCGACGCCTGGGGTAGGCTTATGTGCAGATGTAGACGTCTTTCGCCTGAAATTATGTTGATGATGATAAAGCGGCTCGTCACATTATTATCAGCACTAATGGTTGTAACTTAGATTTGTAAATACGCTGTCATAACACAAATAAAAACCTAATGATGTATCAAAATAATCAATCTCACGTCTTTTTGCGGTGGAAGAACTGCGCCGTGAAACTTGTGTTTTTATTACATGTTCAGTTTTTGATGGGATGTTGCTTTTACAACGTGTTTCCTCTGAGATTGGGCCTAGGACCTTCCACTTACATGATAGAGACATAATGTATTTTTATCTACTCTCATATCGTAATATTCGAATTATAAAATTCAAAACGAGTTTATATTGGCATACTTTATAAACGCAATACCGAAATTTAAATATAGAATCTTATTATAACACTATTTCTCTAACAAAATAATGCTATAAAACAATTTTTTTTCTATTACGATACAGGACAAATCCAAGAAGTTAATCACTAAGGAGTTTCCATCAATTTTTTTTTGTAATGCCATTTTATAGTACCTATTAAAAAAAGATTTGATTCCAATTTTAAATTGTCTATGACAATGCCCGCTTTAGACTTAGCACGCACTGCGATTTTTATTCGCGCGAATTTTATTACCTTCTACCTGTTCATAGAGCTTAAAATATTCGGGCGAATAAAATTCGCGCCGTGGTGCGGTGGATTCTGTGGCAAAACACGGATTTCTTGCGGTATTATTTCCGCACGATTTCTTTACCGCAATGCGAACAACTTCATACAATTCCATGGGCATAAAACAATCGCGCGTATAAAGATCGCAGTGCGTGCTAAGCCTTAGCGCATGCGCGGTTAATGCGGTGATGTGCTGGGTTTTGCAAGTTTTGCTGTACTGAATTTTATGATCGAGTTTTTTAAATTATTGTTTAAAAATTTCTGATATGAATGTATGTGTGAATGTGAAGAAAATATGACTCCGCCCGATATTTTAGATGTGGCGAAGGAAATTACTCTTAATTTATTACCAGCAAAGTTGAGAAAGTATATGACAAATGCTATCACGATTTTATGGCATGTAAAATGCAAAAAGAGGTATTTAGTAGGTTAAATCCCAATTTATGAGTGTAGATAAAGTAGTGTATGAAACTGCACATAACTAGGTATTAAAACATTCGTGTGAAAACTATTAAAAACCTCGCCTACGGCTCGGTTTTTAAACACACACTCATGTTTTAATACCCCTCATTATGCAACAGTTTCATAAACTACTATTTTCATGCACAGTCACGTTTACTTTAAGGTATAGCAACGAGTGATCAAGTTTAATTTGTAAGTAAGTATAAGCTACAAAACCATAACTATATAGGCACATTATGTAGAACAAAGAAAAATTTTTTTGGATGTAAATTTTTTATTTACATATGTACAATAATATTTACAAACTAATATTAAAACTTAAAAAAGAATAAAAATATCTACAATTACGCGGCGTCAAAAAATTCGTCTACATCGCTGTCAACAGGAAAAGTGCCCAGAAGGCTGGCAGCATTACACAGAAATTATTTTTATTTATAATGCTCTATAAATATATTTTCTTATTTTTTCAGGTAAGATACAGCGACAACACACAACATAAGCTAGACAAAAAGTTAAAAAGCCACGATTATGAGAAAAAATTAACTTAAATTATTCTTGAAAAGAACTCGCTAATCAGAAAGAGAAGTTATGCCACCAACCTCGATCTGACGAATCGATCAGATAACAATAAAATTTCCGTGTAATTAATGCTCAATTAACTTGGTAAGAACTCACTCCGCGCGTAAAACAGTGTGCACATAACAATTACGCTGTACTGTATATTACTCTCTCTCACACTTAAACTCTTTTTGCATCGTTCCGACAGTTTTATGAAGAGTGGAATGTAGGCTTTGGCAACGGACGGGAGTCTGCTGGACCCACTCCAAGAATCGTAAACTTTATGTGTTCTGTGTGGGGTTCCTCTGACCCACATAAACAGAAACGCATAAAATAGATTTGATATTTATACACGATGTACAACAGCTGTGTATCTCCTGAAGCTTTATAAAATATTAGTCTCTCCTCGTGGTATTTATAAAAGTAAATACTACGAGGGAGCTTCTGCTAACGGCTTTACTACAATTCCTTTTGTGAGATTTCATCACAGATACGAGTAAATTATGACAGGCCCTGACGAATAATTCAACAGACTGCCTGATCCGAACAATGGCATTCGTCAATTCTGGTATTTATTTTAGACAATACAAATTCATTATTTGAATATAAAGGCTTTTGTGGCATCACGTCGTCCACCCGAACGCTTCGAGTGATAAAATACGTAATTTGAGATAAAATCTTTTTCACTCCGATATTTAAATATTAAATAGTGACACGCTGATTTAGATGAAACCCGTTGGAGTTTTATTTTCTATTTAAAAATAAGCGATTGGCAATTCTGTATTTGATGTTTATTACGAAGTAACACGTTTTATTCCGGTAGAAATAATTCACAGAATGTAATGGCACTTCATCTATTTAATTTATCATCCATTTCCATAACTAATAAATTGTAATTTAATTAGTCACTATAGCGATGTTAATCAATGGCTCTTGTGGCATATTCTAGTAAGTTCTGTTCATAAAAGTGAGAAGACATTTATTCAAAAGTGGCGTTAAAAGTAAAATTTCTCGTTATAAATTATTATAATTTACAACGAGTAAAGTTTCTAAAAAATAACATCAATGTCATTTTTATTGCGGACCTAAATAAGATAACTACCAGTTACTCGGAATGTTTGTTAAGAATCAGTACTTAAACACTTTTTTTGCATTCTTCTTATCAAAACCTTTCATTTGATACTATGGGTATCTATAATATACTATATATATCATGGACAAAAATATTGGATTTAGAATGACGTCACTTAGTTAACAATGCATTGTCATTCAAACTAAAAGTGTATACAAAATTTCATCTTAATCGGTGGAGGAATACTTCTTTAAAATTCAGTTGCAAGATTTGACCCGAACACACTTACATAATACATTGCAAGATAAATAAAAGCTTGTAAAAACGTCTTTCACAAATTCAAAAAAAACATTAACCGCATCTGCGCCCTAAGAAATATATCCTTAACCGTGTACTCTTCAAAATAGTCATAATAATATATTATCTCCCATGTTGCTGCAATATGAGACTGTAGGGCTGCCTTGCAACGTGTTGAGAAATACTGATATATAATCATTCGTTTGTGCACCTACTTGTTACCGTGTTGTTACATGATAAGTACAAATTTCTGCAAGTTAGAACCACCATCGGAATGGCTTTGCGGCTTGGCTCATAGTTTTAGTCAGATAAAGAACAGATCTTTGTGAAGCAGCCCTAGTGTGGGTGTGCTCACGGTTGACTGATCAATTTTTTTTAGTGATATCTATGTATTAAACTCGACTGATGTTGCTAGTGGTCCGTGAAAATCCTCTAAATGGAATTTGTGCTAAAACACGCCATGTTCACCAAGTGAACGAAAACTAATTGGCTAATGACTGGGCTCCATATAACGCTTGAAATTATATATGAATAGGTTCAGCAAATTCAATTCATACTGGCAGCAGTATTTAGTTCAGGTGTGTGTGTTTTTTCGTTTCATCATTATAAAAAACATTTTTACAAAATAAATACCAGAAGTTCGTTTGTTTTTTTTTGTAAAAAGTTTTTTTTAACTTGTTTCTTGTGGTACATAATGAAGAAGTTCCATAGTAAGGTACCTATAATGTACAAAGTTATGCCAGAATATGTTACACGAATAACATAAACGGTGAAATGAAAACGGTAGAACGTACCGGCGTGATGTTATCCTGAGTGTTTTTACGTTGTTTATGGAAGAGTTATGTTGTATATATCCGAAGTTCATCATCAGAACTTTACCAAATGTATGTAGGACCATATGAGATAAAATCATCAAAATCGGTTAACCTAGTAAAAACTTCTGAGGTGACACATAAAAAATACAGTCAAATTGATAACCTCCGCCTTTTTGAAGTCGGATAAAAAATTACGGAGTTCTGGGGGGTGACCACAAGCTCTTAGAGTATGATTATTTTGAGATCGAGTAAGGTACAGATGTATATGACGTGTATACATCTGTCACTTACTCGATATCAAAATAACCTTACTCTAAGAGCTTGTGGTCACTCCCCAGAGGTAACAAACATAAAAAATTAAAAGTTATAATACATCCGAATTGAGAACGCCTTTTCACCTTTTTTAAAGTCGGTAAATAAATATGACCCAAAGTAGAACATCACCTGCCAATCTCAATATATCACTGTCACTCGCAGACTACGAAGAAGATCTCATGGGACCATCAAATCAATTCTCATCCTCTCATCATCATCATTTAATTAATAATGTTAATACTAGCCTAATAATCTGTTCTATAATGCATGTACCTATATTTTGCACGCCACACTTGGCAGAATATGATGATACCATATACTAATTTTAAGACCATAATGTACCATATTCAGACAAATAAATGATTGATTGATTGATTGATTCTCGTTCAATTACAGTTGCTCATAAATAATGTTCGGTAGTTGTAAATGGCGTGTGATAAATTTACACGTACGAGTACATGTATCAAGTGTGTCTGTTCATATTACGTAGAGAGAATACTTCACAAGGAGGATTACGAGAACCAATCAGTTAATCAATTTCTAGCGAAGCCTTTTGGGTAATTTTTAACCCTATTTTGAATCGGACCCAGCGCGGGAGCAGTTATCTGCTTTTCGCCATTTTTCAAGTCGTAGTTTTCACTCTCACCGCAGTGAGGCGCTAGCGCGGCACCAGCGGGATGGCGCCAATTTTGAATTAGGAAGGGAAACAATTTGGATAGGATATTTAGAAGGATAGGCTTAATGTTTATCCATTTCCCCCCACTCGAAATCGACCAGGATTTCGCAAGTTAAAGGACTGCCAGAGTACAACTAGCAGTGCTCGAGAAATATAAAATTCTTACTTAATAAGCACAATTACCTAAGTACCTTAAACTATTTTAATTGAACAATACTGATCAATACACAATATTGTTCGAGATATAAGATAATAGTTAATTAATTGGTAGCGGACAAACCTTAACTACTGGTCTGCGCATAGTTTTACCGTTTGCAGTTCGAAGAGTCACAACCCGAACTATGTTATCAGATCCCGGATGGATCTGTTCTATACGAGCTAATTTCCATAGTAAAGGAGGCAGATTAGGCTCATTAACCAGGACTAAGCCGTTTATTTTAAGGTTAGGTGTATCTTGGAACCATTTAGTTTTTTGTTGAAGCGTATGCAGATAATCACGTTGCCAAGCAAGCCAAAAACTTTGAGTTATTTTCTTGAGCATTTGCCAACGAGAACGTGGACATAAGCAGTCACTAACAGGTTCTTCAGGTAGTGAAACTAAAGGACCTCCCGACAAGAAGTGTCCTGGAGTCAAGACGTTCGATTCTTGCGGGTCTGAAGACAAAGTACAAAGCGGGCGTGAATTTAACACAGCTTCCACTTTAGCGAGAATCGTAATAAACTCTTCCAGAGTTAAAACTTGAGCACCAACTACACGCTTAAGGTGATATTTTGTGGACTTTATGCCACTTTCAAATATGCCACCGAAATGTGGTGCACCTGGCGGGTTAAATTTCCATTTTATTTGACGGATAGCCAAACCATCTGATATGTCAGCTTGATGTTTGCGAAGCTCGCCGGTTATTTCGTTAAGATATTTGTTTGCACCCACAAAGTTGGTGCCACAATCTGTAATGATTGTATCACACATTCCGCGACGGGAAACAAATCTATCAAGAGCCGCGAGGAATGCTTCAGAACTCAACTCAGTGACGGCCTCCAAATGGACGGCTTTCGAACTCAAGCACACAAAAAGAGATATGTATGCTTTATAGGTTTTTGCTCCACGTCGACGACTTTCCTTTATAATAAATGGGCCACCGAAATCAATACCTGTGGTTTGGAAGCATCGAGAGGGCTGAAGACGAGCGGCAGGGAGCTTGCCCATCATGGGTTGACTGGACACTGGTTTTACTTTGAAGCAACGCACGCACTTTGAGAGTGCGGTACGAATAAGTAGTCTCAACCCAATTATCCAGAACCTTCTATGAATTAGAGACTGTAAAGTCCGAGGGCCGCAATGCAGATATTTTAGATGGAAATGTTCGACAATCTGTCTCGACAAAGGACTCAATTTAGGTAAGAGAAGAGGATGTAACGCAGATGGCGATAGATTAGCTTCATCGATGCGTCCCCCCACTCGCAATAAACCATCTTCATCCAAAAAAGGAGACAGTTTTTGAATCGACTTGTCGCATTGTTCATGATTTTTCACTTGACTGACGTGAGACGACATATAATGGTCTTGAGTATACTTGACTAGCATCTTCATTGATTTATCGAGTTCAGAACTACTAAGGGAGGAGAAATTTCTATTTGAAGAAACAACCTTTGCATTTGATATAAAAGGGAAACACCATGCCAAAGTTCGTTGAATCTTTGTCAGAGAAGAAAGCTTAGAAGTTAACGTCAGAAGCGGATTATCAGATTGAGTAGCGTGTAGGCTGCTTGGAACTGAAGTTCTTAATTCTGCAAACTGCTTGGAACTAAAGTTCTGCATTTACGAGGAACGTACGTTTGCAAGGCCATTTATTAGGCGACATTTGAAACCAAGAAGGCCCGCTCCACCAGAGTGGGTGATCAAATAATTCTGAACAGAGAACACCGCGACTACAACAGTCGGCCGGGTTATCCTCAGTGGACACGTGAAACCAAATTTCGGGACCAATTAAATCGGTTGCTTGCACGACTCGATTTGCTACATACATTTTTAGCAAATGAGGTGACGTGTTGAGCCAAAAAAGAGTGGTGGTACTGTCCGAGTAGGCTTTCATAGAATTTATGTGAATTTTATCCTTGAGTAAGTTGTGCATGTGTGACATAACTTGCGCTAGAAGCACAGCTGCGTGCAAAAATGGTTTGCAGTAAAATAATCCGTGGCTGTCGTCTTTGCATAGTGGGCAATATTGTGTCTTCATTGCACAACTTTTTGCAGCGGAACTGCGTAAAAACGGTTTATTAGAATCGTTTTTATTGTTGAAGTGATTTGATTTTGATAGATTCTTTTTGTTGAATTGATGTTCAGAATCTTTGTTACTAGTCGGAGATGACGATGAAGATAGTTTGGATGTATGGTGCTTGCGCCGTGTTGATTCGAGAGCAATATACTTGATCTCTAAATTTTTTTTTAAATCTGATACAACGGGCAAGGCTCTAGGATTATCTAATGATTGAGTGTATTCACTGAGTTCGTTACGTATGGTGCCGGACGTAAAGAATTTCACCATCCCATGTCTTCCCGTGGGTGTCGTAAGAGGCGACTAAGGGACAAACCAGAGAATGGGCAGCAGCGTTCTCTGTGCTTCTATAACAACCATACTGCGATCGCCAACCCGCCTGCCAAGCGTGGCGATTATGGCAAAACCCCCCCAATGAATAGAACAAATAAAAAATGGCCCCTAGTACCCGGCAGCTTGCCTACCCTCGACTACGGTAGCGGTCGAGGCTACGGCATGGCAAGGGGTGCTAAGAATCTCCGGAAGAGATCCGGCTACCCCAACAATCACCGACGACTGGACCTGGCAACGTACAACACGCGCACACTTCGGACCGACGAGAAGGTCACCGAACTCGAGGAGGAATTGAGCAGGTTGCGATGGAGTATTATAGGGTTATCTGAAGTCCGAAGAGAGGGGGAGGACTCGATAATCCTCAAAGCCGGTAACCTGCTCTATTTCCGAGAAGGTGACCGGCAGTCCCAGGGTGGTATCGGGTTTATCGTCCACAAGTCCCTTGTGAACAACGTGGTGAAGATCGAGAGTGTGTCGACCAGGGTGGCGTATCTTATACTCAGAATATCCTCAAGATATTCGCTGAAGGTCATACGCCCCAACCTCGGCACACCCCGACGATGAGGTAGAGATGATATGTATGAGTATGAGGATATCTCCAGAGCCATGCATGGTTTCAAAACTCACTTCACCGTTGTCATGGGGGACTTCAACGTGAAACTGGGCAAACGAGACGAGGATGAGCTGCAAGTGGGGCAATTTGGAGTTGGACAACGGAACCACCGGGGTCACCTACTGGCCAGTTTTATGGAGAAGGAGGGCCTCTATATGATGATCTCCTTCTTCAAAAAGCGTGAACACAGGAAGTGGACCTGGCAGAGCCCCGATGGTGCAACAAAAAATGAGATCAACTTCATCATGTCAACCAAGAAGCAAATGTTCAATGATGTCTCTGTGACCAATTCGGTAAAAACCGGCAGCGATCACCGCATGGTTAGAGGCACATTGAACATTAATATTAAGCTTGAAAGGTCTCGACTGATGAAGTTCACGCTCCGGCCAGCGCAGATCCAGGTCCAAAACCCCGAGAGCTTTCAGCTCGAACTCCAGAATCGTTTCGAGTGCCTAGGGAGCTCCGTGGATGAATATAGCAACGGGTTCGTGGAAGCTGTCCATACGGTCGGGTCTAAGTTTTTCAAGACCCGTCGTACAGATAGAAACAAAAAGCTCTCTGATCACACCCTCTAGCTTATGAAGGAGAGGCGTGAGATGATCCTGCAGTCTTCAGATGAGGCGTGCAAATACCGGCGGCTCAATAGACAGATCTCTAAATCCTTGAAAAGAGACCTCCGCCGCTTCAATATCGAGCGTATTAAAGACGCTATCGAGCGAAATAAAGGCTCCAAGGTGTTTTCAAGGGATCTGGCTATTGGGCAGAGCCAACTCACGAAACTGAAGACCGACGATGGCAGGATCGTATCCGCCAAACCGGAGCTTCTCAGGGAGATCGAGACATTCTATGGGCAGTTGTACACTTCGATCAGCAAGCCCGTTGCGAGTCTAGCAAACGACCCAAGAGCTCGATTGACCCGACACTATACCGAAGATATCCCGGACGTCAGCCTGTACGAGATTAGGATGGCTCTGAAACAGCGCAAAAACAACAAGGCGCCGGGTGATGACGGAATTACGGCCGAACTCCTGAAGGCGGGTGGAAAACCGGTCCTTAGGTTTTAGATTTGCAATTATTATTATCGTGACCGGGCCTTAAGCAATTGGCACATAGGTTCAATTTCTTAACGAAATGTTGACGCTGTTCAAGTGTCATAGAATGTAACTTGCCGCATCGGTAAATAGAATGATTTTCATTACAACATAAACAAACAAATGAGCCCGATGCATTATTATTATTACTTTGGTTCGTAGATGCTACAAATGATGATGACCTTTGCTGACCCTTATGTCCTGCCTTATGAGGAGTAGTCGAAACCGAGACAGGTTGACTAACTTCCAGAATCTTTATATAATTTTGTAAATAAACAATTAAGTCATTGAACTTAGGAATCTCGTGAGTATTTTGTAACTCGAACCGTTTCCTAGTTTCAAGGTCAAGTGATCGCGATGCAATGTGAAATAAAATAAATTCACTTAGCTCATCAATTTGCAAAGCACGTAACGCATTTACGTTTTCATATAACGCATTGGTCAGTTCGGATAAAGTTTCAAGTGACGGCTTGTTAACAGACGTTAATTTAAATATTTTTTCTAGATAAGTATTTGCTAATATACGCTTGTTGTCATATCGATCTAATAAAAGATTGAAAACCACGGAATAATTTGACTCGGTTATAGGTACGCCCCTGGCCAAGGTCAGTGCACATCCAGACAAACAAGACAGCAAATAATGAAACCTTTCCGTGTCCGAAAGTGAACTATTGTTATGAATAAGCGGGATGTAACTATCCTTGAACGTCTGCCAGTTTTCTATTTTCCCATTGAAATGCGGAATTTTCAATTTAGGTAATTTCACTTGAACAATAGAACCTTCTGGACGACAATGTACGGACGGATCGGCGACTGCAGACGCGTGGGGCGCAGGCAGCGACGTCGCAAACAAAGATTCGGCAACTTCGATAGACGCATAATACAAATCATCAAATGACAACATCGCACTCAAATCTATTTCTGACTTGGGTTTTAACTTTAACTGTAATCTATTGATATTTTCGCTAGACTCCATAAAAGCAGCCCTAATCTGATCAATCTTCTTGTATCAAGCCTTGAAAGGAGATAGCTTAGAACTATCCTTCAGAACATCTTTGGACAAATCGTAGATAATCTGCATACACTTGAAATCATATTCGCGTCTTTTAAGGGACGCCTGTAATTCAACTTCATCAGACATTTTGTTAACTTACGTATTCACGATTTATAAATGAGATGAGAAGGTAGGTAGGTAAGTACCTATCCGAACTGCAAGCGGAATATACTTTAGGCACTATTATGCGTACCTACTTTGGCAAGTTATACAAGTTATAAATTTAAATATATAGGTATAAATACCTATTACGATTTAGACACTTATAAGTTATCACTTTTATTCGTAATAAAATGTAGGTGGATAGGTAATTTCTCGAGCACAACTATTTGACCATGAAACATTCCTATTAGCTTTATACCAACATCAGTTATTGCAAGAAATAGTCATACAAGAAATACCCATTGAATTGAAGGTTTCAATTTAAACCTTAAATACGATTAAATTTCCTGAATAAATAATAATGATCAATGAGAGTAGGTTAGGTACAATCGTGGTCCGCTGCCCAGCTTGGCACGTTGTACGGGAACCCGACTTGTATTGGACCTACCTTTTGCGTTGTACCGTTTATAGAAATTATGAAATGTATTTATTTAAATCGTGATTCTTACTTGTTACTTATTAAATTAATAAGAATACACGATATTACAACGCAATATGTACTCATTAAAACGAGAATTATGATTAATAAGAGAATGTGAGGGTAAGTAGAATCCTCACAGGAGGCACCAAAAAGAAATGATTGGACTTCGTCCGCAGAA